>VXBC01006341.1:314586-395568 GCA_013399945.1 Ploceus nigricollis
CTATGCAAATGCACACACCATAACCAAGAGGAGTTAGAGCCATGCACATGCCTGCAGGGCCATAGTCTTACTGGCATTGTGCAGATGTGGTGTGATGCTCCTATGACCACAGTGTTGGAATAGATGGATACAGGCTCTTTAGGAAGGGCAGGGAGGGAGAAAGGAGGGGGTGTCACCCTCTGTGTCAATGACCAGCTGGAGTGCATGGAGCTCTGCCTGGGGATGGAGGGAAGTGGGCCAGGATTAAAGGGAGGGCAGGGACTGGTGACATTACAGTGGGAGTCTCTTACAGGCCATCTGATCAGGAAGACCAAGCAGATGAGACTGAGACAGATTGGAGCAGCCTTGCATTCAGAAGTCTTGGTCCTCATGGGGGTCTTCAATCACCCCATTATTAGGAAGAAAGTCTTTACTGTGAGGGTGGTGAGACACTGGAACAGGTTTCTAGAAAGTGGCTATCCCACCCCTGGAAGTGTTGTAGGCCAGGTTGGATGGGGATTTGAGTAATGTAGTCTAGTGAAAGTTGTCCCTGCCCACAACAGGGTGCTGGAACTAGATGGTCCCTCCCAACCCAAATCATTCTATGCTTCTATGATTTTAACTTTCCTGAAGGAGTATTATAGAGGTTTAATTTTGCATATGAAAAGAAAACAAACCTCAGTTTTCACCTATGGAATGTTTTGTTTTTATTATTGAAAACAAGTTTTTTGTCCTAATTAGACAGAGTTGGAGATCAAAAGATAATCTTTACATTTTTTTCAGTATGTTCATGGTATAGTTGTAGGCAAGAATTAGGTCACAGGATGAAATTCTTGCTCCAAATGCACAGTAAATTTTTCAAATTTACATAATGTAGCAATATATCTTCAAAGTACTTTCCTCTTGATCTTTAGTTAGAGACCATTTCTGTTACCTGAGCAAGGGTTTCAAGATAAAGCCCTGTACAAAGATCGTAAAAGATTAACTTTTATATTCAGATACGAGATGCTCATATTTAGAGACTTTTATATTTGCAAACAAAAGTCCAAGCTTCTTTTACATACCTTTTTTTTGTGACATGTGATAAATTTCCTAAATATTAGGCAATTTTCTCAGATTCATTATTTATGAGTATTTTTATGGGAAGGTCAGTTTAAGAATATCACAAAATCTTTGAAATTTGAAAATTTTCTTGAAATGTTATGCTAGAGATGTGGCCCATTTCTTAAGATTAAGGAAAAACTTTAAAAATAAACAAAATATGATATAAGAAAGTTTACTAGACTAAACATAGATGGAATGAATTGGAACAATTTCCACAGAGTCACAGAATTATGGGAAGGCACCTCTGGAGATGGGTTAGTCCAACCTCCTGCTCAGAGTAGGGTCAATTAGAGCAGATAGCTCAAGGCCATGTTCAGGCAGATTTTGAGTATCTCTAATGATGAAGATGACATATCATCCTGAGCAGCCTGTTCCAGTGTTTGACCACCTGCAGAATAAAAATTAATTTTTTCTGATGTTTAAGCAGAATTTCTTGTATTTCTGTTTGTGCATATTGCCTCTTGTCCTGTCACTGAGGGCTGCTGGGAGGACTGTAGCTCCATCTTAACTTCTTTACTCCTTCTCTTCAGCTATTTATACTCTTGGATAATATCCCCCCAGACCCTCGTCTTCTCCAGGCTGCATGACCCCAGCTCTCTCAGACTCTCCTCATGTGTCAGATGCTTCAACGTCTCCAACACCTCTGTGGCCCTTCTCTGGACTCTCTGTAGTGTGTCCCTGTCTTTTTTGCCCTGGAGAGCCCAGGACTAGACACAGCCCTGCAGAGGTGTCTCACCAGGGCTGAGTAGAGAGGGAGGAGCATCTTCCTTCACTTGCTTGCATTGTTTTTCCTGAACCAGCCTTGGACCCTGTGAGTAAATTTTGCCTAACTTTCAATGTCTGCAAAGCAAATACTAGCATCTGACCTAGCTACCCAAATATGTCTTTGTAATCAATGAAAGAAATAGGATAATTTATTGGAAGTAATATCCTTGAATTGTGTCTTTTTATTTATAGTGAAAGGAATTTAAATTACTCAGATTAGAAGTATAACACTAAATAAAAGACGCTCAACCAATAAATCATAACTTAGAATTTATGACGCTTAATCCAAGAAGAGGGTTTGCTCTGCTTAAGCACTTGGCACCTATTTCCATCTAATCATATTTGGGAGTTAAAATAAATTTTCTGAGGTCACAACTTACAAAGGATTACTTTTGCTTGGAAACACGATCAGAGAAAAAGAAAGTACTCAGCTTATAGAAGAGCCTATCCACCAGAGCATTCACCCAGAGGGTGGAAGAAAGACAGGTTCAAAGCTCTAGTCCCTACTCACCATAAAAGTATTTGAATGACTACCATATAACCTAGTAGAGCAGACTATTTTGCAATGTGTTAAAGTCAAAGGACAGTAAAGAAAAAAGAAGGAAAATTCACAAGGTCAGTTAGAGATCCTGACTTTCTAGCTTTTGCATAGGCGTGAACAGGAAGTTTGTTGGCACACAAGACACTTGCATAGGGAATCAGATCCCTGAAACATGACTGCCAGTGGTGTCTGGTGGTGACAGGAATCTCTGCTGGAGGAGTCTTTGCAGCAGTGTCTTTGGCTGGGTTGAGATTCCCAGAGCTGCTGCTCTGCTCAGTTCTAACCTGGTTGGCTCATGGTCCTACATGACCATCTCCAGCATGTAATTAACAGCATATAAAACAACTCTTAAATATCTTAACAACATATCAAAAATGGGTTATGTGAACATTTCTGTAGCTGCAGTAACAGTTTCAACTATTAACAAGTGTCTTATCTATGCACACATATGAGTTCTACAGCAGAAGCAGCCTGTGCATCTCTAGGACATTCCAATCAGGACACTAATCAACACATTTGAGCATACAAATCATTGCCTGGGGAGAATCTCCATCACTGCCTGAAATTCCCATCTGGAGAGCTCCTGTCACAATCAGTCAAACACTTTGCAGTGGAGGGATAATGTTGAACACCCATTTCAAACCAGTCTCAAAGCAGCCCACTGTCTCACTGAGGGGTCCAGAATTTCCAGACAAATCCATGGGAAATAACCTTTATTAGTAATTTCGCTTTTAGAGAATTTTCTTTTCATTCTACAGCATTTTACAACCAGCTTTCTATCTTAATGTCTCCTTCACCCATATATGTAGAAATGTGTTGCTCTGAAATGCAGAAATTTCCACAGAAATGCCAGAAATAGATACACGCCATGAAAACCTCCACAAAGCTTACATCTATAGTTCCAACAATGAGAGAAATCAATATATTTCTCAAAAATATTCCTATGGGAGAGAAAGGAATGATTTCCTCTTATTTTGTGTACAAACCAATGTAGAAGGACTATTTTTTAAAATTATGTAAAAGCTGCAATGAAATTGAAAAGAAAGTCAGCAAACTAAATGTAGAAATCAATGTTTTAGTAGGAATTTCAAGGGTATTTGCTTTCATAAATAACTATGTCAAAATATGAAGCCAAATTGATTCATTGATGAGAAGGAAAAAATAATGTTAAAAACATAAGACTCTCTGCTGTGTTGAGGAGGAGATGAGGGATGACGAGGTGCGATACAGCTTTTTTTTCATACATATATATGAAATACATACTTCATTAAAATCACTGCAGAAAGCCAACCTATGCAAAGGGAGTCAGAAAATAACATATCTTCCTTTTATGCACAAAATGCTAGTCTCCAAAATGTAAGATCCCAAAATACAAGCAATGAATCAGCATAATACGAATAGAATCACAGGATTGTTTAGGTTGGAAGAGACCTTTAAAATCATTGACTCCGCCTGTTAACCCAGCACTGCCAGGCCCTCCACTAAACCATGTCTGTCCCTCAGTGCCACATCTACATGTCTTTTGAATACCTCCATACCTCAAATGCACTTCTAGGAAGCCTGTTCCAGTGCTTGACAAAATCTCTTCTGTGAAAAGGGATTTTACCCTTCTGTGTATTTTTCATAATATCTAACCTGAACCTCTCCTGGTGCAACCTAAGGCCAATTCCTCTGGTCCTGTCTCTTGCTACCCATGAGAAGAGACCAACCCCCACCTGGCTACAAGGTCCTTTCAGGGCTGTAGTAAGTTGTAGTTGTAGAGAGTGATAAGGTTCCCCCGAGACTCATTTTTCTCAGACTAAACCCCCTCAACTCCTTCAGCTGCTCCTCACAAGACTTGTGCTCCAGACCCTTCACCAGCTCCTTTGCCCTTCTGTGGACTCACTCCAGACCCCCAATGTCTTTCTTGCAGTGAGGGACCCAGAACTGGGCACAGCACTCGAGGTGTGGCCTCACCAGTGCTCAATACAGGGGGACCATTGCTTCTCTGGTCCTGCTGGCCACACTAGTTCTCATACAGGCCAGGACTGGCATTCTTGGCCATATGGGCAGAGCTGGCTCATGGTCAGCTGCTGTTGACCAGCACCTCCAGGTCCTTTTCTGCTGAGCATCTTTCCAGATGTTTCCCCCAGCCTGTAGTGCTGCCTGGGTTAGTTGTGACTCAAGGGCAGGACCTAGCACTTGGTTGTGTTGAATTTCATACAACTGACCTTGGCCCATCGATCCAGCCTGTCCAGATGCCTCTGCAGAGCCTTCCTACCCTCCAGCAGATCAACACTCCTGCCCGGTCAATTAGATGCAGGGTAGATTAGGCTATCTTTCCATCAGGTACAATAATTTCACAATACAATAATTTTTGTGAAGACCTTCAAAAACGTCAGCTGAATCCATTCTGACACAAATATACTGTGCATTGAGTTTAAAACTTTTCCACTAGAAGAACATTCCTTAGTCATTTCAGGTGAAAGTCAGGAGTATTACCTTTAATATTACCACATTTGAAAGTAAACTTGCTTTCAGATTCCTTTGAAAGAATGAGATCTTCTAGCATTCACAAATGGCCCAAGAGACAGGTAATATATTAAATGAATAATTTTGAACTCAGTAGGTGATTTTATTTCAAATGTGTCATAAGCCTAAAATACTAAGCTTCCAACAATTAAAAAAAACATTCCCATATTCCAATTAACATTCCAAACTTTACTTTCAGGAAAATTCTAGTTTTAAAACATTTCACTTTTCAGTATAATGCATGGCATGATAGAGTTGCAGGAGTTTTTAGGACTGGGGGACTGGAGAAGTTAAAATCAGGATAGACTGCCTCATTTAGGGGCTAGAATTTCCCAAGCCAGAGGACTGTTCAAGTTGAGGTGGAGTCTGCCTGACGGATAATATATAGCTTTTCCTTCCCAGTCCTAGCATCATAAGAGTCA
This sequence comes from Ploceus nigricollis, assembly GCA_013399945.1. Lineage (NCBI taxonomy): Eukaryota > Metazoa > Chordata > Aves > Passeriformes > Ploceidae > Ploceus > Ploceus nigricollis. Next base: position 319,909 of record VXBC01006341.1, read on the forward strand.
TAATAAAATAACTTCTATAACTTCGTAACAGAGATGGGTCTGGCACTCTGCTAGCTAGTGAGATGTCCCCAGGACACTAGAAGAACATCAGTCTCTGACTAAAAATTTGCTGCTGTGACATCTGTGCACCTGGGAATGCATTGCTAAGTTTCTGTAATTGTGAAATTCTTGTTTTGTATATGGATCAGTATGCACAACGCAGCAACAATTCAGACTTCCAATGCTCCACGATTCACTATTGCCTGCTATTTATTCCATTGCCACTTCATACTAATAAGTGTTGTAGGTATTAAAAAAATACATTGTTGTAACTTCCAGCAAATGATCAGAGTCAAACGAATCATTTTGCTGACAAAAAGTGATATTGCTTATATGAGGCTCTCAGATACTTGAAGGTGGAGTAAGAAGAACAAGATTAGGATCTAACAGAGATTTGATCGCTGTCATCTCAACAACAAGATGTTGACAGCTAGAATAAATAACTTCTCAGGAGCAACTTGTTAAACTGGGTTAAAAGAGGATCTGTAATGATGTGGCCTTCTTTAATACCTCCTGCCAATCAGATTATATTTTATTACTCAGCTGAACTGTACAGTATGATTCAGTTTGTGTGAAACTAGAGGGTGTCACAAGATACAGACACTCATATTTCCTGAACGCAATTTGGCAGAAAATGTGGATAAAAACAACAGCATGCTGGTGTCAGAAGAAAAGACAAAAGGCTTCATGAGAGTTATTTAGGGCTAGCAGAGTGCTGGTCTAAGATATAAAAAATGTTCTCTGTGCTTCTGTGGCACGCATCAAGAAAATCTCTGAAAGTAGTACATATACATCAGCTCGTATTACCATTAAATGTCCTTGAGAGTAAGTTATAGGGCACCATCAGCCTCTTCAACAAGTCCTTCCTGAATTATGAGTCAAAAGACTTCAACTACCAAATTCAAACCCACCCAAATAGTAAACAAGACATTAATAGTGTTGCTCAGAAAAGGGTTGTAGAGAAGAACAGGCATGAAAATTTCACAGCAGGACTAGTACTATTGGTGGTTCTCTGAAGCTGTGCCCCTGGGTTGCAGAAACCAGAGACTGGAAGATGCAGAAGGGTGCTTGGATGAGACAGCCCGGGCAGCACAGCAAGTTACAGCCTTACTGGGAAGTCTCATGTTCTCATGTCTCCTTCAACAGCTGGCTTTGTTTCACACACAAGGCTCTGTATATTTTTTCATTAATTTAAATATCTGTCTGTTCTGCTTCATTCCTATTTACCATTCCACAGGCATTTATGTCAATGTTTTTAGCAATGGTTTTGTGTGTAATCATGGATGAAATCATTAAGTAGTAACTAAGCAATTATCCATGAGGAAGTTCTTGTAGAAACACGACCCAATCACTATGGCTAAAAACCTGTGCCCAAGCATTTTAGATCAATCCTAAAAACTATTTAAAATGTGCTCTACTACTAGAATGCTATTTTAACCTTTTAAAAATTAGTATTTTAGGAGTTTATTTCATTTTTGCCTTTGTGGGCCCATCTGCCTCCTGAAACAGCGCAAGAAAACTTAAAATCTCAGAATAAGTCATTACAGCTTGATAAGGACACTACCAGTACTGTATGGAGCTGATAGTGACTGAGTCACTGAGGCAGATTAAAGAACACAACAACTTGACCTGCTTTTTGCTTTTTGCAACTACCAGAAAGACAAATCTTTACCAAATCTGGTGGTTAACAAGTAACGTGCTTTTGTCAGGTATGGGTTCCTTTCAGTTACACTTCATGTCTCTTTCCCTCATGCTAACTCAGCATTTGATTTCTTTCTTTCCCTCATTTTAACCCATTCATGTCAGAGATATCTTGTGCTCTCAGGAAAGTGTATCATGTGTTTAAAGCAAAATTACAAAATTAATGAAAAATACCTTTTTTGCACTATCCTTGCTGTTTTGCTGTGGATTGAAGAAAAGAGAGGTGAAATGAGAGATAAGGAAAGAGCTGCTCTAGTGCCTTTTGTTTCAGATCATAAAATAAGAAGATGGGTTAGGGAATGGTTGATGGATTTAAACACTGAGAGGCAAGTACAGAAAGGATTTTCTCCTATAAACCTGCATGAAATGCCTTTGAAATCTTTTGGTGTGTTTTAGCTTGGAAAAAACACTTGATTTGTAGCTGAGCTTATCCTATATTAACAGGCATGCTGACATTAACTTGGGGAAGAAAGACTGAGAATCCTTCTCTGTCTCAGGCAAGTTATTAAGATTCACAGTAAACCTTTGCAGGGAAGGAAAACAACTGTGAACAGCAGAGCTGAGTTTGCCGAAGGACTCTGGGCTGTGCCAGTGCCCTGGGGGCAGCACGTTCAGGGTGGACGTGCCTGTCTGTCACCACTGAGCATCCTGAGGGACTCCCGGGGAGCAAACTGAGGACCAGGAGATGGAAAGAAAAAAATCTGCTTATTTAGGGAGGCTATGCCAGTAAAGCAATCAGCCCTCACTCTCCAGCTCCAGGGTTCTCTACAGAGCTGCCTAAACCTATTTTCAGTGATGCCCCGCAGCTTTCCAATGCTCCCAGTCCACCAAGGCTCACACTGCAGCAGCTGCTCATAAACATGTGAAACCAACAGGAAAGGACAAGTAACTTCCAAGGACTTAACACTGAATTTCTAAAGTTTTGGAATCTGCTTTGATTTTCTCCACAAAAAGTTGGAGAGATACTCCTTTTCTGAGAACATTTTGGTCAAATGCTCCTGGCAGAACTGGAGGATAGCACAGAGTTGTTATCAGCCTGGGCAGAGTCAGAGTAATTTAAACTTTAGTGATCTTACATAGATAATCTAATCTTCATGACGGTCTGGGTTTTGTAAAAAGTTTTCTTTAAATTTAGAGCTAAATTCTGCTGCGTGGAAAAACAAATCATCAGGGGAAGCCATAGTTATTCTGACAGTATCTTCTTCTAGGATATCAGAAAACACATTGGAATGTTACACTGAATTTTATCCTATCTTCTTCCTACAGGAGTGGAAACAGCAGTGCTCTGACTGGTGCCTTTTCACAGCTGCATGAGAGCCCTTCCACAACTGCCCACCACCCTTCCAGCAACTGCACCACCTATGTAACCCCAACCAGGGCTGCAGGGAGGAGAGACACAGAACCCCTTAATTTCTCTTTCCTGGCCTGACAAATCCTCATCTGTTTACCTCTGAGTCTTTGACAACACTGTTTTCACACTTATTCTCAAAACCCCGAGACATCATGTTCTGGGATGACCATAGACTATAGCATAGTTGCTGGGATTACGTTTCTTCTGTCCTCCTTTTAAGAATAGATACCGTATTTGCTGGTCTGCAGTCCTCTAATATAACCTTTGATTTTATGAACTTCCAAAAAACATTTTTCTACAAATTATTTTTTTTTTAAAGTTAGAAAGGCTTCTAGTATGTAATTATAGAAAATGGAGGACTTGTATTCATCCATCTTTAGGCCACACCCAGTCTGTCTTTAATCCTTTTCTTCAACTCTGAGTGCATAGCAGCTAATTCCTTCTAATTTTTTGTTATATGAATCCTTATTTTTTTTTGTTTTCCCCCTATTTTCTTTGAGAGGTCTGACTCAATGTGGGAAATGGTCAGAACTGTACAGTGCTGCTTTAAGTCATTGAAGAATTGATGATACTAGTTGGGGAAAGCATGAGCTGGGCTCCTGATTCCCTGGCTCAAGCAAGGTTTAACAACAGAAGAATGTCTGGAGTGAGGTGGAGGTCTCACAGTCGAGAAGAGGCACAGAAGAGCACTCATAGATCTGTACTGCCCCTTCACCCTTGAAAAACGAGCCTTGATGTAAAACTTGTCCATTAAGGGATAAGTCTGTGTGTAGACTCTGTGGCCAAGGTCAGACAGTCTTCACTGCTGCCTATAGTACAACTTTGTTCCGTTCCTTTGGGAAGGGACAAAAATGTGTAGTATAAAAGGGTGGCTTCAGAGCAGAAAGGGCCACAGGGGGAAAACACCTCTGCCTGCTCAGGATCAGTTGGTGGACTGTGTCCCTCCTCCTCTCCTGCAAGGATGCCTTTAGGTGAGCTTTGCACCACCAACTTTTTTGGAGCAGACCTGGGAATATTCATTTCATATACGTGTGTGTGTGTGTGTATGCACACGTACACAGCACTGACACATGTCTGTTGGCATGCTTCCTGCAGCGACATGTATTAACACTCTGTCATTGGTTCATTTGTCACCAGCAATCCTGAACCTTCTTGCCTGCTGCTTCAATGAACTGTACTATTCATGAACCCAGGTCATGCAAGTCCTTATTGAATACAACCAGACCTGAATTGGTAAAATGCATTTTTGTCAACCTGTACTCGTGAAAGCTCTTATTGAACTTGACTAGACATACCATGCTGACTTAACTATGATCAGAAGTTAAACCCAATCATACCCAGCTCCTCTGATCTTTGAGGACCAGCTGCAAAAAAAGGTGGCTTATTTTCTCGTAAATTTCTATACCTTTAATGCAACACTCATGTTTTTGGAGGGTCTTGTTCTATTTCAATACTTTGCAACACTTCAATTTTCTATATTGATCACTTCTTTCTTCCTTTGCCTATAGCCTTATTTCTTAGTCCTACTATTTCCCTTCAGGTCTGCAGCTGATCTTTCCAAGGTTTTTACCTCTAGGCTGGTATATATGTTTTGAACATTTCTGCCTCTGAGATACAGAGTCTGTCATCTTTAGCTAGTTCCCTCAGTTAAAATAATCCCTTTTGAAATTGCAAATCTTAAATACAGAAGGTTTTCACTATTGATACCTCTAAACTGGGGTGCTGAACCTGAGATATCAGACTAAATGATGTTGGTTTGGGAGGTGATACTAATTAGCTGCAAACCCCATGGAAGAGAGGGAAAGCAAGGCTAATGCAGTGCCCTGACTCAGGTCTGTCACTGCCCATCCCTGAATTCCCCTTTTCCCTCAAACAAGAAGAAGTACCAGTAAAGTAACAGACATTTTGTATTTATTAATGGTTTTCTTCTTAGCTTACCATGTAGGAACATAGGCAAATAATGCTTGGATTTTTTAAGGAAATGAGGCATTTAGAGGACAAGCAATTTTCTGCAGAGAAGGGATTTGGTTTACCATGATGTTAGACAAACCTCAGGTTTTTGGATATGAAAGCCCTGACTGAACCAGCCTCACCACAATGCCTTGCACTTCAGATAAATGCATCCCTGAGAACAACAGGTTCAAGCTAATGCTAGACATGGACCACAAGCTGAGTGTCAAGCATGATCAAGCTCCAGTAAAAGTGATGTATGAGGCAAGAACAAATGAACAAAGATTGTCTAAACCAGATGGTGAGAGAATTAATGATAACAGTCCTTTGCACAACTGTAGTGAAGATGGGAGAAATCTATGCAGGAATATACAGGAAAAGAAATAATAGACTTGAATTGTTTCAAGAAAGTTTTAAAACATGTTAAAATATATCTTTCATATGTATATACTAAAAAATGGGTAAGAATTGATTGGCAAGGAAATCTACAACACCTCCACTATTAGAGTTTTCTAAAAACAGATTAAATAGATTTAAATAGCCTTTCTCAGGCGATTTGTGGTTATCATTGATTTTGCCTTGAGAATGATAAACAGAATATATGAGCCCCAGGGAACCTTCCAGACCTATGACCCCATGGCAAAACTGGGAAATCTAGGAAGGTCTGGTCTTTCTTGTATTTGCTCATTCATCCTTTCTCTAGATATAAACTCTTCGTCTTGGAAGTATGTAAGTGAAATAAATTAAACTTTAGCAAATGTAACAGCTGAGGTCTTGGTATCTTCTGCTTTGATGAGAAAACACAGCTTAGTGAAGGCCAAAATAAAGTTGCAGGAGCAACTCCTTGTTGTACATAGTGGCATAAATAGTTATTTTTCACGATGTGTGGTACCAGCCGGAGATTATTTTGTTTCCTAAAATCTACCGGACTTATTATCTTTATCTTGGCAGGTTACCATTTTGATATTGCTCCTTGCTTCCCCTCCCTCAGTATTATTCAGCTAAAAGACAAGACTTTTTTTTCTGATAAATTCCCCATCAATGCCTCTATTCTTCCTCTGTCAATTCATTTTCTTGGTAATTTTAGCTGGCCCTTCTAAAATGGCCTTCATTACTATTCATCTAGGTCTCCTACAATATCTAATTACATATGACTATCATACACAGAAGTTTGTATGAAAGGCTTTTATGTTTAAACTCTATAACCCAGCTCTATAATTAGAGCCATCAGATGGTTTTTAATCTCTGTCTGCAGTTAATTTTACCATTACCAGTTCACCAGCCTTCAGCAGCCATGGTGGCTGTTCCCTTTCTGGGCTGCAGGCTACAGTGGGATGAGACTGGAGAGGTCCTGCCCATGTCATCTTGCTCAGCCCACCCAAAAATAAAAAGGAAATTGCAGGTTGGCCTCCCCACAGCAAAAAAAAGTGGTCCAGAACAGATACAGATTTTCTTAGCAGGTCTCCCCACGCTGAGGTATATTTGTGCCCTGTTCCCATTCAGAGCCTTTACACTTTAACGTTTTACAAAAACATTGCCATTTCTACATTTATGCTTAGGGAGTTGATGAGATAGATAGTGTTTTTGGGAGAGTAAAATGTTTTAATTTAAGGCCATTTCATATAAAAGAGTGGGAAATTGCTTTTTGTGGAAAAGGTTCGTAATTTTCAATTTTTTCTTTGAAGACAAACATTTCAGTATACTTTAAATTAGTCTTGCTTTTCAGCTGTGAACAAGATGAAAAAATCAGTCATGGATACCCTGGTCATCTGGGGAGAGCACAAACCATCACTGAGGACAGACAGTGGAGCAAGAATGGAAAGAAACTTAGAAAATTTAAGCTTGTTATAAGACACCAATTTAATACACAGAAAATAATGTTTATGGTAGGGAAACATTAAAAATTAGACATATTATCGATGCTAAAAGAGAAAGTAATCAATTGTTCAGCATGGGGAAAGATAAGATGACATTGGCTTAATTTGCAGCAAAGGACACTTAGGTTTGACTTTAGGAGAACCTTGCTAATTCTAACAATAGAAAAGTACTGTTAGAGGCTACTCAGAGAGATGGCAGAATTCCCAATGGAAAGTTTCAAGAACATATTTCCAGAATGGCTTCGGTATGTTTGGTCCTGCCTCATTATGGAAAGATAACCTGACCCAGCCTTGTATTGCTCTGAGCTCCCTTCTCTCTATTGTTTCAAGGAGACAAAAGGGAACCTGAGAAAAACTTTCTCAAACTTTATTTTCAGGTCAAATTGAAATTTCTGTCTTGGAGAGTTTTTATGAAAAACAGATCAGACTTTTTTCCCCAAAGTGTTAATTGTGATTATCTTTCAAAATCTCTAATTCTTTAATGTATTTCCAAGAGGAAAAAAAACCCCACCTCTTTATAATTCAGCATGAGAGTCTTTTTGCCTGGGCTGTAAGTGAGGGTGAACTTCTCTTTCTGGGTTTGGCTGCCATGTGAGCCTGGGAATGCACCACATATTTTGGCTGATCAGCAAGACAAAGTGCTTTTCTCATAGTCCTAAGACTTGTACTTTCTTTCACAGAAAGAAAGTCTTTAGCGAATTGGATGTAGATAGCAACATCTCTTCCAACTTGGCATCACCTCAGCCAGTTCAGAAGAGACCATAAAGCCCATCACCATAAGGAAAAAGGCAATTAGCTGGCTACCTAAAATAAACAGAGAGGTACCTCCTTCACAGCTGGAGGCACACTCCACTGCTGTGTTGGAGATGGTGTTGGGTACCATAGAGGGAGAGGTGAGAAAAATAATATCAGATTAGTTCATTTAATGATTTCTTCTGCTCCCTGCAGAATAATTCCCAGGAACTGTAAGCAGCTGCCTCTGGGTGCAGGTTTCCAGATGCTGTGTGTGTTGCATCTTGCCACTCGGCAAGTGTACTCTTCCTCCCAGTGCCTGCTGACAGGTCTGGCCCTGCAACCATCTGGCTTGCAAAGTAATGAGACCAAATGAAATGGAGCTTGAAGAATTAACATTCTTCCTTAATCTATTAATAACTGAACAGTGTTGATTTTGGTGACAGCTAGATACTTTATTGTGAAGCAGACTGGTTAATTAGAACCATCGTAGGGAAGGTTATATTGGATATGTGTATCCCTTCAAAAACACACATTTGTAATATGGAGAGATTGGTTTTGCTCACAGTCTTAAACAGTCACAGAAAATGCTAGGTGTGAAAAACACAACAAAATTTTAGAAAAAGACTATTTTCTCCAGCTCTTGGTTACTGCTTTTTTCCTATTTAAAAGATCTCTCTATTTTTAATGTGGCTACCAGCTAAAAGCTATCAGTATACAAAAGGAGGCATCAGACACGTGCAGATCTCTGCACCAGTATTAAGCCACCTCATTTTCAGGGTCCTGAGGGCCATCTTCCTAGCCTGAATAAGCACACAGACAGGCACCTTTCTTAATAAGGAGAAGCATTCCCATTTACCTAACTTAACTCTGGTCACGAGCATCTCATAGGTTCTTTTATGTGCTCTTGCCGCTGGCAGACACAAAACCCGGCCGACCCACAGCCATTTCTTAATTGTATTTAAAGAAGGTTCATATGGTTTCAAAACAGTTCCTGTTAAGTCTATAGGACCTCTGGATAAATTGGAAGAAATAGAGGTTTTGCTTGAATTAATTAAATTTATTTTAAGCTAATCTAAAGCCACAGTAGTACAATTTTGAATTTAGCCATCACCTTCTGGAAACTTGTCGCTCTGGAAGTAGCTTGTTCCCATGTCAAGGCTTTCAGATTGAGGAGCTGGCTGTTAAAAATACCTCTGTTTTTCTAGCACAATTAGTAACTGGTAACAATTAGTAACAAGTCAATGTTTGTAAAATTGTTGGTTGTTATTTTAAATATCAGCCTTTAAGTAAATGTCTTCTCGTTACCACCTTCCAAGTGAGTAAGGTACTGAGAGAGAGGGCACAACTGAGTATTTCCAGTGTTCCCTGTGGACCCCCGGCACTGCCACCTCTGATATTTTCATACCCTCTGCAGCCTTGAAGGCTGCACAGCAGTGTCAGTTATGTATTTTATTACCTGCATAAAATGACAGGTGTTTTGCTCTTGATTCTTACACTTATGCTACTGTAATAACTGAAAGGCCTTGTTAATAATCGCTGTTGTTCACCATGAGAGACACACAGGCACTCAGACTGCTCCTCTCCTTTTCTCCTCCATCTGTAATGCTTCATCTCCTCCAACTGTACAGGCTTTGCTCTGATTTTCTGCTCCTGTTGATGCTCCTCATCATCTGCAATCTCTGCCTTCTGTCCACCTCTTGCTTTTTCTCTCTCTTCCCAGCAGCTATTTTTTCACCTTTCATCTCTGGCACAGAATGGGTCCAGCAGTACCAGTTGGCGGAATATATCTGCACAGTCCCCACTGGCTGCTCAGATCAGGTTCAAGCATCTCTGGTGGCTGTGCACCAGGTGGGCCAGGAGGTCCCAAAGAGGCAGCTGGGGCCAAGCCTGTCAAAGGCTGCTTCTTCCCAGGGGTCCCTTCACCCTTGTACTGGTATGGGCTGCATCACCCTGGGAGGGCTGGCCAGCCCCTGGCCACCTGCCAGGCATTGCTGCTGGCACTGGCATGCTGCGATAGTGTCCTCTTGCTCGGCAAGAACTCAGCACTGGCCCTGTTAAATGGCAGCCTGCATTTAGGTAGGGGAAGCTTAGATTTTGGTTACTAAACTCCATCAGAGAACAACTTTGGGATTTTTGTGACATTTACCAAATGAGCATCTGTTTCTTCTCTCAAATGGCTGTTTGCATCGGTAAGTTCAGGTTTAATATTCCTAAATACTGTTTGGTCTAGGAAGGTAACAAAGTGCTCTTCAGGTTTGCAGCTGTAGATCTGCTGACTTATGCAAAAAAGCTGTAGTTTTCCTCGGGCTTCTTCTTCTGCTCCCACAAGGCCAGTGGCAGCTGAGCTTATGACCTTGTGGCCCCAGGGCTCCCTGCTGATATTAGGAGTTCCTTTTGCTGGGGAACAGACAATAAAATGTATTTGTGATATAGTCATGATATCAACAGATAGGGAAAGACAATGACAGCATCACCAGAATGACAGAAGAATGTGCATGTCTCTTACCCATCCTCTGAGTATCCCCATTTCAGCCTCCACAACTCCTTAACTTCAAGGGAAAATGGTGCCAGCACTGCCAACTGGATGCATCTGAAGTTAGGATCCTTTTAAAGTTTTTGGGTATCTAAATAAAGTACTGGCTTGATATCCAGGAAGGATCAAACTTGCTTTATTTTACCTTTGCTGTACTGGAAATTATGTGTCCTATATAGGTGTCCAAAATTAATTTACTGGTTTAATTTGTGTTTAAATACATTGTCCCAGGAATATCTCACTTTGATAAAAAAAAATTCTATTATTGCTGTATCTAAATAGTGGCAACAGAATGAAACCCAGAGTATTTTATTCCAAGTGGAGGAGGTGTCCAAGGATGTACAAGGATGTACCAGGGGAGTATGCTATCTGGATGAGGAAAAGCAGATTTCAAGAGAGCACATGTGGATGTGGACATCAAGAGTTGTTCGGCAGAACAAAACTGGAGACAAAGACTTGAAGTTTTGCAAATATTTTCTTACAGTTCAGGAGACTTCATAGCTCCATCTGTGACCTCTGAAGAAGAATACTTCTTGTCCATAGGTGGAATTTTATTTCTATATTTGAAGATCACGCTTCTATTTTGAACCTGAGGAAATGGAACCGGAGAACCTAGCAAGTTCTGGTGAAGGGAAAAGTGGGGAAAAGCAACCAGTTTACAACTCTACCCAGGATTTTTTTGTGTACTATGGTCTCCAGGAGACACAGAGTTGCCAGAAAAGGTCTGTGGGAGGAATCATCTACTTCCAACTTCTTTTTTTTTTCTCAGAACTGCAATTAAAATACTATAAAACTGTCATTTGTTTTGGATGGTTTTGCCTGATCCTGTTTCTGGCTGTGATTTACCACTGATATCTTGGTAGATGTTGTTCCTTGTGATGTAGAGTAGTGTTAAAATCAAGCAAAGCCTACCACAGGATCTCAGTGTAGTTCCAGAGCACTTACTCTCAGCTTTTCCACAACTGTACCATTTGTGTAACTTTGTGTAAGTAATACCTAATCCTGCAAGTGATACTCTAGGGAGTAATACCACTCTCAACAAGCATCTAAGTTTAGCACCAGATTTGAAGGCTGGCATACAGTCAATAATACAGTCCAAAACTGCTGCCCAGCACTTCTAAAACAACAGTCACAGCTGAAGACTCGCACACCCACCAGACATTCTACAATAACATGCCTGGGAGGTGTTTCCACAATAGTCTTGATAGTCAGTGATAAAACAGAGTGGAAAAAAAAACCCCAGCATCCAGATACAAAATCTTTTGAGACTCCATTCAAGCTATTATAGCTGTGCTAAAACTAGCCTTGAAAATTTTAGACATGCTTCTCATGGGCATGAAAAAACATTGTGTCACATACTACATTGAGTATCATTGATGCATTCACAAATGGCCATGCAAAATTAGATAATTTAATGACAAAAGGAAAAGTTAGTGAACACTGCTGAAGAATTATTTACAGTACCATCTGTTGGCTTTTTTCTTCTTCCCTTGGATCTTTGCACGTCCATTGAAGGTTACTGTTACCATCTGAGTAGCATAAACTCAGCATGAGTAAACAGAAACGATTTATTTTGTGAATTTCCAAGTTCAGAACTTGTGAACTGCAGCATTTAGCCTTGTCACTGATTAAACTGTTTTATAAAGAATTTCATTAATCTTACTTCATTGTATAAGTTATTAACTTTAGAGGATTTTTTGCTACGTGTTTTCATAGTTCAATAAAAAAATGATCAAGTTAAAGTAGAGATGGATATGGAGCAGAAGCTCTGTGCCTTTAGGGACTGACACCAGTTATTAGACACATATCTTAAAGAATCTGAAATTCCTCCTGGCAGGTGTATCATAAACAAGAAGCTGTAACTTATGGTCTGATGGTGCTGAGCTACTTGGCCATTATAATTAAACTTACATTAAAAGAACCCTCCTGCTGTTTCCCTCTCCTTCTGGAAAGGCTAACAGTTTTCTTCAAACAATTATGACAGTATTTCTAACACCTCTGCATTAGTTTTCAGGATATAAAAAGCCACATGCTCCTTTACATGGCCAGACTGCAAATCTAGCAGAGGGGTAAGGAAGCACAGGAACAGGGAGCAGCATTCCCCAACAGAGACTGGGATTGCTGGGAAGAGCAAGGCAACAACAAGAGTGATCTCTTCTTCCAGTTCTATTTTTAAGATAAAGTGAAATAGCTACACAGCTCTCTAGCTAAAAAAAAAAAAGAAAATCCAAATAAGAAATCTCTGTCAGTAAGAAGCCATTGCTTTCCTGGGTCAGCCAAAGACCCACATGCTGTGTATTTAACTCAAGACATGGGCAATGGCAAAGACAAAGGTGAAGGTTCCCAGGTAGTGTGACCACTTTGGTCTCTTCCTCCAGAAAATTCCAGTCTTCAGTTTCAGGCTCTCTCCCAGGCTGGTTTCCACCCTGGAATTCAGTCTTCCACACACCTGCTGACTGTGGAAATATTCAGCATCTGGTTCATACCTCATCAGCTCCCTTTCCCATTCAATTCCATTTTTATTCCTTCACCTCTTCCCTTCATCTCAGTTTTCTGCTACCTGCAGGTTCCCAGTATACTCACACATGGCAGAGTTTGCATACTGTGAAATTGTAAGGGCATTTAGAAACTAAATTTGTATCAACCTCAACTGATCCTATGCCAAGTGAATTTTCAAATTTTAATTTGGGCAAAATTTTGACACACAGGAACAGAGCTTTCTGTCTCCCTTGTGCTCCTGCTTGGAGCACTAGAAGTTTTCAGGCCCTCACATGCATTAACTTGTGTGAGAGCACCAGCTTTTCCTCAAAGAGTTTTTGGCTGAGCTCTCCAAAAACAAATTTATCCCCAAATAGAAATTCATAGACACAGCACTTGCAGCTTTGCAAAGCTATAAGCAACCAAAAGACAGACTAAAATGGGAATCAATACCAAATCTTATCTACAGCCAATGCTGGGATCTTGTTTGCAATATGAACACGTCTGAATAGTATCTATATAGCATCCTGTCCACCTGCTGCATCAAGAGGTATTCAGACTATGCCATAAAATGCCAGCAATTCTAATTCTTCTCTAGCCAAGCCTTCCAACTGTAGATTTCCAAAGTGCACAGAAATATTTATAACTAGCATTCATATTGTTAATTGAAATATTAGTAGGAGACACCAGCTGCTTCATGTATCAAAATACTGACATTCATTATTATTGGTTGGCAGAGACTTCAGGGATTTTTAAAATTTTAGTACAAATTTGAGTGTTAATGAAAGCATACTAGAGGAGTTGAGTGAGACCCAAACATGAACTCTAACCCTTTGCTCTACCCCTGCCTTTCTAAGAGCCAAAGCCTGGGCAGGGTTCCCTGGAAAGCAAAGGACAAGCATCACAATCTGCCTTTTTCCAATTTCTTTTTCTCAGCTGTGCAGGAAGAACACACCAGATATTTGAAAAGGTTTATGCTATCCTTATGGCTTGGTGTGCAGTTACATTAGCAAGAAGAACGAGAGAAATGGAAAAAGAAAATTTTGGGCAGCCTTGAAAGATGTTGCTTTAAGAAAGCTTAACTCAGACCCTTCAGGGCGAAGATGTGTTTTATCCCACGCATTGCCAGTTTGTAATTGCATGCCATTTTCTTAATTGCATATTCAAATGATTAAGAAGCACTGCTGCTAGCACTATGATCACAAGTGAAATTAATATAGGCTCTCACTGATTTTGAAAATTATTACGTGTGTAACATTACATGTATAACATTACATGTATATTAAGTAAGAAAATAATGACCATTTAGACATTTTTACACAATCTAGTAACAGCAGGTGCAATTTCATTATTCTCTTCATGCAGCTTGCTAACTCTTATTATTTTCCTTCTTGGAAAGACTGACTATATAATTGTTATCAATCTTGTGGTAGCAATATTGCCTAGCTAGGAGGACACATTACAATTTAGACATCCCTGTCCTAGGCATTTTACAAACAAAAAGAAAGAGTGGATCCATGACAAACAGAAATTACAGTCTGAATCTAAGACTAAAGTCAATTGGTGGCAAGGTAAAGAAAAGGTATTGTTTTTGTTATAGTGTGTATTAGAAGCCAAATTGCCCATTTCCATGACTTACCATGCTACAATTTCAGGATTGATTTTACATGAGCAGTTTGTTAACATTTCGTTGTATCAATCCAGATATTTATGCTATGCACTCATCATAGTGGTGCCCAAGAGAGTTGGAGGCTCATGACAGCTTTAGTAGCCAGTCTTTGGAAAAATACATAGAGGAGCACTACACAATGAAAAAGCAGGGATTTCATTCTCCACATCCTATTAGATGTTGAGAGTCTATCACCTTAAATGGTGATAGACTCTCACTCAAGTGGGATGTTAGAGGGACTGTAAAACACTCATGGCTCAGAATCTCTTAGAAAGAGGTGGGGGATTACTGGCTAATCATCCTTTACTGGTTACCTAACAAAAATCCAGTAGATTATATAAAATAACCTAGTTATTCTGTGTCTTTGACTGAACTATCTATTTTGCTGTGTTAGGACAAGGCACACACTGGACACAGCGTCTCTGATCCTGACTTTCCTCCTGTTTTGCTGTGTTAGATCTTTGTGCTTTGATTGTGGCATTGCTTTCAATGAAACAATACAAGTGAGAAAGCAAAGAGATCCCAAAGCTCCAGAGGCCTGGGGTGAACTCTGCTGGTGGTGGGACTCCTCTCCTGGGTTCCTTCCCAGGCATCCATGTAGGTGGGCTCTGTTGCACACCAGCTGAGTTCTAGAGCTGACTGAAATGTTTCAGCCACAAAATTTTGTCTGAAAAGTTGCATTTGTCAAAAAAAAGCACTCAGAGGGAAATCATAGTTTCACTGAAAAAGCTCTTTCAGGTTTTAGATAGAATTTTTAACTAGAAAGGAATCTTTTCTCCCCAGAACTGGCCATCCAAGGCATAGAAACCATGGTTCCCTTCCGTGTTCTACCTGAAGTACACGGAGTATTTCAGCCTTCATTTCCCACTCTCTTATTTAGCACCCTCAATGCTAGTAATTGATTATTTCAGACTGGGTCATTTTACTGTTCTTTAGTGTTTGGAGTGTTTCTTGTTTTGTCCTACAGTGAAAGGGTGTCTTTTTTGCAGCCAGAATATCTATCTGCTGCCAAGTCTTACTGAGACTGTCAAAACTATACCATCAGTTTATCTTCACAGCACATGGGAAGGCCTTAGGAAAAAATACTGGGTTTCTAAGGTAGAGAGGGCACAGAATCTTGATAGTTATGTGTGTCCAAAGCCACTGAGGATGTCTGTAATTGAAGTAGTATTTCCTATTTTCTGTAGATGTGAGGCCATTGTAAGCCACAAAATTTACACAGAGATGTAGAAAGATCTGCAGCAACTCTAGATCCATTTATTTCAAATGAACTTGAGAACTCTATAGCCCTGGCCCAAGCACTTCAGCTGGGCAACCCACTGCTGAGTGTAAATGACTTGAAATCAAGAGCTACGTTCTCTCCACTTGCAGACTTCTGCAAGTAGTTCCTGAAATTATGAAGGCAAAATGATTATTCTGTCTGAGAACACAGGAGCTTTGGTTGTCTTGTTACTTTATTCCCTCTCATCTTTTCTAGATGCCCTTAAGTTAATTAAAGTTAATTAAAAATCTGATTTGAAAATCAGAGGCAAAATTCAGTAATCTTTTAATTGCTGTTGAAACATCTACATAGGCACTTTCACTTAAGCTGGTTTCATTTTTAATAAAATCTTGTCTGGAGAGTGGGATTGGCAGACACTTTGTTAGTAAAACAGCAGCTTAACAGCTGGGGAAGGCAGACCATCAGCTGCCTGTTGCTATAGAGTCAGTCTCTGGCTGTTCTGCTATTCAAGTATCATGCATATTATGCCTTTTAGGAATTTTTCTAAGACAAACTTGCATCATATTGGATTAAAGTCCTGGCATTATTTTTCTGACTATATGTAACCCCATACTATTAATTAACTAGAAGGTGTGAGAGCTCTGACAGTTTCTGAAATGGAAGAGAGCAAGTTTCTTGAGGCTAGAGGCTAAGAATTTCAATCTGCAAAGACATTTACATCACTGTAGTGCTGTGTTTTTGTACTTTTTGTTTCATTTTGCAAGATCAAATACTGCAGCCCTGTTGTATAATCCAATTTATATTATTGGACCAAATAACTATATAGACATAGGACACTGCTTAAGTTTAAATGCAGCATATAGATGAGATGAACATACAAAATGGCAACAAAACACAGATCACAGAACAAGAAAATAACAGATATGGAAAAATAAGCCGAGGAACAGTCTTGACATATGATCTGCTTGCCTCCTTCTCCATCACTGCAGAATCAGCTCTGCCTTTGCTGTTTGCAGCAACTGGGCTCAGAGCTCTGCATCTCCAGAGCTGCATCCCCTGTATCCTGCTGTCTTATTGGGTCATTGTCATTATGGAATTTAACCTACTGTCTCACCTGGGATTCTTTTGCCATGGGTTAAACTCATTGCTCTTTTCTTCTTTGGACAATAATTTACTATTCTGTGATACTTCACTTGCTGCAGGAAGAAACTGTCAGAAATCAAAGATTTTAGGCTCATAACTTATCAGTCCAGACACATGGTGCCCTCCCTATAGCTCCAAAGTGGGATTACATATTCTGCCACAGGTTAGCCAAGGATGCTGCTTTTCCTAGGTTTGCAATGGCTCTTGTGGCAGCATCACAGTTACAAGTGAACACAGCAACACAGTTACAAGAGAGCGCCAGTGCTGTGTTTTGCAATCACGGGTAGCTATTTTCAAACACATCACTCCAACATTGATAATGCATCACCAATTAGTCTGAACAGAAGCTCACACTCCCAGCTGCACTGATTCAGTACTGTACCACTGTGCATCTCAGAGCCATGGTTTTTGATGTTGCCTTTGTTGTGCTCTTATTCATCCACGCATTCTCCACAGACCAGTTGTCACAGTTAAATTTTTGCTCAGATTGTGGCAATTCCAACCACTAACAAAAAATCTTTTAAAAACAATCCGCTGGGTTTATATGTCTTGTGAGAATATGTGGATCTTGAAACACCAAAGGAAATCTTTACCTTAGGAAAATATAAGATTTATTTCAAGAGCATTAACATTATAATAAATTTTAAACATGTTTTAAAATATCATACTCACTGAACTCTTAATCACATTTGGACATGTAATGATGATGCCAATATTTTGTAAGTTATTATAAAAATAAATTTTTTCAGAGATCTGGTTACAGAGTAACCATTGACAACCAAAGTTTCATCCTGTTGAGTTCATTGCATCAGTTTGGGAAGAAAATTTTTCTAGGCAATCATGTCTCAAATGCACTCGCTAATTAATCTATTAATATTAAAGGCAAACAGTTGCAAATCCTGCAGGATAATTTTACCCCTTGTGCATTCTCCCTAGAGAAGATCCATTATTCTGATGCAATTAAGATCTCTGAATTTTTGCAATGATTTATTAATAGTAGTTCGTAATGCAGCAATTGGTTGGTGCCCCAATGAAATGTACATATAGTAAAGATCTTGCTAGGTTTCAGAATTTTAACTCCAAGATTAATGAAAGAGAGAGGTTGTGGCAGACAGAGCCAGGATACTGTAATCTGTGTTATTAGTTGCACCTTTAAAAATACAGTGTGTTTAAGGTACAAATGATTTGTGGGAGGAGCGGCATTGAAGTTTGTATGTGTGACACTTCATATGCCAGAATATGGCCAGTAGTCTTTTAAACATGCTTCTGTCAAAGACAGGAACTCCCACACGTTCCTATTGCATCCCAGGTTTGAAAGTAATTTATAAATGTTTAGACAATGTAGAACAGGCAAGAAATTCATTAAGCCATCCTTCAGTAGATACACAGAGACAGGAGTTTTCATCTGGTACAGCCCAGTGCAGGTTCCCACTGCAGTGAACTGATAGTGCATATGGTTTCTTTTGGCAAACAGTTCACTTTTCAGAACTTTTCCTTTCAAGCGTGGGGGAGAAAAAAAAGAGGACAAAAAAAAATTAGGAAGGTCTCCCTGTTTCACCTATATATTTATTATGCCACTGACTCTGTGAGAGTCCTGTATATTAATTCCACAGTAAGAAGCTATTGTTAATATATCTTTCCTGCTGGTCTTTACTGTTGAATGACTGAGTTGAATGACTGATGCTTCTGCTTCGGGTATACTCTTCCTGTGACCACATATTCACAGGCAGAATTAGAATTATGTATTTTGTGGCTGAATTTGGAAGAAGTAAATTCCATGTAACTAGCTGAGAACAGGATAATTTCTCCTTCCATGCTGGTGGTACATAAGACAGATAATGTCTGGTTTTTGTTACAGTTCCCCTCTCAGAGTGTGATGTTACTTGTTTTCATCACTGGCCTTCTTCTTTGCCATCCCGCTACTCTGCAGGGTATATGCATGTATCAATGCTTTATAAAGTACCAGGGCTTGAACATGATTTAAAAGAATGATGAAAACTTCCTTTATTTAAAACTAAGTTAAATAATATTATTTAAAATAACTTAAAAGCTTAAAGCTTGATTTGCCTAGAGTTAAAATGACATAATAAGGAGCCATACCCAGCAACATTACTCACAAAGATTTCATTAATCTTTACTTCTTTCTTATATACTTTGCTCCATTGATAGTTGCTATGATTACCTATAAATGCCATTAATTTCATTACTATATCAAAGTACACAAAGAACATCAACCTACACCGAGCTTTTTAGATGTTTTAAATTTTGTTTGAAACCTACATTCCCCTGGTAATTCTAAGCAGTTATATGCAATAGAATTTAAGATCAGATGAGATAGATTTTTCTTGTGATGATATTCTGAACCAAAGCTTTAGAGAACACTGTGTGTTACAGGAGATAAGAAAAAGATGTGATAGTTGGCAACACTGGTTTTGTTTCATTACTATCACATCTGAATGCAGGGAAGCTGCTCCCAGCATTGCTAACATTTACTCCTCTGGAAATCTCCCAGACCACCATCCTTCTCCAGGCTGCAAAGAAGGGAGAAGGTATCTGGAAGCAGTGATGAAAGCTGGCTGTTAAAAAGCGTGCTCTGAGCAGAGATTTGTTTTGAGTCAGGTGGCAAAATATCTGTCTGTGAGCGAGACGGGCTTGTGAGGCGTCTGTGGGCAGAGCTCACTCAGGTGCTGGCAGGTTGCAGATTCTCCACCAGCTGGTCTGAAGGCTCTCCCGAGCCCATGGAGGAGACAAGCTCCTCCTCTCCAACCAGCAGCTTTCAGTTTTATGGGGAATGAGTAACAAGAGTGTACCTACTGCTTTTCAGTGCAGAGTAGCAGAAACCTCTTCTCCTGGCTTAGACAGAGCAAGTCTCTCCAAGACTCTCACGCTTCTCCACAGTATGGCTCAGATCTTCCCTCTAATCTGGTTTCACAACATTGTGGTGTAATGTCACTGTTGCCTGGCAGTTTGTCTGGCCCTCTAAGCCCCTCAGGATGCTGTTGTACAAGACAACCATAACACATTTCCACTTCAGATCAGAGGGCTGGTGAGAAAGTGCAAACACCTCCTTTACTTCAGCCTTCAATGCTCAATGTGATATACGGCAGAGGTATTCCCTAGAACAAGGTTCAAAGAAAAATCCTCGTATTTGGAGTTTAGAATAGGAAAACACAGAGAACAAAAAAACATGCACAGGCTGTGAAATAAGTGTTCATTATAAAATTAAATATAATTGAACTTCTAAACTTACCTCCATAGCCATCTCACAAGAGGAAGGCAATTTTGGAGAGGTAGCTGGCAGCCTTACCACTGGGGATTTACTCCTGTAGTAGTGATGACTGGACCATGTATGGGTCTATTTCAGGGACTACACACTGATGTAGCAGAGCTTTAGGTTCCCTAGGGAGTAATCAGTGGTGAGGGTGCATATGAATGTGATTATGGGGACCTCAACATACCATATGCTCTACAGGCTCAAAATACGGGAAAATTATTTCCTAATTGGTAACACATAACTGAAGCAGCTGCTGTTTTAGAAGGAGCAAATCCATCACTCAGGATTCCCAAGAGAAGTTAAATCATCACTTGATACATCGAAGTGTTGAATTAACTTTTCCCTGTGAGGCAGAGTTTAACTGCTGCTGTATTTGATCCTGATACTTGATGGTCTTTGTAAATTGAACAAAGTCCCTGCATGCCAAAATTAAATGGTGATTTGATCTAAAGAAAACAGGGATTTTCCAACTATCTCAAAGGAGGCTTTGTGAAAGGTTATCTTTGAAGAGGAAATGCACTTGAAATATCTTGAAAGACAATTGTTTAGGATATGTGGGACATGGAAACTAATTGTCCAGGTTAGAAGAAAGCTTACAAAAACTGTCATTGTCAACAGAGAAAACCACTACTATTTCTAAAATATCAAAATACCTGTAGAAGATTACCTCTGGCTTAGTTTTGCTTAAGGTATGCAAGACACATGCTAGTCAAAACCCCAGCAATCTCTTCAAAGTATTCCACATATACTATTTGTGTCTTCTACAGCATTCAGCCTTCTGCAATGGTCTGTGGACACCTTCAGACTGTAGTCACACCCTGTAAAACCCAGATAAGCAAGTAACAAGGAACCAGTTCTCAGGACACCTTTTTTCCCATTCACTTTCTAGGAAAGCTTCATCATTTTCCTTCTTGAAGACCAGTCCAAAGTAATCAATATGCCTTTAAAAGAAATTAAAATACCTAAAGCTGGAATTAAGAGCAGCTTGTAATACATCTCAACAGCTTTATTGCTTAAGACAGTAATTAACTCAAGATTTCTTTTGCACATTCAGTCAAGAGGACCTAATTTTGGAGCTCTGGATTCTTTAATATTCCTGAAGAAGTCTTCTTTGCCAAAGAAGATTTCCATTCAAGTGATCTTCTCCCTTCCAGGCCCCATTTCAAAAAAAAGAGAAAACAACCCACAAATTAACAAAACCTAGGCAAAATTCTGGTTGAAGATGATCCTTATTTTATTGGGAACTTTGCTATAGATTTATAGGAAATCTGCTTCTATGATAGTGATTGAAAATTATTTAAAACCAACAGAATACAACATCAGTGGGTAACTTTAAAGAAGGGGACTCTATGCATCAAGAGATGAAAGATATTCTTCTCTTAGGACAATTATCTTGTTTTCTCAGTTTTGGATGGCTAGATGCCAAGCAAGCCTGCAACTGTCACACGAAGGGGAGAACTAGACGGTGATGAACAACTCTCTCAGCTGCCACCACTCTGGATTTAAGAAAGCTTTAGAGAATCTAGGGGGTGTTAGACAGACCATAAAGGAGAGAAACTGGAAGAAGAAGGCAAATCAGAGTTGAGGGACTCTGAGATTTACTGTAATAGACAAAAATACATATTATATAATATACCTTATATAGTATATAATATGCCTATAGGTGTCAAAAGCAAATTTCATGGGCCAGAATTGATGCACTGGAAGGAAAGAAAAAGGATTTGAGATTTTGTCTTACAGTGACTGAGAGGGAAACAGGGAACAGGGAGCCCATACAGCCCAGACTATTGATTGATCAAGTGCTAGGGAGATTAACTGGAAGAACAGAAAGCCACAGAGGCAAAATCTTTCAGAAATTATAGAGGAAAGCTAATTTTTGGTCCAGAAAAAAGAAAGAGGTTCAAGGGGATGCAAATAGCAGCTCTGAGACTGGTTCAGACATAGGTTTCTGGAAGCAAGAGAGGAAAAACCTACGCATGAGAATGAAGAGAGCAAAACAGAGATGAAAAAGAGATCTCAGAGCAAATTAATTTTAAGGATTTCAAGAAGCTCAGAGACAAAATGGAAAATGGATATGAAATGATGATTGGAAAAAGCTTGCTTTGTATTTACTTGGAGCAGTGGTGCCAAAAGCTGAACTGACAGGCAGGAGGTAAGGAACTGAACAGAAGGAAGTGATTTTATGGCTTACAGGAGCAAGTAGCCAGAGGGGAAAATAAGTCTCAATTGATGCAAGGTCTTCTAGTTTATTCAGAAAAAAACAAAAATACAATATTTTTCCTGTTAATTACTAGGGACAATTCTTGAAATGCAACAGCTTGTTTTAAAGAGCATATGGTAGGGGGTGCTAGGCAAATGCAGCAGACAATGTGTTACCAAAAGAAGAAAATCTCTTTTACATAAGGAGACATATGTAATCCAAATTTATCCACACCGTACCATCAAAAAGGGTATTTTAAATCATGCCGTCTATAACACTAATATTCACACTGCAATTACTCACTAAGGTATGTGTAATCAGTACTTTCAGACATTACTCTAAGGGGCAGCTTGAATCTTAGATGTATAGAAAAAATATAATGGAATGGTAGCTAGGAGTTTGTAGGATAAGTGATGGGCTAACCTGGCTGTGAGAGGTGATGTGCTAACCCAGCCTGATCACATGCTGAGGCCAATAAATGGCCCTGTTGTCTGGAAGCTTCTCGAAACTCTTCAACCACGTGATTTACCTCTTTTACATGAATATAATTTTTCTGCCTTCCTCAAGTGCTCTTTGAATATGTGCTCGTAACTTAAATTTATTTTTCAGCAATGTTCTCTTTGTAGCATTAGGTTTTTATACCTCTTTAACAACATGGTTCTCTTACTGTCTCATTGCCACCTTTTGTCAGCTGCCTTCCAGTTTTATATTCTTTGGCACAGTGTGAAGAAGTTTCTGATCTACCTTCTCTTATATCCACCCAAATACTTTTGTAGATGAGCCACAGAGGAGAAAACTGGCAGCACTCTGCACTTAATCATAAAATTACCTCTGTTTAAAATAAAATTGTGTGTTCCTATGATAAAGTGACAAACCATGTCACAGAATGGATCTTATTAAAAACAGAAACTTATTTAAAAAGCCCATCTTTGCAGCATCAGTGTGCAGGATAGCGACCTGAAGGATGATATGAGGGACAGTGGCTGGCAGTAGGATTATGTGGGAGGACAGGGTCCTACCGTGGGATCTGCTCTGGGAGCAGACATTTGAACTGCCATCTGTGTGGGCTGGGTAAGGTATGGTGTCCATATGAGCCCTGGGTTAGTCAGGACAATCAAAGGTTGCTGGGGGTCTGGGGGATAGGGTGAGTGGGCTGGCACAGCCTGCAGCTCAAGGGGCTCTGGGCTGGCAACAGGTGCTGGCACTGCCACCTCTGGGGAAAAGGGGCTTCCATGGCAGCCCCTGTGTTCAAGTGACCATCTGGATTCATGCTGTGTGTGACCTCCTCAACTCTTCTGTGCAGGTTTCCAAGGTGGAATTGGGATGAAGAGCACAGTCCCAGCTTCACATTTTCGTTCTGCTGGGGAACCAGAAACCTGTGAGCAGCTCTCTGCAGTCAGCTGGGAAACCAGCCCACAGGTTGTGTGGCAAAGACAGTGCCACACACTTAAACCTGAAGTGGATTTTGATAAGCATTTTAGGTTCTGTAGAATGAGAATAGATGACTAGTATTTCCTGGTTTAAGATAAGATCAAAACAGAACCCAAAGTAACTTCAAAATGACAGTAAATCATTCTATGTATGTACATTGTACACTATGTAGCCTAAAGAAAACATGCCCTTCCCAGTTTTGAAAGTCTCCTTCAGTTGTAGCAGATCCTGTGATGCCTCACCAAGAGAGTGAGCAGTGAGGTTGCCAATTTGGCCATCATGTCCTCCCAATTGCACTGTTTCTGCCAAAGGAGCTAGCAATACGTACAGCTGCTTATAAAGAAGAACAGATTAAAAAAAAGGAAAGCTTTCATAAGGTGAAACACATGTACTAAGTTAGCAGTTCAATATCTATCCACTCTTGACTTAGTTGAGTGGTTCCAACAGCTCTTTATTTTATACAAAGGCTAATTTGTATAGCAATATCTACTGACAGAGTAAGACCAACTCTGGAGATGCCATAACCACAGAGAAAAAAATCATTCACTTCCTGACACATCTTCTTCCTGCAGGATCTTGTGGTATAAAGTGCTTTTCCCCTGTGAATGGCAGTTTCCATACCAACCTTGCTCTCTTAAGCACACTTATAGAGCTGAGATGAAAAGACTGGAGTTGAACCTGACAGCTACTGCACTCTGTGTTCACTATGACTGTAGGTTTGCAGCCTTGTGGAGGTGCTCACCAGAGAGCACTACAACAGGAGCATCACGCCTCCATTTAACCCAGTGCCAGGTTAGGTGTCTACATTAGTCACAGCAAAAACTAGATATGGAGGAATGGAAGTCACTACTGAATGAGGGGACACCTTATAATAGTGAATAGGAAGTGCTAAAAAGGGAAGAGTGTTTCTTCCAAACTTAGACATCTGTTCCTTCTCTGGCCCCAGACTCGAAAAACATATGTGAGATTCACAGACCAACACTCTGTCACTTGAATCATTCCTTTGGGCACAGACGACCAGCTCCCTTTGTTTCTTTAAAAAACATAGTCAGTGGCAACATAATTTTATCAGCTAGTCTGGTGTTCAGAGTCTTTTCCAGCATGAGGCGGATCAAGCTCATTTCCCAGCAGACAGATCTGTGTGGCACACTGGGATGAGCCTCCTGCCTGGTACACATTCCCTACTGTGCAAAAACAGTGGGAACAATTTTAGGGTCAGAAGGAGTGACAGTAGGAGAAAGCATGATGTTGTAAATCTGAAAAGATAGTATTCAGCTAAGACAGAGCACCTTACTTCCAGCTTTGCCCAAACACATGAGTAAAACATGCATTAAATAGTATTAAACAGTTGCCATACAATCACACAGCATAAAAGAAATTATACAGTGATCAAGAACTAAACCCCAGCTCTCTTAATGAGAAGGAAATGCTATAAACATCTAGTACCTCTACATCCCTGTTTCTGAGCAGACCTCTCACTGAAGCTTCTTTTATTTTGGTTGCTACTCCCTCTCTTACCTCTGATCATGCACATCAAAGCCATCTTTGCAGTTTTACCTTTGCAGCCCATTTCTAGCCCCTCTCCAGGTAGAACTCTGGGCTTTCTCTGTCTTTCAGCCTTACCTTTTGTTCATTTGTGTGTGATTAAACTCCTTTCCATATCCACACCTTGTTCTCAGTGATAGTTACTTTGAATTTTAGCTTTGGCATCATGACTCTGGAAAGATGTTGTCTCACTGTCTTGCTGCTAATTAAAGCTAGCTTGCTGAAAGTTCTGATCCACAATCCCAGGAGATTCCTGCCCCTTTCATTTGGCACACAGTTATTTTCCTGGTGATTAGTTTGGGTATTTTTAAGTGGCTTTCAAAAATGATGTTTGCTAGGTACAGTGTGTTAAATTCTCCCATCAAAGTAATTCTCTTTATATTTTTAAGAGGAAGCAATTATTAATCATGCTAGTTAAGTTATTCATTATAATTCTGAATTTGTCTGCCACTTTGAAAATAAACAGCTTGTTTTGCTATTACATATGTTGTAGAACTGCATTACTTAACACCCAGCTGTAAGCCTGAGTAAAAATCACAGAAACAGAAATCTGTAGGCAGATGTTGCACTTCAACATCCATTCTCACACTCAGCTCAGAAAATCTTGTGTGCAGATTGCACTTTCCTCGAGGTGATCCAGTTCCTAACCATTGACTTGGCAGCAGCAATCACATCAGGGCAGCAAGGCAGGGTACATGCATCCTTTGAACTGACTCCATGGATCATTGATCCCAACAGTCGCTGAAGGCAACAGGTGGCTAGACAGTACTACAGGAATAGCTTTATTGATTCAATTCCTTAAATAAAACATTATGAAGAAAAGACTATCACAAAAGATCTGCAGATTATTCAGCAGATTTCTGGTGTGCACCTCTCTCCTGATATAAAATATGCATGGTACAAATGCCCTGGGAGTCTGCTGCTTGTCATCAGGGTTGTGTCACATCAGCGCAGCAAGCCAAGCAAAGGAAGGATGTGTGTGAATAGCATGTTTACATGGATAGGTGACCATAAGTGCTAAGTTCATTCGCTTTATGCCTTTTAAAAATCAAACCTTTCATCTATATTTGACATTCAGTACAGGCTAAATCTTTCTGTAGATTTACACCAATTTTGTTTTTCCAGCCATCTCAGTTCTCATTGACTATCCTGGCTCCCCTATGCCATTTCAGGGCAAAATTACACAGGCCAGTCATGATTTAAAGATGAGTGTGTTTTGGAAAGAAAACTCACACGGTTAGGGACAGCCACAAGATGATTTTAGAACCTTTCATCTCCACAGAGCTGAGCGGGGCTCACAGGCTGTGTGGTGTTGGAGCCTGGTTCTTTGGCTGGGGAGGGTCTGGAGGCACGTGGATGATGTGGTTGCCTGTCCAGCTCTTTGGATGCAGCACAGAGGGTCTGTGAATTTGCTTTACACCTGCAACACCTGGCCCATTTTCTCTGTTGAGGTTAGTGCTGGTGTGCTTTTCACCACAGCCTGCCTACCCCAGCCATGGTGCAATGCTCTGCGGGGCTGCACCGCTCCCCAGGGTAGCCAGGAGCTCCCCAAGGTAGCCAGGAGCTCCCCACGCCACCAGTGCAGCTCACATCCCAGTTGTGTCAGGAGTCACACGTTGACACAGGTTGTGGAAATTATTCCCTCAGCTTGGTGGCCCCACTTGCAAAAATATTTTTGGGACTGGTACTGACTGATAAAAATATGCACTATAGTCTATGCCAAGGCAGTGGTAAATTTGCTATAGCAACATAGTATGTCTGATGGGTATGTTGTTCTGAAGCCTCAGCTGTGGGCCAGGACTCCTTCACACTAGATACTGTACAAGCCCAGACTGAAAACTGTCACTGCGAATTTGCTTTTTAAAGTAAGTGATTTGATGAATGATGATAGCCTCAGTTGTCAAAAGTACTGGTTTCAGAGTACAAATCCTGCTATTTTTATCTTCTGTTGTTTGCTAAACATCCAAGTAAACGTTCAAGTTTCAGAGCAACATGCTTTCTTACAAAATATTTTGAGTAATTTCTGACTTTCCTTTTAACTCTGCCCTAGAGGTACCATAACAAAGTCCTGACTAAAAAGAACTTCAGGATGTTGCAGAAACCCTTAGTCGTTGCTGAATATTGATATTTGCAAATATGTTTCACATGGAATAAAACACATTCACATTTACAAAATGGCTGTCATTTCCAGCCTATTCATTCATTGCACTGTGCTTTCTCTCCTATAGGGGAAGAGCCAAAACATAACTTTACGTGAGATCATGTAGGCTAAGGATGACAGAAAGGTGCAGTGAAAACAAGCCCATGGGGGCTGCAGCTGCCTCCTGCTGTGACAAAATGTCTCCAGAGACACCAAAGGAAACTATTTCTTAAACGGGCCCTCCTGGAGCATTAAAGTCTAAAAGCACCATATTGGCACAAAAAAGCAAGTAATTCTAAAGGAAAGAGTGGTTTTTGTATGATATGGTTAAATCGTGCATTCTGTTTGTTAATGCTCTAGTTTTTTTATTTAGGTTACTTGTTTCAGATTAAATCCTGCTTTCAGTTGGCAGTGTAAGTAAAAGCTGCAAGCTGAGGTTTGCTTCCTGATGCTGGGATGTAGGAAGGACTCCAGACTTACAGTGTGCAGCTTCTAGCTAATGCAGATTAGATGCAATTCCATTTTGCATAATTTTAAAATATCAAATTAATCCTGATTATGTAACTTTAACTTTTATGCTTACCTAATGAACCTGAACATAATACATGCACCTTAGACAGCTATTTACACATGGGCTGAATTTTGTCTTTAAGAGGCCTAGTAATGTGAAAAATATTGTTACAACAAATTTTCATCCAATTTGATAAATACGCATCTCTGTGTCAATCCTATAATGATTTTAGGTAGAACATAAATGGTTATATGAATAAATGTACCTGATTCCAATGGAATTTATTTCTTTACATTCACATGTTTTGTTTAGCATTTTTATGAAACCATATGAAAAATGAATGAATGCTCAAACTAGTTTACATCACTCCTTAGTGATTAATTACAGCATAAACACCATGATTCTTCTATGCTGAAATAGAAAGAAAATACCTCAGAGACATGGTTAATCATTTGGCTCTAATAGTGCTGTGTTTATTCGTTCCTTTTTGGTCCATTAGAGAGTAAATTAGATTTGATTCACTTACTTTGATTGGCTTAATTGTACCAGATACAGATGAAGTACAAATAAAACTGTAATAAATCCAGCAGATGTTTAACCTGCTAAACCAAGATCTTTAACAGTCAATTCCAATAGCAATTTACACTCAGCAGTTTAACCAGACCCTTAGGAAGTTGATCTGCTTTCCCTGAAAACCAGATACTTTATTTCTGTGTTGCTGAAATAAGACTGGTGTACCATATTTTCAAGTCTGGATTATTTTACAAATATTTTTTGTGATCTTGTTCTATTCTGTGCTGGACATTCCCCGCTGCCAAGAGGATTTTAGGAGCTAGGGTTAAGTAAATCCTATGGCTTCTGCCCAAGCTAAAAACACTAAAGGTCACTAGTGGAGAAAACAACAATTTCAGAATAAAATTATAAAATAATGGTTTTAACGTCTTTGACTTTAAAATCTGAAAATACTTATATCTAATGCATAATGCACTAAACCACAAGGTTCATCAGATCACAATTTAAATTACTATGACCTTTAAATATGCTATTTAATATGTGCATGAGAAATTCTAATACTAAATACCATATCTTAGTCAAATTGGTCTTTCACGTGGCATTGCGAAACCATCTGTAGCCATAGAACTATAAAGGACAATGTACATTAGCGAGCCAGTCCATGATGGAGCTCGTTATGCCCCAGCAAACCCCACCAAGAAATAAAGTAGCTTATTAACATAGAAAAATGTCAGTTATTTTAATTATAACGGGAGGTGAAAGGAATCTTCTCTGAGTGTGAAATTACTGTGAAGCCATCCATTGATCCCTCTGTTTAATCAGTCTCTTGAGAGCTCTGGGAAGATGGAAGAGTATCTGATTAGTGTAGAAGTGTCAGCCTGGGATTAGCTTTAGGCACCCGGCTTTCATTTCGAGGGCTTTCCCCTCTCCACTCACAAACTTGCACCACTGGCTGGATTTACCACTTGCCCCACTGAGGCAGGGCTCCCCTCTCTCTACAATGCCAGTGGAAAAAAGCAGAGGATGCCCAAACCTTTTGGTTAGTTTCCTGACCAAAGACTCAGCAAAATACACACCAGGTCACAGTGAAGAGAACAAAACCAAAGCACCCAAATCAGTTACTCCAAAGCCATCCAAGGAGGCCAAGCAGACCACTGTCCCTGGGATGAAACCCACTGAGGTGGGTCAAGGAGAGATCCTTCCCTCCCCAGCCAGCTCCAGCAAACCATGGGCTGACTGTGTGCCCAGGGGCATGGGACATATTGTGGACTGTATGGGGGGAGAACTGTGCAAAAGTTATGGGACATTTTAAAGGGATTTAGTGTGAAATGTCCTATGGGACATTTAGGGAAAGAACCAAAGTTGGAAAAGTGTCCAGGTGGCTCAAGTTCTGGGTGAAATAGGGAAGAGGCCAACAGATACTGGGTGCTTCCATCAGTTCTCTTCATGAAAATCACAACTTGACTATTCAGGCAGGTCCTTCTGCTCATGCAGGTGCCTATTAGTGTGAGGAAGTTAGATTTCTCCTTCCTCTGTTTTAAAATCTTTTACTTCTCCAACCAGCAGCAGAGGACGATACTCAGCAAATCATTGAATACACACCCAAACTGAAAACAAACCATTTGCAAACAAGATATAACCTGGAACAGGTTCTGAGTACTTTGAATATTGAACAAATCTGTCAAAATCAAGTTCAGTTCATAGATAATTTGTGAATAGCAGAAAAAGCTAAAACAGCAAAATAAATGTTTGATCTGCATAGTTTATGCTGCTCTGTCAACATCTGAATTATCAGCCAGAACACCTACTCAGATTCTTCAATGTCAGATCCAAATTTACTGCCCCCAAGACAAGTCTGATCTGTTCAGAGGAGGTTGAGGTCAGCTGATCAGTGCTAGGCATGTATATGCCTTCTATTAGCACTACAATGGGCATCTCCAGGAAAAATCTCTTCCCTATAATACAGTTTTCTGTTTTAAACCAAACTGAACTATGCAATGTCTGATCTTTCTTCTTTGTGTGTGTGTGCATGTGTGCATTACATTATGCTTGATTATTGTGAAGTGAGGGTTTTCAAAGCATTTGAATTATTCACCACCCACATTCTTTTGTATTTTATTCAGTTTACCATGAAAATTGCCTGTGAATTAAACCACAACCACTAATAATGTTCACTTTGTATTATTTATTTTTAAAAGTGTTTGCAAATAAAATCTATAGTTGAAACATAAAACTTCTCAATAGAGCCCCGAATCTGTTAATATTGAACTAGACATCTTACTCTCAGACTTCATCCTTGCTGCAAACCCTATCGCTTTAAAAAGAAGGAGCCCTTTATTAAAATGATATTCCTACACCAGCAGAGCAGTACAGGAAGCTGTGATCAGATCTGACAGTTGGTTTACTCTTAACATTTGATCACAAAATTTCCGTGCCATCTGCGGGAAGCCACACAGGCAAATGTGTCATCACATCTAATAATGAAAAGAAGAAACAGACAGAACGTGCTGTAGAAACAGACTGCTTTAATTAACCCTCGAACAATGCTTTGCAGAATTCACAGAGGAAAAGTCCTGTGTGGACAGGTTGCAAAGGAGAATGTCACAAAACAGCAAAAGAGAGTTTTACCTTGGATACACCGTAGATTTATTAAGAAAACCTTCTAAGTGAAGAATTAGGGGATTGCATGCCTTGCAGACCTCTGAATTTAGTGAAGGCAGGCAGTGCTGGTAGCATTGGCTGCTTTGCCCGGTGACAAGGGCAGTGCCAGCTGTGCTCACAGACTGTCTGCCCAAGGCCACTGACTGCACTGACCACACGGGATGAGGGTGCAGGAGACTTGAGAAGTTTGATAGTTATGCTCAGGAGATAAGAAAGCTGTGCCTGATTTTAACACTGAATGGGGATCTCCAGCCACAAAGAAATGAATGGAAATAGGTGCACAGCAGCATCTCCCAGTGCCAGTTAGGGTGAGGTATGGCTTGGGGAAAGTACTGGGGGATGAAATCCTAGGATAATTCAAGCACAAGAAGCTGCTCTGAAGGACTGGCCTGTGCTGATGGGTAGAATATAGGTGCACTTTAGAGAACAGGTTGCTACTGCACGTGTTTTGACACTCCTGTGTGGTTTATTTCTTAGCAAAGAAAAGGTGTTATGCTGTTTTATCCTGACTGCATGACCTGCTTCCTGGTTATTCTGGGCTGAGGGCCAAGGTGATGGCTTGCCATGCTGCTTCAAAGAGATGCAAATCTCTCATTGTGGAGGGCAGCCTGAGCACAGGACATGGTTGCCGTGTGTGTTGTGCTAAATGCCACCCAACAACCAGGCAGGAGGGAAATTCCACAATGGCAGGCTGGGTGCTCATGCAGGTACAGTGGGGCCCACTGGGACAGTGCTTGGATGTCTGGAGAAAATGAGTCAAACAGGATTGTTCTTATCTGCAAGCCAGCACCCTGTTGCAGTACATACATGAGGTCCCAGATTGTCCCTGAGCCTTCCCAGGTGCTTCCTCATTTACATCTAGTCTGAAATTCTGTTGCACCAGTGTCTGGAGGAAAGAATGTTGGGATACTATTATTACTTTCTTTATGTTTTTCAAGCACTTTATTTTTTTCTCTGCTTTTGGCAGGCTGGTCATCCTCCCCACGTATGATCTAAAGAGAAGACACCCAGTGGTCCCTCACAGAGACTCCAGGCAGTGTGTTCTCAGGATTTGATCTCTGACAGGAAATCAAGTTTGCTTGGGATTTTGTTTCAGTCCAGACCCATCTGCAACAGCATTGGCAGGGTAGGCTTTGGGCACTTTATGGAAGCACCCATGAGTTCTCTGCTCAATGCCAGCTCAGCACAGCCCTGCCAGTGACATCCAGGTTTGGCAGCTGGAGCTCTCAGTGTGCTGGGACCTTCCCCTCCCAGCAGCAGGATGGACACGGCTCAGGCTGCCCCTGACCAGGGGCAGGCAGCCTTGGCTGGAGCTCAGCTCACGCTGCAGCCCAGAACCCATTGCTACCCAGCCCATTTGGCAATTCAGCACCTAAAGTAAAAAAGACTCATCTTTTACACACTACAGACCTTCATCTGTAGTGTAGCACAGAGCGTTTTGGAGAAAGGCAGATGACTGCTCTTGGAGCCCTGGCAGGGCAGGCACATTTCCCATTCCAGCCTGTACCACTGAGAATGACACTGCAACACTCACAGCTTATGAAAAAATGAGCACATTCATAGCATTCCTGTGTGACCAAGTGTGGCAGCACCTTGCACCTGTGTGCAAAATTGGAGTAATTTGCTATCCTTGAATGCCACCTATAGGTTAATGTTTTCTGAAATAATCCTGATAAAAACCATGGAAGACAGAGGTCAAAGTGTACTTTTGGATCAAAGTGCCAAATTTTTGTAAGCTTACTTTGATTTTTGTAAGGTCACTACTTGTCCTCAGGACAGTTGCATCCATTGCCTGATCACAGTTTCTCTCTATATGATTTTACAGCTCTACTCACTCATGGTCTTAATGGCTCATTCATGAAATTATCATTCAAAGGCTAATCTTTTGCAGGAACACAACCCTATGGATTTATTCCTTATTGCACAAAACCCTTTAGTTACTGCACAATACTGACACACAGCATCCTTTGGAAAGATGTCACAGGCTACAAGAGAGTTTCAGATCATTAACAGGGAAGTCAGTCATTTACAGCAGCTGGGAGTCTGGCCCTGCTTTCTGGTAAAGGTTTTTTGAGCAGCATGCATTTGACCCTTCACTTTACACTGTGTCCTTTCTATTTATTTATATTTTCCTCATTAGTGCAGAAACTTACCATTTCTCAACTCTGTAAAAAGAGGAGGTTCCTTTGGGAACCGGTTTATTTGGGAAGTTTTTAATAACATACGTGAAACCATCTAGCGATGGTCAATTCATTTCAAAGAGCATTTATCCTGCCAGCTGCTGGACATGACCTGCACTGTGCTCATGGCCTTCCCCTAGGTACCACCTTCTGAGGAGGCACGCAGTACACTGCAGGACCTCCTTGCCTTACCCCACCTCTGGCTCAGTGATTCAGCTACAACAACTTATGAACATATTTTGTCCCACGCCTAATATATGCCGGCTCATATTTGATAGCATATTTGGACAATGTTGCTATTTTAGCATTATGAGACAGCCTAATGTAACTTCTATTACAATAACCTCCCTGAAATGCTTGGGAAAAGAGGAATACAGATTTGGTCGGATTTTCTATTTTTTTAAGCTTCTAAAAGATGTGGATGGATGAGGTATTAATACAAATATTTTCTTGCTCTTCACATCTGCATATATGGAATGTATGGGAGAATAATTTATTAAAGGACTTTTTTAAATTCACCTATAATATCTTCAAGGTACAATGAGATCAGTGAGGAAGGTGTTTGATGTGAGCCATTGCATCTCTAGCTTTATATCAACTTAAATCAGCAATGCAGTAATGGAAGCATAATGCAGATTAAGAAATTCTGTTGATGCAGGAGGTCCTGGGATCTAAGATGTCTTCTAAAAATGTTTCCAGAAATACATGGTAATTCATTACAACACTAAACTTCACTGATACGTGTAACAGCATTAAAAACCAGCTTTCTCATATAAATGTCAGTTTCTTATTTTCAAAAATTTAAAGTGCAGTGAATTACTTTGGTCCTTCTTCAAATCCTTAGATTATTTCTTAGAGAACACCTGAAAATGAATATGCAAACAGCTTGAGATCCCTTTGTTGTACAGTGTAATGACCTGTTAAATATATGAGCAAAGATGCATAATTCTGTTTCCTCAACCTTTGTTGCCAAAGTAAATACTCAATGGATCACTGTGAACACATCCTTATTACATAGGCTGATAGGTTCCTAAAGCTCCTGTTGTCTTCAAATTTTCCTTAAAAGACATGAAAAAGTCTTTAATATTTGCACTTGGATATCAGTGCACGTGGATATCAGTGATGTAATAAAGTAACAAAGGCAGATGTAACCAGCTGAAATGAGAAAGGGCAAGTTCTCTTTAGATAGACTGACATTACTTGTGTTATTAACATTGCTTTTTTATTTCTCAGCTTAAGCTATTTGCCTATCAGTTCCAAATGTCTTTTTACTGTGCTATTATATATACCAAATGCCTTTGTTTGAATAGATGTTTGGGCTATTAAATTGCTGCAGTATTTCATTTTTTATCACATGAGCTAAAGGTACTGTACAAGCATCTGCCCACATTATCAGGCTCAGCTGCACATTTGCTCTCTTGGAGTCAAGAGAAGGCAGTATTTTCCTGATGACATTCCTAGAGCCATCTAATTGTTTTTCCTCTGTTAAGAGTCTCTCCCAGGAGGTGTAAACAACTTGCAGAGAGGGAAAAAAAAAACACTCAAGGCACCTTCCAAGATGACAAAGCACAAAAAGTTAGGAGAGACATGACTTTTCCTTCTCTTTTACTTATTTCAGTGTTTGCAGTGTTCCTTAGTAAGTCCTGAGAAGCAATGAGTCAGGAAGTAAAATTCTTAAAATAATCTAGAAATGTTCAGAAGAAATGTATGTTTTGCAAAATCCTAGGCTGTGCCATCTCCAGCAATTTCTCTAATGACTGTTCTACAGGAGAAGAGAGCAATACTTTCCATCAGCCTCCTCCTTGGAAGTATTGCTCGCCAAAATTCCCATCCTCAGCAACAGAGAGTTTGGGCAGGCCTTACCTCTCCTGTTCATGATGATGTATTTCTCACCTGATGGTCTTTTTGAGGTGGTAATCCATTTATTTAGGGACAACTTCACTGAGGGAACCAGTGTAAGGCTGGTGAGCAGCAGTGGTCCCTGCTGTCTCCAGACATCATCTCCTTCACAACAGAGCCTTCCCAGCAGGGGATAAGGAAAATAACAAAGAGGTCTCATAGAGGGGCTTCCCTGCAAGAGCTGCCTGTTGCCTGGCCACATAACCCATTTTCAAATATATACATATAGAGAAGCTTCTCCTGAGCCAGGAACAAGTTTGGCTTTGTCACCTCTGTGAGATCATGGATGCAGTTAGGACTCTGCCAGTGTGTGACCCGGTAAACTGGTTGTTGAGATAAGGTAACGCTCACTCATCCATTTCTGTCAACGAAGGCAGGTTTTGGCATGGCTAATGACAAAATTCTTCCCTTTGAACAAAACAGTGCATTTTTATGATTCTTATGCTGGCTGTGATTCAGCTTTTCTGTATGTCAGTTGCCAGCAGCTTCCTCAGATGAATCAGTTTCTGTTCCCTAAACTGAGGCAGACAGATGTTAGCAAAATATCTGTGCAGTACTTAATTCCAAATACTATAAAGAGAACTTTCTTGGATTTACGTTCTGTCTAGAGGACTGGTTGAGGCCGTGCAAAAAGAAAAAAAGATTGCCTTGGAAACAAAAGGATCAGAAGACATCCCCTTGTTCCAGCTTGGACAGAAGTCTTTGGCACACTCGCATAAACTATATTTCACATGTTCTTCAGTATCTGTGGGATTTCAATTTCTTTTCCTACATGATTCTGAAAATGTTAAGATTCCAAATGCTCTTTGCACAGAAAACTCTAGCATTGCCTTTTGGACAGAAGGTGATCATAGAGCTTTTTGACTCACTTCTAGCACAAACAGTAAACAAAGCTTATTCAGCATTGAGCATCCGTCTATGTTGACAGAGTTTGCAAAAATCCCAGCAAGACTGGACTCCTACCAAAATAAGACGGTGCCAAGCTAATGAAGTACGTTGCAGAGGCCAGCATCTGCAAGTCCTCTTCCTATTGCTGTCAGATATGGAAAGCCTTGGTGCAAGCTATTACATTTGGAAAAGTATCTTGGGTTTTCCACATAAACATACTGCTCTGGAACCGATAACTGGACCAAAGAAAGAAATATCACTGATATTATTTTGATTAACCGTCCAGGGAATCATTCATGAGAAAGCATAATTTTTTCTGGAGAAACCTGAAAAAATTGATAGCAGTATTAACTTGCACTCTACCTCAGGGGTTGTTCTTCACTATCACTAGCCTGAAACAGAAATATTCTGGAAATTATTACCTGGTCTCCTAGATTTATTTTTAATGACGAAGACAGCTTAAGCCCAAGAAAAGCAATGGCTTTTTTAGGAAAAGCATATACAGAAATATTTGCTGTATATCAAATGCATGCCCACTTATAACAATAAGCTAGAATGCATGGATTGCACTTTATCTGTCCTTAAAAAGAGTTCAGTGACTATTAAGGAAGCAATTATTCTTAAAATATCTTAAAGGACCAAAGGGCAAACAGATGGGTGATTCCAATCAGGGTAGACAAGAAGCTCCTGTGGTACAGCTGGTGTTTGCAGTGCAACCACCTCCAGCTGAACTGCTCACTCCTGCAGGGTCAGTGGAGAGGAAGGCGTGACGCTCAGAACACGCTTATGGCATGACTCACCCAACCTCTTTTGCAGTCCAAATTGGAGCATCAAAATTCAAGCATTGAAACAAGCTGCTGTGGGGAAGCGACTGAGACACCATCCCTGGAGGTATTTAAAAGATGTGGCACATAAGGACATGGCTTAGTGGTGAACTTGTCAGTGTTATGTTTATGGTTGGCCAAGATGATCTTAGAAGTTTTTTCCATCCTCAATGATTCTCTGATTCTAATCTGAATTTCTCTTTCTGCAACATGGGAAGGTTTCCTTTCACTGCTCACCTCTGGGCGGAGTGTAACTGCCCTCTTTCTAATCCCTGGCAGGTAGCTGAGGACAGCAATCACATCCCACTTCCATGTCTCTCCTCCAGCTGATTAAGCCCAGGTTTAAGCAGCTGTGGGAGGCTGGGGTGCAGCTCCCAGTCCACTCCTCGGCCAGCACTGCCTGCATCTCCCTGGAGCAAGGTGAGAAGCTCAGACTCAGGTAATGATGGGTAGCAGGTTTAACAGTGCCACTTGTCAACCATCCATCTGTAATTAAAGCCAAGCACATGCTTACCCTGTCTGATGAGCAGGGCAGCCTCTCCTCCCACACAGACTGCTCTGAGGACATGTGAGGGCACTGAGCGCTGTGCTTACGTACAGTTGGCTTAGCATCCCCATTCAGGCATTAGGCAGGTATCACTGATAATCTGAAAATTAACTTGCCATTGAACTGATATTTTGAAAATATCCAGAAGTTCATCTATCAGGAGAAGTTTCAAGGAGAAAAAGGCAAATGAGGTGTAATGACAAAACACTGTTTCTAGTGGGACTTGAATCAAAGCTCAGCTGTCATTGCCAGCAGTATGACTACGTGCACAAGGTAGGTAGTTTCAAAAATAAAATGATTTCACCAGAACAGATAAGTGTTGTTTTAAAAACGGCAGATACCATTTTAGCATTCATATGAGCAATGTTATAAATAGGTAGTTTTTAATATAAAGCATCCAAGCTACAAGTGAAGACAGACCCTGCTTTATGCTGTTGCTGCTGGGATTATCAGTGCTGCAGCTTTGCCCAGAAGGAATCAGCCTTATCAAGGTTCTCTGACCTCAAAGAAGAACAGAAATTATGTTGAAGAGGATATAAGAATTGTCCATGGGACCTGCCTTCTCAGGGTCTCTTTAAATCGTGATGGGTAATTCTCCTTTTTTTTTGTGTGTCCGTTACGTCATGTTTTCCATGAAGGGCTGTAGGTGGTCTTTGGAGAAGACATGGAAGAGGAGAGACACACAAACGGGAACAGACTGGGACGTTGTTCTGCACCTGAGCCAGCGTTATTTCCTTGGATGGGACAGACAGATCCAGGCTTTTCTCAGCAACTCAGAAGAGTATAGGTAGAACTGTTTCCATACCTTTGTACTTTCACTCTGTCTAAAAAGTTTTCTGTTTCATGTGTTCCATTTTTAGCATTACAGATTCCTCCCTTCCCTGTAAGGAATTCTATCTCAAATCCTTGGTCCATTTGGGGCATGTCACAGGAGTAGTCTCTGCTTGTTACCATGCTAAAGAATCCATTGATGGACCTGTACATGAAACCATCCTGTATATTTAGCAAAAATATATGAAAATTTATACAGTATAAAAACAATCACAGGAAAGTTGGCATATGCTGGGCATCTCCTGAGGGATTTCATTTTACCAAGCAACTTTCATTTTTTTTTCGTTTGAGTACTGCAAGAAAGTTGAGTGCCAGGGATAAAATTAAATGAAAGAAGGCAGTAGCTTAGCACCCTGGGACATGGAGGACAAGAGGTGTTGCACATGGGAAAACACATGATGAGAGATTCATGGTGTGCTGGAGCTTTGCAAAGCTTACCTGGCACAGCCAAGAAAATTCAGATGAGAGGGAATGGGCAACAAGGAGTCAGTGGCATGAATCACAAGGGTGTAATGACTCAGGAACCAAGTTCATATTAACCAGCTGGATAGACTGATAGGAGCAAAGCAAATCTCAGGGAGGCCAAATTCAATGACAGCACAATGTGAGCTCATGATTTGTAATTTTAATAATGCAAAATTCAGTAAATAAAATGTTAAAATAAGCAACTTTAATAATTCATTGCAACATTTACTATTTTAGGACTGTTATTTTATAGCATATTTGATTCAATTGTTCAGTGTCATTGTGTGTCCTTTCCTTGTAACCATGTCACAACTTAGACATTACAGTGTTTCATTATGGTCAGATAATTGTAAGGTGTTTCTGGGTTTTTCAATAGAGTTTTTTCAATAGGGTTTTTCCCATCTGTCACACTAGAACATCAGCTTTGAACTATACTATTGCTCACCAAGGTTTTATATCACCTGAGGTGGCATATATTTCTAATCCTTGTCCTAAAGCAGTAAGTTTATGTAGGTTTGGATACCATTTAGGACTTCAGTAGTTTGTGTCTTCAAAGCACTGTGTAAATATTAACCAAAGTACACATGCGGTAAATTCACCCAACAATACTTGTGTTAACTGCAGGAGTTAGAGCCAGAGGCTGCATTAAAATTTAGAGGTTATGCTGTGATTATCATTGCTATATCTGTAAAAGCACTTGTAGGTGCTTTTGGTAGACCTGACATTTTTGCATACAGAATATATATAACCTACATCAAAAGCTATCTTTTTTTAAATAGTTATCTGTGCTTGATGCTGCACAATGGCTGATGCAGACATAAGAACAGGTAAAGTCTTAATGGTGGGCAAACTGCAGGGCTCACTGCAGGCTTGTTAGCTTAGCACTCCTCACAAGCAAAACCATGGGAAAGACTGAGCATGACATAAATATTATCAAAGACTTGTTTAAGTGCAATGTAAAATAAGGAAGACTGACAACACACTTTAATGAAAACAATAGCATCCCATTTAAATGTAAATTTAAATGTTAGCATTTAACACTGAAATATTGCAAGCATTTTTGACAAGTTTAGTTAATAAAAAGTGACAGCTGACATAATACACTTAGATTTCCAAAGGTTCTATCCCTTGATACAGTATGACATCCTGATTAAAAACATTTAACTGAACCACTGAAGCACAAACTAAAGAAGATTTAAAATTGTCCATTTGGTGAATCTCAGAAAGAAATCATAGGTGGGGTCTTAGGCACAAATGCATTCATTCTCTTTACTGAGGAGCAGAAGCCATCAGATTACACCTACAAACTAGCAAGACCAAGGCTTAGGAGAAGACTAGCTAACTCAGTTTCTCATTAGCACAGAAAGCATCTCATGAAGGCCCCTACTTTTTTGGTAACATATTCATATCTGCTCTCTTCCTCTTCGTACTATGGCATTTTCCCATCTGACCTATTCAGGTTTCACAGTGTTGAAACACGGATAAAAAGATCAAACTCCACAACTTGTAAAAGTTGTAAAGCCGGTATGTTTATTGCAGCACTGAACACATGTGGGGAGCGTTCCCCTTCAAAGGACATGCGCCCCCCTGAGAACTCCTGATCCCTTTTTATTCCCCCTTACTAGTTTACATATGCATAGAGTTTCAGAATAGGTGTATGCATATTCATTCTACTGATTTCAATTTACAACTTGCAATTAGTCCTTGTACAGAGAACTCTCTGGTCACTTTGCCCATCTCTTGCAGACTTAGCTTTGGATTTTTCTTCATTTCAGAGTTCAAGGGGCCTCTCTTATCTCTTACAGCTTGGAAAGGGGCCTCTCTTGTCTCTTCAGCTTGGAGATTCACATTCTTTCTCCTCAGCTGAGGCAGTTTTTACAAGTGCAGCAGAGCTAGCAAACTAAACAGCATATTTTACCTTTGTTAGCAAGGTACTACTAATTCAAAGCAGCACATTTCACCTATATCCAAATGGATTTCTACTCTGTTAAATTTCTACTCTGTTTCAGTGTTTGGAGGAAAGTCTTCCTGAAGCCTGTACCAGGCTTTCTGTCAAGTTGACTTTGGTTTACATCCTCAGTGAGATATTCAAACAAACAAAATTCCACCAATTACTTCTACCTAAACAGCGGTGAATGTCAACCTCCCTGATGCTCCTGAGGACCTCTATGAATAAAAACACTAGTCACAGAGATTTGGGCGAAAACAAACCTCCATTTATTACTCCTGCCTGGGGTAGCTTCCAGCCATAAAGGACAACAGTAGAACAGTACACCTTGCACTGCACAGCAAAACAGTCTGCAAACTCTGTGTGAAAACAGAAGATTTTGGTATTGCTCTCTGTATAAAATTGCAGAACCAGGCCTTGTGCACATCTGAGTAAACTGATCTCCAGGGCCCTGACAATGGGTTAATAGCCTCACTGCAAGTGCACAGACGGAGGTGACAGATGTAATGGACACAGAGAATTAAATTGTAATTAACATTACATCCGTGATATATGTTTACATTAACTGCCAATCTGACTGTTCCATTATATAACCAGTGAGAAAAGTTGAGGGAGCCTGAGCGTAAACAGAGATACTTTTATATGGACACCAGTAGGCATGAAAAGTAAATCAGAAAAGCAATGGTGATCATGCAATGCTCTCTGAGCCTGTGGCACAGAAGCAAGAGGCTTGCAATTTATCATGCAGTTAAGAAGGCAGCAGGAACCCTACAATTCCTATTGTGAAGCTGCAGAATTGTACTGTAGTCAGCAATTTAGTCTGGACCATTTTATTAAAATATCTTTTAGTGCTTTGCAACATAACTTCTGTTTGAGACAATAAGCTTGAATTTAAAGTGAGAAGAGTCTCCAGGCTGCTGTGGAGAGCTCTGCAAGCTCAAGAGGACAGATTGCTATCAACACTCCAGCAGCTCCTCGCTGTAGGTAATCACATTATAATATGCTTTCTTCTCCTGTAGAGGCTGATGAATATATATATATATATATATATATATATATAAAACAGGTCCAAGATGCATGTTTCTGCCATTTTTAAAGTCTGACTTCTTACTGTGTAACTTGTTTTCTGTTTAACACTGGCAAGTAAAAAATTGCTAGAACATGGGCATCTTTCCCAGTCTCTTTAAACATACTGCCTTTATAGGAGGCATGAGGCTTTAGCTGCTCCCACTACAAACAGCATAAGGAGCTCACTCTGTCCTTCCTTGTATCAAGCTTGTTATGGCTTTCATTTGACAAGATTGCATATAGGCAAACCTCATAAAATGCAAATTGGTTTAGCTTGATCTGACATTTGCAACATGCCTCTATCTTGTTGGTTTAGAGTGTAGGGATGAAGGATCATACAAATGGATGCTCCAGCTCAAAACTCATGTAAATGTCATGAGGTCTTTATTTGAAACAATCCTAGGGAAACTAAGAGGTCCCTAATCAGCTGTTACCAACTATTTGAAAATATCTTAGGGTTTCAATGAAGATAAATAGAATGAATACATTGTAGTCTAGATCTGTAACTTCCTACAGCATAAAATACCACTCCAGTGATATTTGTTACTAAATTAACATCAAGAGATGGGTCTCAGAAGAGGTCCTTCAGCTCTTTTGTCATTCTCAGTTATAATGGGTCTTTACAGTAGTTTTGAGATGCAGTCCAATAATGCAGCACAATGTAAGAACATGAGACTGGTGTTACCAAGGCAGACCATGGGTTTGTTGATCACTGCAGCCTGTTCCTGTCTGTGGTCAACAGTGGAGGAATAGTAATGCAAGGTAAGCACTTTTATTTCTCCCAGGTTCAGTTCCTGACTCCAAAAAACATTTTAGTTCAGAGACTTTCTGAACAAGTGCTGTTGCCTTTCATTGAATGGATACTGATGGGTTCTTTTCAATTAACTTTATCTACTCATGTTTTTAAAGCCATTCAAATTCTTAGTATTCCCAGCATCCAGACTCAAGGGGCCACACAGACTACCTTCATAGAATGCAAAAACCATCACCTTTGTTTGTTTTGAACTTTCTGCCTGCTGTTAAAATTAGATATCCCTTAGATTTTTTAACTGGATGTAGCAGAGCCTCCATTCATACCCCATTAACCCTTTCCGAGCCGCTCATTATTTTATAGATCTCATGTGCCCAGAAACTGTCATATCTTAAAGCATTTAGATCTTCTTTGAAATAAACTTAGCTTGCAAACAGAAAACATTGTAAGCTTTAGCCTTCTAACAGGC
Organism: Ploceus nigricollis; assembly: GCA_013399945.1. Classification (NCBI taxonomy): domain Eukaryota; kingdom Metazoa; phylum Chordata; class Aves; order Passeriformes; family Ploceidae; genus Ploceus; species Ploceus nigricollis. The sequence continues at coordinate 362,752 of VXBC01006341.1, forward strand.
TAGGAGGAAATCATCATCTTCAGATATCAAAACAAAATGCACATTGGCCATAAAACACCTCAGCAGTTTTTTCTGTCTCACTCCAAGACAAAACGTTTATTCCAAAAGACAGTATCCTAAGTGATGCAACACTGTTCTTCGTCCAAATTGTGTTCTGCAGCCATATGCAAACAGGCCAGTCATCTGTCCTGTACACAAAGTCCTGAGTATAAATGGTCTACACATATGTATTATAATAATAAGGAATTGCACAACATGCTTTTCACGTTGAGGCAATGCTTTAGAGGTTTCTCTGAGTCTTTGCTTGCACAAATCAGTTGTGTTTGCTGGGATGGTGGAATAACTACACACAGCAGCAAGTAGTAGGGGAACTTCCAAAAGCAAACAAGTCTTAAATCACACAAATCTTCTGGTCATACTGACCCAGAACTATCTTCCATTTCCATAATTTACAGGGAAAGGACAATTAGGAAGTTTCTAAGCTTGCTCATTTATTTTCAGCCTATTTCAAAATTATTGCTGTCTTTTCAAGCTGTCTCCTTTGAGTAGCACAGGACTGTGATGTACAATAACCAAGTATAACTTGAGAACAAATCAGTACAGCAATGAGTGCCATAGCTCAGGAGTTTCTCTCCAAACCATCTGCAATGCCTTCAACCACCAGTCCTTGCTTCTTCCCTGACCACAGCAACATCAGAGATGGATTTTCTGTTCAGCTCCCAATAGCCAGGAGGTGGAGTCGTGAGGCTTCAGCACGGCCCAGCCTAGCTCATAGCCCACAGGCCTCTCCAGATGATCAGTCTATTAGAAATCTCTCTTCTGAAAATAAAAAATGTAAAAACAGAAAGTTTTTAATGGATCATAGAGATGACAAAGCCCCTGAGCCATCACATGCTTCTGAATTTGCTGCACAGACATATTTTGTGTGATTAGCAGAAGCCAGTACTTCTTGGGGGAAAACATTGTTGGGTAAATGGTTCAGAGAAAGGAAAACAATTTGAAATTGTCTGCAGCCAGCCTTGCTCAGACAATATGGATCTGAATTTCAATTCTCTGTAAACAAGCAGCCCATCTCCGAGTGTGTCAGCAGTTTTAATGTCATGTCATCCAATCAACACAGGTTGTGTTCTGGGAATCAGAAAAAAATACTTTTGCATCCATGGGAGAGAAGATGTTTTGTCCCATTTTACTAATTCCTTCTACTAAATTGTACCTCACTTAGTGTCTTGCTGATGATAAAGACCAGCATTCACTTTCTGGCACTGTCGAATTCGTCTTTAACAACATAATGAGTTCACACATGCTTCCAGACTGCTATACAGAAAGAAGTGGCAAATCATTCTACAGAGAGTGACATTTCTTCTTCTGTGGTGCAGTCTGAGTGTACCACTGCTGAACACACTTTTTAAGGTGAACTGTCTATTTGAAATCACAATTTGCTGGAAATTCTGAGTTAGTTCTTCAGCTGCTGAAGTCTGTCAGAGATCTGTTTAATTCAATGGAGACATGCTAATTTGAACTAAAGAGCTGACCCTCTGTGCCTACCCATATTAAATTATTATTCTATTAGACAGATCACAGATCATTATAATCCTGCATGCTTCTGTTTATTGACACTGTGTCTCTGGGAACAGCCTCTTAAAGGAATTTAGCTAGTCATCTGCCATTCATTTCAATTACAGAAACATAAACACAGACTACCAAACAAAAACCAAAAAAAATCCCAACGCAGAAATAAAAGACATAAACCCACAGCAACTTTCAGAGAAATTATAGGCTGGTCTAATATTTCAGCTCATTGTAAAAATGTTGCCTACCAAGCTGGAGAGATTTGAATGACTCCTTAACAGACAATTCATAATCTTTGTGATACAACATCAATCTGCACACATAAGCCCCATTTCATTCAGTTCTGGACCAGGACTGATCCCAGGACTCTTCAGACCACAGAGTTTACTCTTATTTTAATTTTTCAAGAACAGATGTCTCCTGCCTGACTGTATATCACAGCCTTGGAGCAGTGGAGAGCCACAGACTTGTCCCCCGCCACCCACTGACCTTAGCACAGAGCCCTGCCAGTGTGGCACAGAGGGCCCATCACATCACAGAGATGCTGCCCCACTGCTGTGATGGTGGTGCTGCCTAACTGCTGCCTTGTGCCATTTTCTGCTCTCTGATGGAGAATAATAGAGGTAAAGTTACCTTGTGTCTTCATGTTCTCATGAAAAGCAGAAAGGAAATTTTGTAGTCCACGTGATCCCTCCTTTCTGTTTCCCTTCCCCCCCACTCCCAATATGTTCATTTCACTGGTAAAAGACTGTGAACCTGATTTAACAGATGAACCTAAACCCTCTCCAAGCTGTAGTTAATTATTGTCTGTCTTAGTAAAGCAGGCTTTCATTTCATGCTAAATCACTAAACAGAAAGTTTGTAAGTACACTGCACATCTCATGATGTTTGGTGGGAGAGGTACTACAAACACCTTGTATGCCATTTACACAAACAAATTTAACCACACCAGATTTTACCCAAAAGGCAGATCATTCCCTCTCTGGTACCTCAGGCAGTTCCCAAATCACTGTATTGCCATACATCTGGGATGAAATAACCCTCTGCCACTGCACAGGCCAGGGCCAGCTGTGGGTACTGGTGGAGAGGCAGCTGAACTCAAGTCTGCAGTGGGCTCTTGGGGCTGGGAAGAGCAGCCATGTGCTGGGCTGCCTGTGAACAGCACACCCAGCGATTGGGGGAAGTGTTTATTCCCCTCTTTCTGGAACTTGTGAGGCCAAATCTGGTGTGCTGTGTCTGGATTTAGGTTCCCCAGTATGGTAAAAACATTACATATGGGAGATTGCAAAGGAGGGACATCAAGAAGATTAAAGGGTGGGAGCACAAATCAGGACTATAACTATGTAAAGAGAGTAAAGAATTGGATTTGTTCAGTTTGAAGATGATCAGGCTAAGGGAAGATCTTACTTCAGCCAACTCATGGGAGAATATGGAGAACATGGAGCCTGATTCTTTCCAGTGATGAGCTGTAAAATGGATGCAACTTGCACCAAGAGAAATTTGACATGTGGAAAAGTATCTTAACAGAGAAATTAAATAAATTCTGGAACGAGCAACCCAGCAAGCTTCTGGAATTTCTGCTCTTGAAGATGCTCAAAATGCAACTGGGCAGTCAAGCAACCAGGTCGAGGTTTGAAGTTAATCCTGCTCTGAGCCAGGAACTGGAGCATGTGACCTCCAGGGTCCCCTCCAAAATAAACCATTCTGTGATGTTGTAGTGGAAGAGACAGATGTTTTGGGGGGATGTAAGGTGGTGCAATTCCTTTGGAGACCAATGGATTCTATAAGGTCTAGATGCTACTTCTGAATCTGCCCCACACATCCCGTGTGACCAACCACCCTGAGGCAGCTTAGGCATCTCCTGGGGAATCTGGAGACACCAGGAACACCGATACTGTCTGAGCAATTACCCACTGCCATCAGCAAGGCATTTAGCCTTGCCTAGGATCATGCCATCGTCTTTCCCAGCTGAAAACTAGGCACAGAGTGAGACAGATAAACAGTGTCACACAGAGTGAGACAGATTAACTCTATTAGAGGGCTACAGGTTCCATAGCCATGGAGGCCACCAGGCAATAAAGGAAAACATCTCCAAACAACACAAACTAACATCCAATACTGGGGAAACTCATCATTTTGTCTGCCAGCTTATCTGGAATGGAAATCAGTTGTCAGGGATCGCAGTTAAGTGGGGAATGTGAAAACATGATTTTAAATGTTTGGTAAGTACTTTTCAACGCAATATTAACATTAATAATTCCTGCTGGTATTTGGACCTCTGTTGTCACCCACTCACTTTGGCATCATATCATACATAAAAACTTCTGCCATTTGAGCTAGTTAGTAACATTCTCCAATATTGCCACTAGCATTTAACTTTCAATTTATCACAATTTAGCATCCCCGTGTCATTTCTTTGTACATTTATTTAAACTTTTTCTTCCACATATTCAGAACCATTTACAGGCTATGAAGGCCCAAATTTTGCTAGACAGGCCTCTCCATTAATTTGAACTGTAGTACCATCTCTGGGTACTAGGATCCGGGAGCTCTTTCTCATTTAAAAGTAGGAGCCACCCACCATCACCCTTTAGATGTGTGGAAACTGCTGCTGAAACCAGCAGGCCTGTGTGCATGGGAGGAATCATAAGCATTTATTCTTACTGTGGTCATCCATCATATAAAATCATGGCTTAGTGGATGTGCACAGTGCCACATAATGATATCCTAATGAGCTGATACTTTATCTCACTGATCCATCAGGATGTTTATCTATTTCTCACCTTAACATTAGGCTATACAGTACCTTCTTGCAATCATGAGAAAGGTAGCTCCAGATGCTGATTACCTTGATCTTGGCAAGAAAAACTGCTGGCAGGCAGTCCAACAAGGTCAGACTGACCTCAAACGCATCTGAGGTGCCTTGGCATGAGAGATGTCTTTAGGGGATCACTGACCAATATAAGGAACATGATGAAGCAGCTATATGAAATGTAAAAGTAATAATATTCCCAATAAGCACCTGGCTTTTTATTGCTACAAGATTTTGAGTTTATTTTCTTGTGAGAACTCTACTGTAACTCTAGGTGGGGAGTGACCATCTCCCTACATACCCAGCATTAAGCATTAAAATGAACACCAGTTGATATCCATAAGTTTTTAAAGAGCACCGGATTTCATATTTTGCTGATATCTTACCACTATCTTTACTACAAGAAAATTGCAGAAAATAAGAAATATGACTGGTCTCTCTGTTACATGTTTAATCTTGATATGTAAATAAATGCATTTTCAATTTTCAATGTCCTTCAGTTGAGGACAACATGCTTGACTGTGGGGCACATGCCTTTTGCAGCAGCTGGGGTTCAGGAGGTGCTGCCTTGCACAGAGACACGACCCCAAGCTCGTGTCTACATGTGGATGTAGACTGGTGCTTTTCCCCAGGGCTGGGAAGTGTGAAGGAGGAGATGGCCACCAAGACCACTGTGTGCCTGCTGTCCTCCAGAGATGCCTCAGGGGTGGTGGCAGCAGCCCCCAGGGCTCAGTGCATTCCTGGGACAGTACAGAAGCCAGCCAGCCTGGGCCCTGCCCCTTTAACCAGGAGTGGGGGAAACCTGAAGCAGAGGAAAGGAAGGGCAGAGAGCTGTAGTAGTCTGATCCTGAGCAATTTATTTTCCAAATAGTTTTTCCTTGCTGGCTGCATTTTTAATGTAAATATGTAGGGGTTTTATTGGAGAGGGAATTAATGTGTCATAATAGATACTCTACAAATTTATACTGGCTCTCTGAATTCCTTATGAATGGCTCAAAAGTATGTAGAAGGTACAAGTTAAATACATATTTTTTTTCTTAAGGGTATACATTCAGTGAGAAGCTACAATTTAAGATCTATTATTGACTGGCAACTAGCACAGTCTGCAAAAATTGAAGGGCTTTATCAACTGGGGGATCTCACGGTCCAGTTCATGGCAAATACAGGAGGGCCAACTCTGATTGTTAGCAACAAGACAGCCATGGGCAGAAAACAGTTCTAGAAAATGCAAGTCACTAGAACAAAAGAAAATTCTCCTTTGGTCTCACTCCCACAAACACTATAGTCAATGCAAAGCAGGAAAAGATTAAAAAACAAAATGTTATTATTTCAAACAAAATAAAATTCTCAGCTCCAGTCTAAAAAAAGACAGTACTCATGTGGGCATACAGAAGATGCTACTTTTCAGGGAAGCATTTGCCTTGCTAACACCCTGTCTATCTGTGAGACAGAAATGACACAAACATATGAAGATGATAAAATGGGGTTATCCACAGGGGTAAGCACATTCACGAGAGGGGGAGGCTGAAAGCCTGCATTTGCCAGTTACCCAGCACACTACTACTTGGTCTCTCCAAAGGGACAGCCTCTGCTCCTCTTAAGACTTTTTTGCTGCAGAACTTGCTCTTCTCTGCCCAGACCCTGCCTGGTTGCCCTTAACCCAGGTGTGCAGGGACCTGGGGTGTTGCTGCTGCTCATGGGCACACCAGCTCCCCACTTCCTATGTGTGTGTGCAATGGAATAACACCTCCTTCAGACAGTCCCTGAGGTAGCAGAGGGGGAGCTACAGGGGTGGCTTCTGTGAGAAGCTGCCAGAAGCTTTCCCCATGCCTGGCAGAGCTAACTCCAGCTGGCTCCAGGATGGGCCCATTGCTGGCCAGGGCTGAGTCCACCAGTGGCAGTGGTTGCACCTCTGGGATACGACATGTAAGAAAGGGGAAAAAAACCCCTGAATTGAATCTGCAGGCAGAGAGAGGAGTGAGAATATGTGAGAAGAAACTCTGAAGACACAAACATCAGTGCTGAAGGAGGGGAGTGTCGCCCTACAATGCTAAATTAAACACACGCACTCACTCTCAGTTCTAAGGCAAAAAAGTGAGCCTTTATTTGGGACCTTGATTATTTATAGAATTCCAGAAGTGACCGTGGATTGGAGGATGAAATTGTCACCTCTCCAACCACACTGGTCAAACCAGTAGTCCATCAACTTTCTCCTCTTCCAGAAAGGAATGTAAACAATCATGTAAACAATTTACCTGAAAGTGCGTGAGAAACTCCATTACAAAAATGTAAACATTAGAAGGCTTAGAAGAATTTTAAAAGAACTTTAAAAATTTTAAAAGAACAGGGTGACAGGGGAGGAGGTGTTCCAGGCACTGGGGCAGAGTTTCCCCTGCAGCCCCTGGAGGTCCACGCAGAAGCCCATGGAGGACCCCACACCAGAGCACGTGGATGCCAAAAGGAAAAGGCATATGTGACCCCATGGAAAACCTGTGTTGGGAGCAGGCTCCTGCTCCTAGCAGGATCTGTGACCCCATGGAGAGAGGAGTCCACACTGGAGCAGGTTTGCTGGCAGGGTTTGTGACCCCATGAGGGACCCATGCTGGAAAAGCCTGTTCCTGAAGGGCTGCACTCCACTCCAGTGGAAGAGTCCCTCACTGGAACAGCTCTTGAAGACTGTGAGGAGGACTCATGCTGGAGATGAACATGGAGGACTGCCCCTAACGGAAGGGACGCCACACTGGAGCAGGAAGAGAGTGTAAGGAATCCAGCCACAGTCAACCCACCACTGCAGGAAAAAGCACACCAAGTTTTTCATCTAAATAAGACAGGTGAAAAACACCAAAGGAAGTCTCATACAAAAATCTTTAACAGGACACAAAGGAAAAGAAAAATTATATCACTTTTTCCATGACCAGAGAAGAAATCTACAGTAATATTCAAAAGCCATCCACTCATGAATCTTCACCACAGATCCCTCACCTAGTGCAATCTAAACCTGACTAGCCCTTCACCCAGCCTCAAAGAGTCTTCCTGGAAAATCCTTGTGGTCCACTTTCTGTGGCAATGCAGGCAGTAGGACAGTAAGTGCTATACCATGGAAATAGTTGCAGTTTCAGCAGCACCAATCAGGAAAAGTGAAAGGGTGCTGCCAAGAACTTCACAGTCCAGATGGAAAATAAACCACTTTGGTCTATAAGGAAATGGGCTTCTTCCTCAGGCTATGAACAACTTCTCTTATTGGTAAATCCAGATGTGGAAGATTTTTAGAAACAGACATCAATAAGCTTATCTCCATCTGAAGCAGGTCTCTGGTTTGTTGTTAACCACTTGTGTTCCCTAAATCTATATGTTGAGTTGTTTGTCTCTCTATAGAACTCTGTTCAGAACCGTCAAAATTAATTCCTAGGATATATGCTTGGGAAATTTTGTCCCAGTAGAATTTGTTCTCATATAGCTCCTACTAGATTATTTCAGTCAACTGAACAAAGTTTTCCATCCCTTTCAATTATTCATTTTTTCCCCCAGAGATGTTATTTATACAGCAGTGTACACAGTGCTTTGCAGTAAGTAGGTATGTCAGGCAAAGAACAATGTCCTCTTGACAGCCTTTGCAGCACAAAGAAATTAATAAGGTAGAGACCAAAACAGTAAGAGTAAGGAGGCAAGGTGACTGCAGTCCCAATATTTCATGGAACAAAAGCAATGGTATGAATGTTTGAAAAAGCAAAAATACTTGTCACGTTGAGAAGGGTTTGTTCACTTAACTTCACACATCTATAATGCAAGGATCCGTGTCTGAGCTAGTCACTGGAGGTTCCTTTCTGGGGAGAAACAAGTGTTTTAAGCTCTGAGATTCATCTAATTTGGACACCTTTAGGAAGAAAGGAATCATGCTTTATGCTCTACTTACCGTATCAAGCATTCCTCCATTGACTGTAACTTAGTCAAGCTGATCAGCTCGGATGTGGATAGCTATATTTAGTTAGATGATTCCAACCTACTATTCTAGCCACATGACAATATCTCTTTTAAGTCCTTTGTAAATGAAATTTCTGCTTTACTAAACTTCAGGCAGTGGTTCCCCATCCTTTTCCACTATGGGAAGCTTTTTCAAATCCCCTGTGCACAAACAGGTTTTTTTTTCCTGGAGGTAATTGCTAGATTAGCTCAATTAAATCAGCTGTCTCATAGGCTGCACTCTAAATCAGATTTGGTTATAGAAGCCTGGTTTTTAAACACTATCTGCAGATATTTCTTTCTTTTTGTTGTAAGTAGATGCCATGTAAGTGGGTTTAAAGCCCTGCCATGGAACAGGCTGAGTCAGAGCAAACTGGAGTTGACATGACTTAGCCTTTTACATGACTGGTTACAAGCTGGGATGGAGAACTTGGGGGAGGCATAAACCTTTTAGTTATGTCTGTAACCTGCAGATTACTCCATGTCACCATGTCTTCAGCCTCCACTGCTCCCACTCCTACTCAATGTGGTCACCCACTGGGCAGGGGCAAAGCAGGCAGACATCCAGTGGGGTTTTGCCTGACACTCTGTGACTGCTGGAAACTCACACCTTTGAGGAAGAAAGTGGAGTGCAGCACAGAGAGAATAAGTGCAGCCCACACTGAGCACCTTCAGGTGCCTGTACCAGCAAGGAAAGCTGAGATTGCTCAGTGCTTGGTCTTACATTTGAGGCTATAAATGTTTGTCACTGGAAAAAATATTGGGAAAAAATATTTTTGGTTCCTCTGCAGGTAGAAGTGTATTAAGCTACTTGTACTGTGGCACTGAGTAGCAGTGAAATTGCAATGATTTGGTGGCAGCTGTTACTAAAGCCCATTGATTTGGAATGGAAAGTCCTGCTTCCCTTTGGCACTGCTAAACCTCAATCAGTCTCCTATATGAGACATCCTTTGTTTTTGTATTTAATAATTTCAGTAACTCTGCAATATGAAAGTTTCTCAATCCAGTCCTTGTGTGTGGGAGGGTGTGAATATTTCCAGCTCATAGTAATGAACGCTTTGGCACAGGCAGTTGCAGCAGGCAGAGGCCTGCGAGCTCCGCTTTCCAAGCCCAGCTCCAATATGCTTCTTGCTGCACCCCAGTGCTAATGCAATTAGCTTTGCTTTCCGTGTGCACCATGGTGAGACAACACAGGCAGAGCAACAGAAGAGTGCTCAAAAGAGCCTGACATTTATCTGTGCTTTTTTTACATACTAAAAAGTAAATCACGTTTCTTACATTAGGGCTCTTCAGTCTGGAAAAGGTGCCGAAAAACCTGAGACGCCCTTGAAAACAGAATGCCCCTCTGCAGTGGTTTGGTGGCACAGAAGAATGCGCCCAGATCAGCTCAAAACTGGTCCCCCCCTGGCAGAACAGAGGGTAGAAGGAGGCAGGTATGGGTGCTTCGTGCTCTCTTCCCCAAAAAACAAATTCTCTCTCAGGTGCATTCAGGATGAGCTTGAATTCAATGTCTGTTTTCAACATGCACATTGCCTTCCTTGTCAGTCCTGAAGCCAGGCTCCAGTGAAGACCTGGAGCAGCACAGACAGTACAAAACACTTCTGATTTGCCTTTTCTGTCGCTACCCCATGAATGCATTAACATTTTAGCATTTTTTGCTGCATTATGGCAACACAGAACTGTTGATGCCATTTAAAATTGGTCCCACGTAACTAATGAAGTGATCAGATGCTGCCATGGTATTTTAATTAGATGTGTAGCACAAAACTTATCTACTTAGCCAATCATGTTATTTCTCAGAAAATGAAGCCATACATTTCCAACTTTAAATAAATAGAATGAAAAATATAAATTAAGGGGAGAAAAAACCAAAATATCAGCTAATGAAAGGAGCTGATAATAGATTATTATGCATAGTTTAATCATGAAAAGCACATTGTTTTAAACAATACAATACATACTAAAACCAAGTAGATGTAGATGCTAATTGTCTTCTCTGTTACAGAGAGAGAGCTAATGCCAGGGATTTGAGACAAATGGCACTTAACCTCCTGAACCCCAGATGAAGAGGGAGATAGATGTTTGCTTTTGATCATTCTGGTCTTTTCATGATCTGAATCAATAAGTACCCCTTATAGCTTTGAGTCATGTTTCTAATTAGTCAGCCTCTTGGGCCTGGTTTACAAAATAAAATATAAATCAACGCACATTTGTAAATTCCAACAAGCATGCTGGGCCAATGCCATCTCAATAAAATAATTAAAATGCCATCAGCCTCTTGTTCTCATCTCTGCCAGAATATATATACTGTCAAATGCCAATGCATATTTGGAATGCTAAGGAGAAAGGTATTTTGCCGATACAATAGATGAAATAAATGTAAGAGATAAAATACTTATGTCTTAATATAATCAATCAAAGCTTTACTTTTCTTTGTTAGTGCAAGAAATTGCAGAAACAGAACTAGAAATTAATGTTCTTGACTATGAAGATCATAGAACCGTAGAATAGTTTGCTTTTCAAGGGACCTTTAAAGGTTCTTGGTCCAACAGTCCCTGCAATGAGCAGGGATATCTTCAACTAGATCAGGTTGCTCAGAACCCTGTCTAGTGTAGCCTTGAATGTTTCTAGGGCTGGGGTACCCACCACCTCCCTGGGCAGCCTTTTCCAGGGTCCCTTCACCCTCCTTGTAAAAATGTCTACCTTAGGTCTAATTAAAATCTACCCTCTTTTACTTTAAAACCATTTTACCTTGTCCTATCACAACAGGATCTGCTAAAACATTAGTCATCATCTGTCTCATAAGCTGTCTTTAGATGCATGGAGACTGCCAGAAGGTCTTCTCAAAGTGTTCTCTTCCCCAGGCTGAACAGCCCAAATTCTCTCAGCCTTTCCTCGTAAGTGGTGTCCGATCCCTCTGATAATTTTTGTGGCCCTCATCTGGGCCTGCTCCATCCCATCCATGTCCTTCCTGGGGACCTCTGGGACCCCAGAGCTGGGTGCCATGTTCCAGGTGGGGTCTCTCTCACCAGAGCAGAGCAGAGGGACAAAACCTCCCTGCCCTGCTGCCCACGCTGCTTTTGGAGCAGCCCAGGACACGTTTGGCTCTCTGGGCTGTGAGTGCACATGGCTGGGTTGTGTCCAGCTTCTCATCCACCAGCACCCCCAGGTCCTTCTGGGCAGGGCTGCTCCACAGCCATTCATCCTCCAGCCTGTGCTGATACCAGACAGTTGCCCTGACCTAGGTAGGTCAGAGATCTCTGATTCAGAAAACACTCAACTGAAGCTCACAATTAGCTTCTCTAAAAGGAAATGCAGCAGGTAAATTCCACATTACAGAATGAAATACTTACAGTGACACCTGGGGCTTGAGTTCTACAAAGGGAACAGCCTGTAAGGGACCCCCCTCATTAGGGAGACATCCAGGAGACAAATTGTCCATTAGCAAGATGGTTAATTTTCCCTTCTTTTGCTTACTGTTATGCCTCGTGTGTACTAGGACAAATGTGTAAGGACAAATTATCAAAAACAGCCTCTGAAATCCCATCTGCCCCTCTCTGAATTCCCAGCTTTGTGTACACGCTGTCGCTTCCTGCTTCCAACAAAAGGCCAGATTCAATTCTCACTGGCACGAGTGAAGGAAGGGAGATATAAAATAGCACATTTAAAGTGGAAGCCAAATCCCTACAGCTCCAAATATGCAAAAGAAGGGACTGAAATTTCCCCATGAAGAGTCTCCAGTGAACTAGTCAAGCTAGTGATGTGCCACACATCAAACATCAATTAATTGAATATCTATAATTATGAGGCTCATCAACAGTATGCAAGACTTGAGAAAGAATTCTTCAGGAAAGAAAAATGGAAGATATGGAACATATAGGAAATAAGATAGAAATACTCTTTTTTTTTTTCCAGAATAGATAAAGCCAAAATGTCTTGATATTTTGGGGGTTTGTATGGTAATTGCCAATGAAATTTCCTACATTTAATTTACCTAAATTTAAGATAATTTACATATGGTGTCATATGAAGAACAGTTAAGCTGGACGAGATCGTCCTTAGTGTAAGAATCATAGATTTGCTCAGAAACTGACTGCAATAGCAATGAGAAAAGGAACAGGAAAGTTACCGGTGGAAATCCCAAAACACAAGTCTCAGGATGTAGCATGCTTGAAATTTCTGCTAATGACACAGACTCAAAGATGAACAAAATTGTATGGGTACTTCTGACACCCAACTGGGAAGTACCAACATCATGATAAGGATTCGAAACAGCACAAAGGAAAAAAACAAATGACTTAGAGACACGGAGGAGAGGAAGAGAATATTAACACAACTGGCACAAAACCTTTATCAGGATTTAGTAAGAAGGGGCAAAAAAAATTTTCTTGGCTACTCCAAGATAGCTGTCTAAATTCTGTAATAAATTTTTAGCAATAATCACCCACAGCTTATATCAGCACTATTAATTTTAAAACCAAAGTGATTGAACATGCTCAGCAGAGATGTCTGTTGTTCTGCCCTGATTTCATCAGGATCAGAAGCTGACAGCTGATCCCCTTTCTGTGTTGGGGCAGCTTCCCTTTTCTAAGGCCAGGCTACAGGAGCTGTAAGAAACACTGGGAGGGAGAAGGCGCTGGTGCTCCCATGGCAAGCAGGTCCGCTTGGACTACTGAGCTGCTTCCAGCAAGAACTGAAGGTTGATACTTCTTAAACACACCCTAAATGTTCAGTGAGCTTTCTTTTTTTTTTCTTTCCTCCCTTTTTTGGCAAACCGTTCTGCTCTCTGCAGTACTGCTTCAGCTTTCATCTGAAAGCCCTAGGGCCCGAGAGCTGGGAGGAAGGATTCAGGCAGTGCTAACATCAAAAGCCCCTTCCCTCTCAGAGCACTTTCAGCACCAGTCCCCAGTGGGATTTACTGGGTCCACAACCTCCACAACATGCACTGCAAAGGGGAATGAAGGAGATGAAGAGGGACGTGGTCTTGCCGGATGTCATGCTTGCTTTGACAGTGCCCTGTGATTCTGAATGGGTGGTTTTGGACACAGAAGCTCACAAAGGGTTTTAGTCAGGTGCTGGTTTGCAATCAGCTTTAAAAAATAATTGAAATAGTGCCTACCAATGAAATGACCAAGGAATCAGAGACTGCATGGCTACATTTTGTCACCCCAGCATAAAGGTCTATGGGACATAATATAACAATTGCTGTTGGGAAGACACATACGTGAGGATGTAAATGTAGCATCCCTTATTTGGACAGCCCCAACCTGAGCAACACCCCAACCTGGAAGTCCCTCTGTTAATATGTTTTGTATATAAACTTAGTTTACACACATCAATTCACATGTCCTTCCACTTTAAAAAGCATAAGAATTTCTAACCATTTATTTCTTTGCAGAAAACATTGTTTAGTAAGCACACTAAGAGCAACAGTACAGTAATGGGTTTCTAAGTCCTTGGCCTTTCACAGACTGTTTGTAATGAACACCTCCATACTTCAGGAAGTGATGATATAATAATCTTTATAAATAATAGAAAGAACTCTGCTTTGCTTTGCTGTTCTCCTGCTCTGAACTTAAGGAAAGACACAGAGAAGCAGAGGAATGCAAATTGCATCCGTTTCCAACTCTGTGGCCTTACAAGACTTCATAAACAGTCAAAGCAGATTACCCCACTCATTAGAGGAAAGGGGAGGCAGTGTATTGCTTAATGGCTAATAGAGTGATCAGTGTACTTCATTGCCTTCAAAGACCATAACATTCAGGAGAACTAGTGAAATTTAGAGCAAGAGGAAACTTTGAAGCTCCTGGAGCTTGAGGGAACTCAGCCTTCTGTAGGATTAGGCACAAGAGGGTAGAGACGGCATAGAACGATTTTACCTCTCTTATTTTTACCTATCTACCAGATTGCTGCTTTGATCTTGGTTTCCTTACTTTTAAAGTACTAGGATATGATTTTAAAGGCTTGTGATTTACTCTGCTGCAATTTTCCACAAGTAAGAATGATTGTATATATTCGCTAATTATCATTATTTATAACAATGATTTCAAAGACTTAAATGCTCACAGTATCACAGACTAAACTAGGTTGGAAAAGACCTTTGAGATCACCGAGTTCAATCTATGACCCAACACTACCATGTCAAAGACACCATGACACTGAGTGCCACATCCAGTCTTTTCTTAAGCACCTCTAGGGACAGTGACTCTACCACCTCCCTGGGGAGCCCATTTCAATGCCCAGTCACCTTTTCTGTGAAGAACTTCTTCCTAATGTCCAACTTAAACCTCCCCTGGTGCAGCCTAAGGCTGTGTCCTCTTGTCCTGTCACTGATTGCCTGGGAGAAGAAACCAACCCCCACCTGGCTGCAACCTCCTTTCAGGGGGTTGTAGAGAGTGATAAGGTCTCCCCTGAACCTTCTCCTCTCCAGGCTACTCTTAACAACTAAAACAATTTTCAAAAGCTGGAGGCTGTTGATGTTATAAGAACAGAATAGAAAGAAAAGACCCCTAATCTATTTTTTTGACAATTCTGCTCTCGGGCAACCTCAAGCAGCACCAATGAACACCCTGCTGATTCCTTGAGGATAAGAAGTAGCCTAAAGTGTAACCTGAGTCATGCCTCTCCATTGTAAAATTGGTAGAGTGGCTTAGCTCATCTGTTGCAGGGCTATGATAACTACTAGATTGAAAATTAACATGGGACCATGTAAAACTGGCAAGAGAATGAACTTTTTACAGAAGAAAGATGGGTTACAAAATATTCTATGTACGTGTTGAACTGAACATATTCAGCCAGAAAAAATGGAGAAATTAGGCAGTGAAGATAAATTTATATTGATTTTTACACTGGTGATAAATGCAGATTTAAATAAGTATCAAATACAAGCAACATACAAACCAATCGGATTTCTTCTTAAGAAGAGGCTTGGTTCTGGTCTTGTGCCTAATAGAGGATGCTGAGGAGAAACTGTAGGCCACTCCTGCTTGGTGGTACATCATGAAACACCAAATTTTAAAAATCACAGGCCATCTAATGAGTTCAAAATCCTTATCCCATGGCTATAGCGGCATATGCAGTTTTCTTTCACGGTAGGCACACTATTAGCACTACTGTTGTGAGTACTGTTGTGCAAGTCTTTTGTATTTTATTCTCAAAGATACCTCAGTCTAGCCTGAAGCTAAGTTTCTTTTAAATAGTAAAATCACTTTTCATTAAACAACTCTATTTTTAAGCTGTGATGAAACTTTATAGCAACAAGAAAACAAGAATCTGATGTAAATACAAATATACTAAGTGCAAAATAAAAATAAATTTTTAAAAGCACATATATACATCTTAGGATCTTAAGAACTTATCTGGAGTTTGGTTTTGTTGTTGCTGTGTTGTTTTGGGGTTTTTTGTTTGTTTGTTTGTTTTTGTTTGGTTTGGGTTTGTGGCTTGTTTCTTAAGTACCTCAAGTGCTCAGGTCTCTGGAAAACTACCCTAGCTACTGAATTTTTTGTAATATTTAGAAGCGAAGCACAGGGAAGTGAGATGAAAAGAAGGAGTTCAGGTAGGGAGGTGGTGAGAACACTGTAAACACTTGGAAAGATTTCTTAGACATTAATAAAAGTTTTGTTAAATGGCTACCAAAGCACTCCTGTGACACAGCAGGGGGATCAGCAGCTCTGCGAGGGCACAGTTAGTGCACAGGAACTGCGCATTAAGGACAGCACTTCTGCCTACATGCACCCAGATGGGGCTGTAACTCTGCTGGAGGGAACAGAGAGCTGCTGGCCAGGACGTTTAAGCACGACAGCACATGCAGACCTTGAAGCTCAGCCTCTCCTCTGTTCCCCTTTCTCACAGATGCAAAAAGCCTGGAGCCCCTTTTGCTCATCACACAGGGAGACCCCAAGACATCAAGGCCAATGTCAGTTGTCACTACAGGGCCTGGTCCTACAACACTTTCCCTTGGGAACAACTCTGTACATTTTCTTATAAATACTTTATTCCTAGAGGCTTAACTTCCACCATTTGCCTGTAACTGAAGAGCAAACCCGTAGCATATGATAAAATACATGTTTCACTCCTCAGATATTGGCACAGATTTCTCAGATTAGGCTGGAGAATTTCTTTGATGCTTCAGAATAATTAAAATGGTCTGGCATGGAAATGTCAAAATGGAAGAAATTTAGCAGAAAATGGTGGAGAAATGGCCAGATCTTCCTATTATCACTTGCTGTACATCTCACAAGACAGCTGATTCCCAGCTCTGTATGGGTTCCAGCATTCAGTGATTTATTGGGTAATTCAGCATTTGCCAGTATGTCTTGTGCTAATTAAATGCATCGCACTCTATTCAGAAATGTCACAATTGATTTGTCTTTTGCAAGCACTGACTTTATTTCAATCTTCTAAAAAAGATTTTATGAGCCCTAGATAACTTATCCTGGCACATTCATCTCCCAGGGCAGCTTCTGCATCTGAGGGCAGTATGGGAAGAAACCAACAGTGAACATCCGATACAAATGTCTTCTTTGGACAGCTTATTTATTTCATATATGCTGTATAACCAGGAATGTGTAGCCTATATGGTGAAATTACAAGCAGGTCCATTAATGTATAAAAACACTTAAACATGACAGAAGTTAATATACTGTATTGGCAGGTTTTATTGGCTGATAGACTGAGCCAAAGAGCCATGAGATTGAAAACAGTGTAATCTGTAACAAGGTGTTTATTTACAAGTGGTTTTGTGACTGAATTTGGCTATTAACTAAATTGTGTCAAGAGGAAACGAGCATAAAATAACTCACTCTAAATATAAGATGCCAAAGCATGCTTAGTATAATATTCAGAACCTGAGGACAATCCTGTCATTTTAATTCAGTGCTTTTCCCCACACGCTATGCATAACTGAGTGCTGAGGGTGAATTGCAGCGACTCAGCCATGGAGAACACATTTACAGTGTACAGTAGAAAACTGCTTTTTTCTGAGAAAGTACAATTCCTCACAAAAAAAATGTGGTTGCAACTTAATTGGAATTGAAAATCTGTGATGCAAGACAAGAAAGGGCACTTTTCATATGACACAGAAGAAAATAATTACCTTTTTTAAGGCAGGGAATGATTATTCAGAGAGCCAGCAGCAGGGTCGGTGCAAATATTTTGAGTATTTTACTATAAACCAATAATTTTCTATTACTACTGTCCCAGACCCTTTTCTGCTTAGATTCTCCTGTGACAGAAATTGTTGCAGTGAGGCAACTTGCTGCCTTGACAAGAAACTTTATGGAATAGGCTCGAATCAGTTAAACACAGTTTGAATTTGTCATTTGTCACATTAGCAACTGAGTGTTGCATTTGTAGCAGTTTGGTGTAAAGCAGAGGGAGGACGCTGTTTCTATTTTTTGCAGCACAGGCTTCTGCTGCTGGGCCCTAACCAATGATGCCTCCTATAAGTGGCTGTCTGAGATATTGCAGCAGTGGTGACATTTAACGGGAAGACGGTGATTCACAGAATTTACTCCCTGGTGACAGACAGTGACTCTTTACACGCTGTCTGAAGAAAAGCCATGGCCATGAACATGGTTCTTTGGCTATGGCCGTTCATCTTGCCAGAGCATGGATGGGTGTGGAGTAGAGCTGGACTATTGGTTCAAGGTTCCTGTTCATTTGCACATCTTTGTTGTCTCCTCTTTGCTGATTTGTATGTGAAAGTGAGAAAACACAGTATGTGAACTGGAATAGGAAGGTCTTGGGTCCTTTATTCTGCCACTTCAGGCAGCCATACTTCTCATAAACTCATCATGTTCAAGCTGCTGAAATTACCTTATGTGAGGCTGTTTCACAATCTCGCCAACAATTAGAAACACTTTTCCTCTGATTTCATCTTAAAATATGTATTTATTTGTTCTGGGCTTATATGATTCTTCTGCTTAAATAGCTCTTCTTATTCTGACTACATATGTCCCTTATGCATTTATAGAGCACTATCATATGCTCTCCCAGTTTCCATCCACCCAGTCTGCTAAGCTGTACCGACCAACTGTTTTAACATCTATTCCTCTGGTCATCCTCACTCCCTGCACCAATTCTAATTTTATTTAATGTTTCTAACACTCAGAGAGCCAGAACTATTTTAAATAGTCTATATTATACAATGACTTTTATACTTTCCTTTTTTTTGTTCTGATTATGCTTCATGCTACGTTAGTACCATATCTGAGTCTTTCACAATTGCATGATAATTATTGCTTTCAGGGACACTGTCATTGAGTAACAGACTCTGGTTTTCTTCTCCTTTTTCATTTCAAACCTATGAATTCCCAGTTTACATGAAAAGATCATATCACTCTTCCTTAAATGCAATTACATTTACCCAGTTTTCTATTACCCAATCTATTTTAATTCTCTGGTTACCCAGTTCTTCATAATACTCTGATTTGTTGCTGTTTTCTGGTGCAACAATTCCATTTTCTATATTCAGAATGCATTTCATATAAAACCCCACAAATATACTGTTTACATGACAGAGAGGAAGATTACACACCAAACATCTTTGCTGCAACCATATTTTAGTATTGCTTTATTTTCTCACGTGACTGACAGGGTGCCGTGGAAGTAGCTGTCCCTTCACTAGTAAAAGGAGCATCTGCTTCTGTAATAAAGGGTAGACATTTGTCTACAGAAGTATTTTAGGATATCATTACTGCAAAAGGCTGAGACAGCTCACAGGAAAGCAATATTTTCAAAACCGCAGTTTTTCATAACTGACTGTTGGAAAGTAAGAATTAGTAGTTCAGCAAAACTGGTATTTTAGAGAACTGAGATGAAGGAACAAATCTGGTTAATGAAGAGGATCATATCACATATGGAAACTTAGCTGATTAGTAGAGTCATGGAATATGCTTCTAATTCACCAGGAAAACTTTCTGGCAATCCAGAAAGCTCAAATCTAACACAGTATCTGGTGTTTTGATAAGTTTTGCTTTCAGCTGCAATTGCCAAGCCACTCTCTTTCAAGTCACCAGTGGTGGGTCATGCAGGGTAACCTCCAGAGCACCCACCGCTCATTTGCCAACACAAGAAGTCACGGACCACTTATACTGTTGTATCTTCCAACACAAAGTTTTACCATCGGGAATCATGTTTTTGGAAGGGGGGCCTCCAAATTTGCAAATTGAATTTAACATCCCACCCATTGTGTTTGGTAAGTCTTAATAAAACTTTTGCAAACTGGGTAGCGGCAAAGATGTGGTTGAGAGAGATGGCCAAGGATCGATACCCCTCCCCTGCTGTATGTGCAGTAGTGAAGGTCATGTTTAAATGGGGTCTCTCTGTGTGTGTAGTGGAGACACTGATAACAGCATCACTTCTGGGTCTGACCATGGCATTTGCAGGGGAGGGACTGCTGGAGTCTTAGTCTCTGAAGAAAGAACACCCTCATACACTCTGCTGTGTGAGACTTCTCTCACTTCTTCTAAACTTAACTTCTATCTGGAGCTTATTGCATTGCATAGAGGGTGGGGAAAAAGGGGTGTGGACCAGTTAAATGTTCTAATTGGAAGTTAGAGTAAAAATGTACAATTAATGCCTGGAAGATAGAAGCAATGAATCTCGATTTCCTTGAGCACTTTCTAATGGGACAGTTGCTAATGCAGCTGCTTTTTCTTCTATAGATGCAAAGCTGATGCACTTCTTTGCAAATATTTCCCATTCTCTTGCCTGCCAGTTCACTCCCATTTGTGTCATTGGCAAAACTCCCATTGATCATGCAGGCAGCATGATCAATGCCTTCTGTACCTGGATGTTTGTCTTCCTTTTTAGGAGATATTTGACTGCTTTTCTTCTTGCTAGCTCGCTTGTTCTGCTTATGTGGGCTTACCTTCATGGCACTGTCAAAAATGAAGAGGGTGATTTAACAGAGGTGAGCAAAATTTTGCCTCTGAATCTTTCTAGGTGGTAAAACCAGAAAAGGACATAGCTAGACAGGTCATAGTGTGCATTTCTACTGGTACTTAGATTAAAAACTACGTAGAAAGTTTTTTCTACGTAGTTTTTAATGAAAAAGAAAGATCGCGGTAGATAGGAAAGCCTAGTTGCTGACTTGAAGAGCACATGAATCATACACAAGCCTTTTCTTAGACCCCCTAGGATACAAGCACCACAGACAATTTCTATGTTAGAGTACTCCAGAGGTCCACAAATCCATCAATGCTAGCTCAAGCCCTGGGAGAAGCATGTCCTTCCTTCCTGGCTATGGCATTACTCTCCTCTGCCTTGGAGAGGTCATAGTATACTATTGCGGGCAGTACAGGTATGTTTCTCTTCTCCTCACTCCCACACCATTTACCCTTCTCAGCCAGGAAATGAACTACATTTTCTCTGTTTCTGCATCTTCTCTTTGTCTTCCCTCTCTCTCTGTCATGTCCCAAAAGCTCCAGTCCCTCCAGTGCAATTCCCCAGGATGGGTTACAATGTGCCATCCTGAGCACATTTCTTTCTAAGAGTGTCAATTTTCACTGGATGAGATGCAAACACTGAAGACAGAGAAGGATTCTCTCTAGGACTATGCAGAACTGTTCTACCCTTGTTTTTATTTAGGCTTTTGTCAAAGAAAAGCAAGCATTCGCTGTCTGAGCTGTGTCCTCTCACTATGGCAACAAACACAGGTCTTACAGAGGGGAAGGTAAAACAGGTTACGGAGCAATCGCGTACACAGGACAACGGCCCTGAGCCCGCCTTTCCGGCTCCGTGAGGCGCCCCAGCTCCTCGGAGCTGCTGCGGGCTCCCACGCGGCGCGGCGCTCCCGGCCCCCGCTCCGCCGGCCCCCGCAGGCACAGCGCCGGTGCCAGGCTCCTCCCGCGCCCGCTGAGTCACGGCGCTCCCGCACGCCCAGCCGAGCAGCCGCTTGCCCCGGCACTACTGCCGTGCTCCTCTCCTTCCCCAGAGTTCCGAGGAGAGCCAGAGTTCCGAGGAGAAAGCCAAAAAAGCCTTCTCCTCTCACTCATTCTTGGAAGACGGGCATCCGTCCCACGCTAGCAAGACGGCTATGTTTCTTTCGTTTGCAATTAAAATAGAGTTCTTAAGCACCACATTTTAACGCAGAAGCAAAATAAACAATAAATCAACAAAAGCATGGTTTGTTAGTTGAGAGAAAACTGCTACATTCTGCCTTTGCTGCTCGCTTTCTGGAATATGAAAGACTCCAGTCAGTCTCTGTGTGCCAAGGATTCAAATAAAAAACACATACATAAAAACAGAGAGTTACTTCTAGCAGAAAGCCAGAATTCGTGCATGATAGGCACTAGAATAGATATTACTCACTAGTTGCATCTGCTGAAAGTCTGGATCATTCCCTGGAATCTGTCATCTTAGCTTCAAGCCACAAACTGAACCAAGGGGCTTCTTGGGGACTGTGAGAGGATCTGCTGTGAGGGCGAAGATGGCCACAGGTGCTGAGACAGCTGTGTGCAGCTAGAGCACTGAAAAATATTAGTCCCACTGTCAGAAAACTTCCAGCAATTGAATGATTTGTCTTTCTGGTGCACAGACAAACATTGAGTTTATTTAAATTAGCTGTACATATCTAAATGAGCTGTACTTGGCCACATATGACTTCCTGATCAGTTTGCAGCATAAGAAATTACATGCAGAAAACTGCAAGTGGGTGGCTTCTTCTGGGGAAGGGCCAGAGTTGTTGGAAGTGGCCTCAAAAAGCATTGAGTAAACTTGCCATTTCCCTGAACCCTCCACATGTTTCCCCATTCAGTTCTTCCTATGTCTGTTCCTTTGGTGGTAGAAGTGCTCCATACCAAATTTCTGCACCCGTTACTCTCCTAAAACACCAAAAATGCCTTCCTTTGGTATGGGTGTGACTATTCACAGTGACAGGAGTCTGCAGAGTCTCAACCCTGGTTGAGGAGACACCCACTGTAATTGATAGATGAGGTGATTACCACCAGAAACACTGCCCCAAGGAAGGGAAAAAAGCAGCTAAGTGCTGATGAAATCCTGCTGTCAAGTGGCAACCAAGTTGCAGAATATGAGTCTCACCTGTTAATTATTGTGATTTGCTTCTGAGGCAGCTGAAGGTCAGCAGGTAAGAGATTTGTTTTGTTCAGTGGAAAATAAAAGCACTTCTGGGGTGCAACACAGTTTTTTTGATTACTCACTTGGGCAAGGTGAGACTTAAACCTCATAATTTTATTTGGAAAGGAGTCCTAATGGAGGAAGGATGTTTAGGCAAGTGGGGAAAAAAATTCTCTCTTTAGGATTCCTGTGATTTGAACTTGAGTGAGAATTAACCATTAAAATCTGGACAGCAGGAAGTAGAAGAGGCACTGACAAGCAACACATTTGTTTCTCCCTGACTTATTGTGCTGACTCTGGCAGGGAACATGGTGACAAGCAGGAAGGACAGAAAAGGTGGTCAGATGTTGCCTAGGAATAAAAACAAAAAGCTTTTTTGTAGAAAGAACAGAGAAATTAGTCAAACAGGGAATTAAAAGGAAGGTTAAAAACCAGATCACAAACAAAAAGAAAAAAAAAGAACCCCAAAACCACTAATGATTAGGAAAGAAGGGGGGAAATACCAATAAATGGGGAAAGGACCTACCTACAAATTTACTGTGGTTCAAGAGAAGAAAATAACTGGACTTTTAGTAGAACCTGCTCCCTCTAACCATCCATAGGTAAAAGAAATAGCAAGACAGGTCTGTGTAACTTGCCACATCTCAGCTGCCTTCAGAAAATCAGTACATGTCAACTGAAATGATACTAATGGAGTTCCTGGCCCAAAGATTTCAAATGTTTGTGATTAGCTGGCAGTCGATAGCAGATGTGTAACTAAAGTAAAATCCTTCCTTAAGTGAAGCTGCAAGTGCATCATCAAACCCAAATCACAATGAAACCCAAAAAGTGGAAGACTCATCCACCCTGACTCAGTGTTGTTTGAGAGATCCAACTTGGTCATGGAATCCTGGTTTTCAAATTGGACAGAACAATATTTACACTCTGAACTTGGGAAGCCTCGCAGCTTTGAGTGTAAGCAACACGTATGAATTTGGACCAGCTGATCATCTCCACTTGAACGGCAGGATTATGGTGACAAATAGTCACATCCCCAGAATCCCTGGTTTCTGTTATTGCTCTTCATGCTCAAATGTCTCAGTAATTAAATTGCAACTTTACATTTGACAAGCCTTGTTAGAAGGAAATTAGGATGGCATGTGGAAGGTCAGCCAACACAGGCAGCAAAAGAATCCTCCTGCTCTTATTGGAGGGCAAATGGTGAAATATGAAAATAAGCAAGAAAGGTGAGGGTTGATCAAGCACACTGATTCTGGGGACCTTAGAAACAAATCTGGCCAGACGTAAAGCTCCTGTAAAGATTCTACCAAAGCAGTCATTAAATGTGACTTCAGTGCCAATCAATGTTGCCCATTCAATACTCCTCACAGTGTTAACAATAATTACTTTTCCTCAATACAGAAGGTCCAACAAAAGTCTGTTAATGACAATGAGAAGAGCAAAATAATTTCTTCTCTCATTGCTTGGTCCACTCCTCTTGCAGATGCAGATGGACCTATATGTTGGTGAGAATATGGGTTGGCAGGCAACACACAAGAACTTCATGTAATCAGCTCTGCATGGAGGGCTGGTCTCTTACAGGACTCTGAAAAGTCTAACAAGAATTTCACTGAACCTCAGTGCCAAGCAAATTTAAAAAAAAAAAAGTTGGAAATAGTTCTTTTCTATTTTTCCATCCTTTTACTTTCCATTTTATGAAGTC
Organism: Ploceus nigricollis; assembly: GCA_013399945.1. Classification (NCBI taxonomy): domain Eukaryota; kingdom Metazoa; phylum Chordata; class Aves; order Passeriformes; family Ploceidae; genus Ploceus; species Ploceus nigricollis. The sequence continues at coordinate 386,874 of VXBC01006341.1, forward strand.
CTTCCTACTCTTAAACAGACTTTCTTTAGAGTATTTGCAATAGTTTCAGACCAGATGGAGTCACTCACTGATAGGCAATACTGTATAACAAGTGTCCAATAATTAATAATTACTTGGCATTTCATAATTTGTTATAAAAATCATCATACATGTACTGCAAGTATGAATCCAACAGGCAATTCCAGATGACTGCGAAAGCTTGGCATCAGCTCATGCTCTTCATGTATGTACAGTACAGCATTGTCACTTTAAAAAAGAGCTCTAGCAAAACTTTACAACCAAAATACACAGGAAAAAATCACCAGCTCCCTTCCCCACAGTGGGCTTTTCTGTGTCAGTAGAAAGTGTAGACCTTCTGATATAAACATTGTACCTTTCTGATGGAAACCTTGCTACCACATCCACAGCAATGAAAATTTTTCTGTGCAACAGCAGTAGGCTAAAGTTTTACTGTATTTAAAGTAAATGAGGATTTCTGGCCCATGACCTTGTAAGAAAAGCCTCCTAAGTAAGGAGTATCACAACTCAGGTACAAAGCTTTTTAGCTACATTATATGGAACATACAAATGAGGGGATTCTTTCAACATATTGGTGAGACCTTGATGTTATAGGAGAAACAGTTTAGAAGGAGCAATAAGAAATCTGTTCACCTAACTATGATGTGACCCACGATGTTCACATGATACAATTTCATAGGCTATTTTGTAATCAACACATGATCCCTCAGGAGCCTCGAAGTAGGAGCAGAGCATAATTACAAAGGTTGTCAGCACATTTCTGCAAATAAAATGGCCAAAACCTCTTTCCCATAGCTCCAGTTTATCTCAGGAGCATAACTAAGTATGGCACAATGCAGCAGTACTGGGTTTAATCTCGGTGTCATCTCTTTGGAATGATTTTGCACCCGGTTAAATCAGAGCTCAGGACATGTACTCAAAGAAACTGAACTTCTTATTCACCCAGAGATGCAAACTATTCCCACGAACCTGGGGTAACTTCATTTTTTCTTATGATCTATCAGTATCTATCAGTGCAGCAAAGTAGCTGAGAATCCTTCAGATATGAAGGAAAATACTATCTAAAACGATGCTTGCAATTTTCCATGACAGATTTTTGCTTGTTTCAGGTATGTCAGTGTATGCTAACTGGATACAGTTAACTATACAGTTAATGAAAAAAATGCCTATTTGGGCATGCAGATGCAGGGTCTAATTGCACAGATCTCCAGATGTGCACTGACAGTACATGGCAGGTTTGGTTTAGGGCATCAGGACATGGGCTTTCCCCTTTCAGAGGGATTCTACACAAGTGTCTGTGCTGTTCCCCACAACAGGAGCTATGAAGAACGAGTGTCTAGGCCACATCTAAAACACAATTTTGCTGTTGAAATATCACGAGCCCTTTGCAATATTCCATGGTGATTCTTAAAATTTTGTCTCCTCAACTTAAATATTTTAATCTAAAAATGTTTGATGTCGGTTTGAAAACCAAAACAAACCAGCACACCTCTCCCTCCCCAACACTCCAGTCCTAAGGGGAGCTGCTGAGAAAATCCTATTAACATAATCCAAGTGTTTTCAGAGACTAAGAGGCTAAATGAGAGCTCAAGCTGCATGACTTTGTCTCCCAAAAGCACCCCTTCCCCAGCTGCTGGAAGAACCCTCCCCATGACACTGGGGAGTGGGCAGCAAAGCTCCTGCTGCAGAGCAAATCCTTCACTTACCTGTAACTCTGTCAGCAGCAGCACCCATTCCAGCAGCTCCCTGGCTGCCTTCACCTCAGCTCCCTGAGACACTAATGGTTCAGATGTTTTTTCATGTCTTGTTTAAAGCCCTGGAAGAGCCTTTTTGAATAAGCCTAGTTTCAGTGTATTGTGCAAGCTCAGCCTGCTCCGCAGTTTTCAGATTCCAGCTTTCTCCTAGCCTACAGGCAATTAGTAGTACATGCACATTTTAGGAGACTAGAAATCTCAGAGGGACATCTAAAGGGAACTGGAATGGTTTTACAGTTAAGTCACACCAAGGGATCTTACCTTTATTCAAATAACCTTTACATAAGTGATCATTTGTACTGCTTGTGAGATGTCAAAGCAGTCGAGATAATCAGCAAAATGTCAATTCTCCTGCTTTCAACAGACTTTGCTACAGACCCCAGCAGAATCCTCTGGCCCTCTGGGAATAAAATTGTCATGCTGCAGGAGCCAGAAGTGAAGGTGGGGTAGTTAATATCCCCAGCAAGGCACCTACATTGATCTCCAGTCTACTGCCACTCATATTTCTCTCGTTGGGATTAGATGCAGAGCAGGCTCCCCAAAGACCACTTAGGCAGTCTGTGATTTGAACCACTTCAGGGCTTCTCGATCAGGTTGTTACCAAGCACTAACAGCCAACATTTCTCAAGCTGCTCTGCCCTTTTGCTTAAGGTTGCTTTGTGCCTGCTAACCAAACTGATATCTCAATCATGGCAGATTAATGTCACTCTGCTACACCCTGAGAAAAAAGGGAGGAAAAAAACCCATGTGTTTCTTTCTCATAAAGGCTGCCATGCAAGGAGGGACCACGATGATGTTGCAATATACATTTGCCCATCTGCTCTGCACCCTCTCCATCAGATGCTGTATTTAATTCCTCTTTAGCAAGGGAGAATATACTGAACAGTGAAAAACTCTGGGTAACACAGTTATAAAAACTATCAAGCCTGTAAATGGGGCAGTAAATGGTAAATAATTTACTTTTATCAGAATTACTGAATCTTATTACAAGTTCAGCAGTTCACATCCTTCTAGTCCACAATCATGCCAGAAAAGGGAAATAAATTCAATAGTCTTATGGTTAGGTATATTGAACTGCTGTACAAGTATTGAACTTACCACTGTTTTACTTTTTGTCCTTTGAAAGTTGCTAAGGCCACTACTATGGTGGGGCTTGCAAAATGCAAAATACAAACCACTTCAATTTGATTTTTGTCATAGATTTTGTCATAAATAAATGACAAACTGTCCCTGGAGGACATGTATATTCCCACCTTCTTTTCAATCCCATTGTAAGGCTTATTATATTTTGTATGATCAGAGATATATGAAACTGCTCTGATTGTCTCCTGTTTCCCCCCACACTATTAGTGTTGGTGCACAGAAAAATATTGTGGCGACAAAAGAAATCAGGCAAGGGAAAGTAGGGGGGCCTCCACTAGCCCTGCAGTCTGGTTCAGAAGTGACAGCTGAAACACCCACTATGACATGCTAAACAGAACAAAACTCTTTTGACACCTCAGAACTGCCAAAAGACCCAGGGAGTGATTGCACTCAAACTCCTGTTCTTGGTTTTCATAACCAAATGTGGCAACAGCAACAAAGGAACCTTTCTCATCTCTTCTCTTCTTCAAAAAGCTGGAAAATAATTTTTTACATGTTGATTTTCATCTTGGTTCCAGGAAAGAAACAGCTTGAGAAAGCACATGCCTCCTATGAAATAACCAAAATTCCAAACCGCTTCTCGCTGTCTGTTCTGTTTCTGGCCTTCTGATCTATGCTAATTGCTAAACTTTGAGTATGCACTTGAAATTTTCTGTGGGCAATGTGACTCTCTTCAAATAAAAATAGATGCCAGAATTTTTTTCTAACTGAAATACATATGAGAGAATGACATTTAATGTAAGTGTTTAATCATTATTAATTGCTTTGGTATTCATTGAAATCATGATGGGTTCATTTGAATGTATAGCACCATTTACAAATAATCTGAACAAGTAAATATGCCAGATCAGTGTAAAAAGCATAGTCAAGCCTTCTAGGAATGTTATTTTATTCATAGAAGTGTATGTTGGAGATAGTTAGAAATTCTAATTAATTACATGAGATACCTTCAAGAATAACCCCACCTAGTTTACTGAATAAAGAATTTTGTTGAAAAACTGAAGTCTAAAACATTTTAAAAGCAAAATCATTATAATAATTAAGTTTAAAGTTTGAAAGAATTTTTTTCCTAACAAGTTTTGTTATAAAACTGTGGTTTGTATTTTCTTTAAAATGCCAGCCAAAAAAAGAAAATGCCCACGTAGGCAGAGAAAAGTCATCAGCCAAAGTACACATCACCTGTAAGAGAATATAGCATCCCAAAGTCTTGCCAAAAAGGCCTCTACAGAGCTCTTTCTTGTGAGTCCAGAGAAAACCGTTTACAATTCTGCCACCTTAGGGACACAGAGACTCCAGATCACAATTTTCAGTTTATACTCTTTCTCCATTAAAATATCTCTTAACCTCTTAACACAGAGATCTGATATAAATTTATCCACTCTCTCCTTCTCAGAAAAACCCCAAAACCCTATTATGACATTCAAGTTCTTTATACCATCAGAAATATAGTCACAAGAACTGGCAGATGTAGCAAGCCAAGCAGTTATAGGTACACAGAGCAATGTTCAGACACTATTAACACGTGCATACAATTGATGATGCCATACTATTGAGTTTGAAAAGAAAACAAGTTTAAAATTTTATTATTTCTTTCTCCTATCTAGTAACTACACTGTTTCTTCCAATTTCCTACTCATTACACACACAGTTTTCCAAGTCTCAGTCAGGAATCCCTTAGCTGAACAGGGTCAAACTTTTCAATATTAGACACCAGCATTTCTTATTGAGCCAGTTGATGGCATTGCAATTTTACTCAGTTTTATTGCTGACAATGGGCACCAAACAGAAAAGAGAAACAGAGCCTAGATAAAGGGAAGGAAGACAGCTTTTCTCCTGGAAAAATCTATCTTGATGATTGGGAAGAACAATTGTTTTTCTTTTTAAAGTTATGTTTCTGAGGAGAGTAGTGTTTTATAAACTGTATAACTATAGCTGCATGAATTTAGAGCAATGGATGCTAAAAAATCATGAGTTAAAAGTAAATGATTTTGAAAGACAGTAGATTTATTTACATGACAATTTCTATTCCCATTTCAGAAGGTGAGTGCACAGCTGAAGATATGCAGTGGTGAACATTGATATCTATCCCTACACTGTGCAAGTGCTACCCATCCTGTCAGCCCACCTGCACTTCAAATACAATAGCACAGTAATGCACTTCTCTCTCACGTTAGTAATTTTATCTTAGCTCTCATGCTCTACAGCTACAGTTGGGAAATCTTAAATGGAAATATTCATCTGGTCTTTTAAATATAAAAGTTGCCATTTCATCTTAATGCAACAAAAGAATCATTAAGATACTTAATCATATATAAAGACTATTTTGAACCAGGAAGGAAGATTCAAATCACAAACTTTATATATTCTTTTACAAAATATGGAGATGTTTCACTCTGCTGGCTTAGAGCAGCTGAAGGAAGAAAAATAATGACATTTCAAAGTAAGAAGAAGAAATCTGGCTTATAGAAGCAAGACAAAGCAGAAGCAAGACAAAAGGCAGTGGGAGATATGAATTCTCTTTCTCAAATTAGAGAAAATATTTGAAAATATATGCTTTAAACCCTCTACTTTTATATTTGTTGGTGGATTTCCTGATAGAATTGAAGTCCTGTTGCTGCCCTCCAAAATATGAACATTGGAGTTGGTGGGAATTTTTCTGGTAAAATGGCTTTCTATCACAAATATATCAACTGCTCAAAGCCAAAAGTTTGTGCAAAATATAGATGTGCTTCCATAAAGATGAACTCCCGTCTGCTGAGGGGGGGAAGCTGGTGGGAAACAAAAAAAATATATTCAGAGATAACATTTGCATCCCAACCTTCTTCTCTCAGATCACTGGCCAAAATACTGTATTTTCAGTCATTCTGAGGTGAGCGTGACCAGAAACAGAATAACAAGAGCAGGATAGGTTGGGCCCCCCTTATTTCATACGGTGTGACTTTCACTTTTAAACCTGAGACAGGGAATAAGCTTCCCCTTTCATGACCCCATTCACATAACATTTATGTCTATCCCAAATGAGAGCTAGTCTATCTGACTTTCTCGTTTTTCCAGTTTGAAAACAGGTGAATATGCTTGGGTTAATCCCCATGTGGAAAAGGCAATCAACAAAACTTTTCCAAGGAGGCTGAAAAACATTTCCTCTTTGGACTTTATTAGTATTGCTAGTGGTTGAAGAGCACTTTCAGAGCCTTTAAAAAGTGTTAAAAGAAGATATCCTTTCATGGCTAAGCAAAATAAAATGCTTGACAGCAAGATAGCTCTCTTTGCAATTAAAAACATCAGCAAAGCCGTAGCTAAATATGTTTCAAATTCAGTTCTAGCAAACGATAATCTGCAAACTGTATGAAGCCACCTCTAATAACCAAAGGCTTGCTAATGATCTGCATACAAGTTCTGGCACATTGATGCACACACATAATGAAAACAAGACATTTGAAGGTATTTCATACAGTTTTTTCAGATCACCACTGAAATTTAATTCTCTTTCACAACTGGAATTTTCCACTGTGGTAATACCAGCAGTTCATAGACATTAGCAATATGAACAATTATTACTGTGGGTACCATCGAAAGTGCAATTGTAAACCAACAAACATATCCGAAGCCTTTTCTGGGAAGATGACTGAGGGCATAAAGGTAACAGTAGGAAAATTATAGGGAAAAATATGGTTGCTGCTCCCTGGATGGCATGTGGTCAGCATACCCTAATTCCCACACACAACAAGGCCTAAGGGGGACTGAACAGAGGGTGGAGAGGAGCGGAGACACACAGAGTGGCCAGGCTCTGTCAAAACCCTTGCACAGGAAGGAACTAAGTGGTACTTTCCAGCTGATAAGCTGCACAGGGAGATTAAAACCAAGGGAGATTAAGGAAGACGTTCTGCTGTTGAACCAGCAACCACAGCAAAATCACTCTCCTTGGACTGATGCATGTCCCCATCCAAAGGTTATCTCAGGTACAGAAATGTGAAACAACTAGCTCACTGTCCACATGGACCCTGGTTTTCCAGAGCCCTGATTTAGTATCTAGCACTAGATATGTTGCTGTCTTGCAGAGATATTAAGAGCTCTCAGTAGAAAGTACTAGAGAAGTGTAGAGTGCTGTCACTGAAGCAGAGCAACCAAAAACAATTAATGGACTCCAAGAGTATGGGCCTTATGGAGCAGAGAATTTTGTCTCAACATTTTAACATCACAATCAAAAGTTAGGATGAATGACTGTGGATCAAGTATAAATGCATTATTTGATTTACAATCAAGATGTGGATACTTTGCTCTTTCCCTTAAGAAAATATTCAAGGAATGAATTATTCTCACTTCTTAAACAACAGAGTATTATTTTTAATCTGAGATTTTGTAGTTCAAGTTCACTATTTTTACCTTTTCAGATGAAGAGCTATGTACAACCAGTTACCACAACTTAATGTATAAGGATCCTATATTTTTAATCTTACCCTTAATAAACAATATTTGAAAAACTAATGGATTAAGCTTGGCTCTCTTTCTATTTTCCTTCAACCTTCCTTGTAACTCGTCTCAGAACTGCTTCTGTGTTTTTTAATACCTTTTGTGAAGAGACAAGATAGGAAGGAATGGTCAAATAATACTTGAGTCAATGCCACTGTAGATTTGAGATAATTCCATCTGCCTACTTCTGTTTGATAATGGCAGATGTAAGCATGCAGGAATTACATTGCTGTATTGCATACAACATCAGATTGGGGGTCTTGGCTTCTTTTGATTGTTTGCTGGGATTCCTATGTCATTTTTTAGAATTACTGAATCACACCCTCACCTTATCACCTTAACATTTTCTCTAAGTCTAGATACTAGTCTAGTCTCGGTTTTCATATGGGAATGAATTAAAAAAATATGCTGTTGAGGTAAGCATAGCATATACAATTTATCAATGAGTCAAAAATAGTTAGCAAGACAACTGAACAGCAACAGATATCTTCTCTCTGCCAGATAATTATTTTCACATTCTATGAGACAAAATATCCAAGTTATAAGTAATATAGGCAACATCAGTCTTGCCTTCTCAATTTCTTTTTCAAGTTTAAAATTGAATTTCTAAGAAACCACTATGAACAGTGGTCAATTATAAACGTTGATATTTTTATTTGTGAAGTAAAGAATTTTTCTCTTAAAAAAAATCAAAATTTTATTAAGAAAGGCATTACTCTGGAAAACCCATGGATCTCTAATACCTGTCGTCTGTGATGAATCTATTGGATGCAGGGCACTTGTCAGTTTGTTTTGTTTTGTTTTGTTTATGTAACTATGGGATATTCATCTGGTTTTGGAAATGTTCAGCCTATTCAGGGACTACTGCCATTGAACAATATCTTAATATCAGCAAAAAAATTGATTCATAATTTTGACTATAACTACATAAAAACAGCAATTATAAAGTCTGTGTGTCTGGCCTAAACAGGTTCACCTTAATGCATACATAGGTCTATTTCAGGGTTTTGGACAGCATAATACATACCTGCCACATTTTCTTGCATGTGTGTACACAATGCATTTACTACTATTTATTTAATATGTTGTCATTAAAGGCTGCACTTAGAAGCACAATGAATAAGGCTTCAAAAATATAAACTAAGTTTTTATCATGCATATTGCAAGTAACATTATTTTCTGAAGCATTCTTGCTTTAAACAAGGTTTTCCCCTTTCCTTTCCTTTCCTTTCCTTTCCTTTCCTTTCCTTTCCTTTCCTTTCCTTTCCTTTCCTTTCCTTTCCTTTCCTTTCCTTTCCTTTCCTTTCCTT
>VXBC01006341.1:395758-408418 GCA_013399945.1 Ploceus nigricollis
TTTCCCCTTTCCCTTCCTGATAAAATTTGTAAATTCATTTAAAAACAAGAGATTTAGGAATGGTAAATATTGTGTTCAGTCTACTATGGGGGCAAAAATGAAACTTCTGGTTTCAGGTACCCGGGAGATCCTCTTTGTTGGCATCCACTGATTCTCAGACATCTGAAATGTAGACATTTTATACAAAGAAATAGAAAATGAGAATATTCTGACAGGATGAAGAAACAGCCTTGTCTTGAAAATCCACTTTAGAATGAGCTGGATTGCACCCAAAATGCCAATTTGTTTCAGGAGAGGAAGTTTCTTGATATATTTAATATTTTAGCTACTATTAGTAAATTGTGTCTACATTTTTACATCACAAATGAGACCATTTGGTTGTATTTTCTCCCCCAGTTACACAAACCATCTCAGTTTCATTAGTCTGCCATTAAAAGACGCTAGGGGCATAGGTTTAATTTAAATGAAGCACCTTTCTTACAGTGAGACACCAGATTGATTTACACGCTCTTGCAACACATGCCTCATGGCAAAATACAGACAGCTCTCATCTGAAACCTGAGAGCTATTTAACAGTGCACAGCGATACTAAACTATACTCCAAGCCTTAAAGATAACAATGTTTTATCCAAATCCATTACCAGGGTTTTGGACAGCATAACACATACCTGCCACATTTTCTTGCATGTGTGTACACAATCAAAGCTGTAGGACTACCAGCAGCCCAGACCAAAGATCTCTTCTTTGAGACAGCTACACAAAAGCAAGGTCCTCTGAAAATATTGAACAAATTACTCTTTGCTGCTATAATGCAGATCTGGTATATTCTGTAGGTTTGCACCATTCTGTTTTCCTAGCAAAGGAAGGCACATTCCTGGGTGCTTCAGTGCACCAAGATTCAATGCTAACATAACGATGGCCTGAGAAAAATGAATGTTCTCCTGATGCAACAGCTTACAAACTGAAGGACTAAAGAGCTGAGCTCTGACCTCTGCTTTGCCTTGCCCCCTTACCCCGGCCTTGACCCATGGTTTTCCTGGCTCACAAGCCAGTTGGTAGAGGAATTACAGCTGCTTTCACTAACACTTTTGTGCCAAAAAATTCACTGTAAGCCTCACCTGGTTCTTACTGGATCAACTAAATATGGGAGCAAATTGTATCACTAGACTGGGAATGTAAATCTCAAGTTTGAGAAAAACCTATTGTGAATCTACAGATAATGTTATGTCATAATTCCTGTCTGGATGTTTCATCAAAATTGTAGTTTTAAAAATCTTCTGTTGCCCCTATTCCTGCCCTATGCATATGTAAAAAAATACCAAAAACCTGAAACAACAAAACCCCTGAAGTTTTAATTAAGGAACAAAATTTGGGTGCTTTCATCTGCACTGAAAGCCAATTTTTCTTCTGTATCTGCAAAATCAATTGCAGGTGCATTTGGAAGTATTTGTACTGCTGACTGTTTGACTGACATCTTCAAATAAATTGTTCATGGTCCAAGTACTCAGGTGTAAAGTTCACACAATTGAATTCTAAGTGGATGAAGGAAGCAAAGCCTGACACCTGCTATATCATAGTTGCAAAAATATACCTCTTTGAACCTGAAGTCATGCCTGCACTAGAACAACATGTTCCTATCAGTCAAGATGCTAGATCCTAAGTCACTCAAACACACATGGAAATACCCTGTACCCTCAGATATCTGCATGTTTTGATACATAGAAAAGAAGCCATGCCCTGGATTTACCTGACTTTATAAAGTTTTACAGGAGGACTTGATCACCACCCAACTTCTTTCAATATTAAGCAAAAGAGAATATTAGCAGACAGATTTTAGTAAAATAAATATAATGGACATGGAGAATGTAAGTTTATAATAGAGTGCTTAAGTAAACACTTAAGACAGGTAGCCCATTCTCTTCTTCAAGATCATGTTTAACTGCTTTTTTTTAACTCATTCCTATATAGGTATCAACAGCACTTTTAATCAAACTCTGCAAAACACTTTCCTATAGCAAGTGACAGACCTGGCAAACTTGTGTGAGGAAAAGCCAATGACTTGTCATGAATGCCACAGAGCACTGCAGTGCTCCTTCTGAGGCAGCATGAGCAGGACAAGCAAACGCCCTGCACGAGTCTGAACAACCTTCTCCTTCCATTGGCTGGTTGACTAATTGTCACATTACTGGGGCAGCAAACACTGAATTCTTAATGCTGCTATTTGGAAATGTCCACTATAAAAAAAAAAGAAAAAGGGAAAATATCCAGGGCTGTTAATTTGGCACGAACATAAAATTCACACTAAAAAAATTAAGAAGGGAAAAGTAACGGAGCCAGTTTCAGCAAAATGACTGCAAAGTTTTACTGAGTTGTGTGAAAACACTAAAAGTGAGGAGTGACTCTGTTTTCAAAGCAATTGAAAAGGTACTGTTCAAATGCAGCGCTAAGCATAACTAATTTGTTCTGGTAGTGTCTTCAGGCTGCCAAATGCATTTTAAAAAGAACCGCATTTAAAATACATCCTTATAGCAAAACATACCAATGTTATCTAATTGGACAGTGAAAGGAGGGGCTGGCTGCCCTTCCTTCAAGCAAGAATGGTTCAAGAAAAGAACATTTCTATTGCACCACAATAACAAAACTGTAGGTGACAACTGCATTTTCCTATCAGTTTGAGCCTTAATAGGTCAGTACTATCACTATCACACTAAACTTCAACTTGCTGTATCAAAAAAATTAGAACAGACAGGCACCACTTTGAGGCAGTTGGTACAATCTACCTTGACTTAATAGGGTCTTTCTGTGGGAGGATGGCTAGGGGTATAACAGTCCTAAAGATATATTCACACCTTTCTTTGATGCTTCATAAGATCAGCTGCTTTCGTGATATCCATCATAGAGATATTTATCCAGATCAGAATATTTGCTTAGTCCTTGTTTGAATATCTCAGTCTTCATTCTATTAAATGTTAGGAGACTTTTAAAAAAAAATTCCATCAAGTTCAGATGCAAGAAATGACAAAGCTTTTTTTGCTCTCCACTCTATCTTCTGTGCAGACATATTTTGGAGCTGACTTACCATGTATTGCTTCTGTCACACTCCCATCAGCAAGACTGAGAGCAGTAAATAGTCCCTGAGTTCCTTCTTCTCTAGACAAAGTAACTATTTAAGGCAATTTAGACAAATTAGCAACAAGTCTTCTGCTGTTTTACAGAACATCATATTTTCCAGCAATTAAAGGTGTCCTTGTATAAGGAGGCATCCACTTCTCCAGGTCCCTGGGGTAAGTGATATGACTGAAAGGAAGCTATGACCAGGATCTTCATCATCTGGATAGTGTTTTGAGGGTCACTGGCTGGAAAATCACATTGAGTCTGGCTGAGTCCAAAACTCTGGCATGTAATTATTTCTGAGTTGGAAATATTCACCTAAATTTATTAGAGGGAGCCACAAATTGTTAGAACACAAATAGCTGGAACTGGGTCTGCATATTTCTAGCAAACTGGTACCCATGTTACAGACAATTACATTAAATATACCAAATTAATATTTCTGAATGGATAGATTTTCAATCATGAAAAAAATATACCCCAAATTTATAAAACGTGCCTATTATCTCTTAGGTTATCTCATCTGTTTTCTTCAGAAAATGGTCTCTCTATAAACATGGGCTTCCATGTATGATTGCTGTCACTGGTACAAATAAGAGGTGAGATTTCACTAAGCAGAATTTTCACATTCCTTTGCACAGGTAATTATACAATCTGCATGACAGTATAAGAACTTAGACTTACAGCTTGTGCAAGGCAATTAAGTAGGCAGGTATAGTGTCTCAAGTGCACTGTCTGAGATAATTAATTTAATATTCAAAAATTGTAACTTATCCTCTGAAAATGCAAGCTTTTCTGATTTATCTATCACTGAGAGAGGAGAAAAAACCACTACCGTTCATAATAGGAATATTGTGGCATAAGACTTGGTATCTTGTCCAACAAGGCATTAAATCAAAGAACACAGCAGCCAGATTTTTGAAGAATGAATGTTTTCAGCTGAAAGAGAACTGTCCTTGACTTTCTTCATGTGGATGTAAAACTGTGATTCAACAGCAAATATGAGTAAAAAATTTAAATGTACATATAAAATAACTGTAGCTTTCACCTCAGAAATCAAAACATGGGAAAATGAAAAATCTCTCCCTGTAAGATGTTGCAATTGATAATGCTGTTTCAGGATACAAGGGGATACTGTCAGCTCATAATTTAGAGAACACAAAAATTAACCAGAAAAACTCCTTTTAATGTTTGTTCTGTTTTTGTGCATGTGTATTTCCACGTGCATGTGGATGAGGATGCATGTGTGGCTTTCAGTTCTTTGCTACCTCTTTTCTTCCTTTTTTTTTTTTTTTGCCTGCAAGAGCAACACAAACAAGGGAAGACTGACTAATGCACCTCAAGCTCAAAGTTTCTCTCCAGAGAGAACTGCCTTTGCCCACACAGCACACCATTAGAAATGGTGAGGCTCCACATGGGAGCACAGGGCTTCCCACATGCAGCAGCCTGCAGGATCAGGGGAATTAATGATGCAAAATGTTGTCTAAAGCAGGCACATGACTAAAGACTAAAAAACTATATAGATGCAAAAACTCAAGCAGCTCCTTGTAAATGTAAAATAAAAACAAAAAAGGGTTTTTTTGTCCTGCTCTCCCACAAACATTCAATAGGAGAAAATCCCATTTACTTGTTTGTTGGATCTCCAGTTAGTTATTTTTGAAGAGCTGTCAGTTTTCCCCTTTTCCCATGGCTACATCAATTCCTGCTTGGTGTGCACAATACAGAAGGGAACTACTTTCTAGCCAGATTCTTGTCCTTATTAGAAATTTGTAACTGAGGAATTATGCAAGAAAATGGTGAATCCAGGTCATCCTCACCCTGGCAATCCCCAGCAGTTTTTATAGCCCCTGGAAGTGACAGTAGTCAGCCTTGATATTTCTACAGCTGTGTAATATGACTGGAAGCAATACCATCGAGTATACAGTTGGTATCATACAAATTAGTACAGTGTAAATTCTGGCACTTTGCTGCTCACCCCAGTGAGCTCTTTCTTTCCCTTTCAAGGAGTAGCTGTGCTGATCAATAACTAGAAAATCTGTTAGAACCAGAGAAAATTGTTTGCCTTGTGAAAACTGTTTCTCTCCTGTAAACATTTGCTTTTAAATAGCATGGACTGCAGCTGCATCCTAGATTGAGCAAGCCAGCAGAAATTGCTCACCCTAGTTTGACTTGAAAGGGGCAGTCATTTCTACTTCTATCAGTCGGCCTCAAACTTGACCCCTCTCCCACCCAACTTATGGTAAACACCAAGGGATTGCAGGATCAGGATCATTAAGCAGTGCTGAATGGACAAGTCCTAAAGCAAAGCAGAGGGACAGTCAATTGTAGGCAGAATGCAGCAGATTTATATCCACTAGGTGAAAGAAAAATGACTCCTAAATGGGCTGGAGCAGCTGTGAAACTAGTCTGCCACAAGCAAGGATGAAGCATGGGAGTCTCAGAGAAGAGCCTCTTCACTATCCAGCTCTAAAAGCAATTACCATAGATAAAAGCAAGTTCTTGGCAGGGCAGGCAAACTGACAGGGCTCAATTCTTAAACAGCAATCTGATCCCAGGGGACCTTCCAGATCACTTACAGACCTACCATCACAGCACCATTACTGACTGAAAATATGACAACAGAGGAGGAGTGGGAGAGACTGTCCCTTCAAATAAATGGATGTTGTCCAGAAAGAGAGGCAGTAAAGAGAGGATTCCAGTGTAAATTACTGTCCTCAACACAAGTGGTAGGGAAAGCAATACAGTCAGTGTTGGTAAGCTTCAGTTCTGCAAATCAGAAAGTAAAACCCTCAGGCATTTAAATTTTTAATTGAATCCCCTTTTAGTGTGCTAAATCTGATTTAGTGTGATTAGTGTTCAGTAGTTAATTTCACGGATCAGAACAATTGTTCCATAATCTACCAAACATGATTCTCTAAGGCCTAAAGCTGTATTACATTTTTGCTGTAAGCACAAACTAATATAATTTTTAAATAAAATATGAAATAATAATATATTACATTGTATGGAGAGGCAATTATTTGGTCTAGTGGTAGACATTGATTTACTTAAAAAAAATCAGAGAAAAGCTCAAGGTTAAAGTGAGGAGTTAGAGGAAGACTGGAGAAAATACAATATCTTTCATTCTCTAAAAGAAAGTTTTGAACTATGTGTCTCATGAGCCATGACAGAGAGCAAAAACTGAGAAGATAGAGCAGAGCAAGAAGCTGGACACTGAAGCGTGGAAAGATGTATGCTTATTATTACTTAGAGAGACAGGTGAAAACAACAAGTAAGTGAACAAGCAAGAATAAAAGATCAAGAAGATGCAGTTAAAGCTGAAGTGGTAGCAAGTGGCCATCCTGCAAGAAGGGAAAATAAAGAAACCCTACTTCTGAAAAAAACAGACAAATAACGTAAGTTTACAAATAGAAGCCCTCAAAAATAAAACTTTCAGTATGTGGATAGCTGGAGTCAGAACTATAAAAGTTTTACTCAACAGAGAAATGGTTAAAAGCATTGTGTGGTAACTCCTTTGCTGACGGTGCAGTTCCTTGGATCAGGCTACCTTAGTGCAAAGTTCAGGCAAGCTAAGGCATGCATGGGTGCATCATGATCACCAGGGGTAACCCAGATAGCATTAGTAAGTACAAATACTTGAGCTTTCCTTGATCTAGCATTAACCAATTTCAGATCCATCTGTTCCACTTTGGATTGCAGCCTAAATGTCTCATGTTAACTTCATATGCTTCTAAATTGCCATCAGTTGTATCTTCTACTAAATAATGTTCATAATTCAATAACCATCTGGACAGAACAAGGGCAGTGTTCTCACTAATTTCAAAAAGCTTACTTACAGAGTGGGGAATAGAAGACCTGATCCCTTGCCCCTAAATTCATTCCTAGGTTTAAAGAACACTACTTATAGCATCTTCCTGTGCCCAAATTAACAGTGAAACATTTAAGCAAAATAAAAATGTTCTTTAAGCAAATAAACCAAAGGCTTGTAAGCCACATTTTACCTTTTGTTAAACATAAGCAGTCTCATGACCTTCAGAGCCCTTTTCCTAAGCAATGGAAATTTGAAGCAAACAAAGAACAAATTGTGTTTCCAATAAAGAAGTGGAAGGTAGGGAACTGATTTAAGGAGATAGGATTTGATCCAGTGAGTTAGTAGGAAAACAAAACAGTCTAGCCTCCTTTTATGGCTTACTTTGAGCCTGTAGAGCCATCTCCATTTCAATTTCCCTCATTAAGGAGTTTTCTCATTTTCAGTTTCTCTCATTAAAGACATAAAGTTTAAAAGGTGTCAAATAACTGGAAGAAATTGTGTTTGTACAGTGAATTGAAATTTAGCAGCCTCAAGTTTTGCCCTCAATTACATCCACATGAACATATTTGTAACTTTGGTACTAATTGCAAGTACAGATGGTATCAAAGTCATTTATCTGCAGCTCTTGGGATTTATCAAAAAAATGAAGGTAAAGTGGCAGGCTGAAGTGACAACTCTTGGTTTACTCATGCATGTTATCACTGATCAGCAGCAGAAATAAACTTGAATTTTGTGGTACTGAATGAAGTCATCCTAGCACTGAGCTAGAAACAAAGCAGCAGTTGTTTCAACATTTCTTCCACATAGTACTATAAAATGATGTTCAAATCAATAAGTGAGTGAAACAGTAAAATTTACTCAATCTTTTTTCTATTGCATTGTTAAAAAAATTTATTGAGAAGAGCTGGAAATGTTTATTTGGGAATCTTTTGCTGCTGACCAGCAGCCCTTATAAATTATGCAAATTGCCCCATCAGCCCATCTTCCACTCTGTCAGTAACCTTTTCTCTCCTCTGTTCCTTTTCATTCCTCTGCTTCTTCTGTTCCTCTACTGTGTCATCATCAACAGGAAAACACCTGCAGTTTAAGATTATATGTAACTTTAATCTGTCATTTTCTTTAAAAAGTCTGTGCAGTCACTTGTCATCTAGATCCAGTAAACTTATCTTTGAAAAAATTATTCTTTGAAAAAAATTCTCTTAACACAGAAGGTGAACATGCACTTTTTGCTGAAAACACTTCAGAAGTCTACAGACTCCCAGGAATACTTGTCTGCATACTCCTCTCTGGGAAAAAAAATTGTTTTCGGATCAAACAAAAGCTTGAAAATACTTACCTCCTAAAATATTAATCAACAAGATAACAGGAGAAGTACCACCATACAAGCTGCTTCGAGTTTCTAGCCTAGTCAAAAGAAAAACAGATGAAGGTGCTGAGAGAATTGAATTCAATAGTATTCTGAAATAACATTAAGCTGAATTCTACAAACTTTCTTAATGATCAGCCTAGCTTGGCTTTTTCTAAACAGTCTCCACTAACTCAAGTAATAACTAAGAATGTAGGATTAAGTAAGTCTTTAGTCAAAGTCAACATTGTTCTGCCTTTTGCCTCCAGAGACATATTTACTTTTGCTGTTAATGAATAGCTTTGTGTTATTTCTATTTAAATATTATGTATTGCCTACTTCTTCCAATTTTTATTTGCTCCTTGGAGCATCTGCAATTTAACAGTCAGACTGGTACCTACATCTTCAGTACATCAGAGTTTTTCAAAAAAAGTCACTGTCATCACTGAATAACACTTAATCAATAAAACCCCATTTCCTAAACAAAAAAAGTCATACCTGAAGCCCCTTCCAAGCAGTCATGGTTGATTTTAAAATCCTACTTACCATACAATTCATGTCCTGCATGCATAGCAGGAGTCCTGTCTGTTGTTCTGTCATTTAAGAGCAATAGGCACACACCAGATTGACAAGCAAATTATTCTTTCTAACCCTCTAAGTTCATGGAATCCCTTTGGAAAGAGCATGATCAACAAAGAGTTTCCCTGGAGGACTAATTTTTTTCTTACTTTACCCTTTTTGAATGAATTATCTCTGCAGTGTTTTTTATGCTCTGGAGTTCCTATTTATTCATCCTACCAACTTGTGGGTTATATTGTGCATGTGTGCAAATGATACTCTCACTTCCCATTTCTCAACAGCATGTGCAAATGCTTATGTTTGCAGTGGCCCTTGCACAAATAGTGCCTAAATTACATTCTCTCTCTTTTTCCTTTCGGTGCTTACTATCTTTCTGAAGAAGGAGTAAGAGTAATCTGGGGCCTTCAGTCACTAAGTTTTATTATAGCAAACTGGAATTTTCTGTCCTCAAATCATACCAGAAGAAGAACTCTAATACAGCATGATATTGAAGAAGCGCTTGTTTGTACCTGAAATTTTGTCTGGTTTTCCAGTCACATTAGAATCATAGAACCATACAATTTTTGGATTGGAGAAGACCTCTAAGGTCATTGAGTCCAACCATTAACCTAACACTGCCAAGGCCACCACTAAATCATGTCCCTAAGCTGCACATCTACATGTTTTCTACAAACCTGCAGGGATGGTGACTCCACAATTTCCCAGGGCAGCCCAGCTGGCGTAATGAATGCTACAGTGTTTTACTGCTACCACAGTCCCCCTAAAAGAGGCTTGTTTCAAAGAAGAAAAATATTGCATTTACAAGCTCATGCAAACCTTATCAATTGTTCTCTGAGTAAAACTAAAACATGACATGTCTTTTCTATCTTCTATATCACCTGAGAAATTGAGCCCCGAGCAGAAGATTTCAGTCTGGAAGACTGCCCCACACTTCCCACTGTGGAAGACATGGGTCCCACTCCCTGGGGTCCCAGTGTAGTGGCTCAGCTGTTTCCATAGCTACCCAGGTGGCAGTGGCTCTCACAGCGTCTCTGCTCTGGGAAAACCCACCTGGTTTTGGGACCCATGCACCCTCTGGGTATGGGCCCTTGAGAGCACTTTGCCCTAGGTCACCGGGGGCTGATGCTGCAACTATTGGTCTGCTCTCTTCTTTATACACCTTTGGAGAGAGAAGAAATGCTACTGAAGCTCAAGCACTGCAAATATTTGGTCCGTATTTTGTGTCTACAGTTAAACAGTGGACAGAGTTTACAACAGTGACCCAAATGGAAAGGGAACGTTGACTTCAGTGCTCCTTCTGGTCATGCCATGATTGAGGTGGACAAAAGCACAGGCGTGATTTAACTCTGACCAAACTGTAACTTCTAGAAAAGCTACTGACATCAAGCTCTGCTTTAGTGCAGACCTAGCAAAATAACGAACACCTTATCTTCTTTTTTTTTTTTTTTTAATAGTAAACTACTTCTCCTCGTTTCTGAACTATGCAATATGGATATTTTAGCTTGTGATGTTATTGACAGTTGTCACTGCTGTTTGTATAGCTGAGATGGGGGCAAGGGTGGTGGGTTGATTTCCCAATTTCATGAACTATTTAATCTGGCAACCAATTCAATATTTCTAGAAAGACCACAGCCTGGTTTTCAGATTTGGAAAAGTGGATACAAATGCCAGATACATTACACAAGGTTGTATATCACCTAAATCGTGAACCAAGTGTCATATGTATAGATTCTGCTAGCTGTTGACCTGTTTTCACTGTTCACTATGCATTTGGTCTGAACGAGGCAGTCCCATTACTTTATGTTTACAAGCCTCTGTTTGTAGCAGGTTGAAGTCAAGGACGTTAAAATTAAAAATATAGTATCTTACTTTGCTTTGGACATAGTGAAGATTGCTTTAAAGAGAAGCTCATTCTGCATGCGTAAAAATGCAGATTGAATATGGCTTTACTTTGTACCTACCCAAGTTTTAATACTGCTTGTATATTTTAAAACACAAAAGATGTAGAAGTGCAGGCCTAATGTAAAATTCATCACAAATCTTCAAAACAGGTTGGATATGACCAGTGACAAATGATGTTCTATAAAGCATTGCATGACTATTTTTAACATACCTCTCATACATAATTTCTCCTGCACTGACTGCCCAACAATATGAACATGTTGAAATACAAGCCATTATAAATGACAGGCCTTCATATCTCCACTTAATCTCTGCAGGACCCCTACTCACTTGACTTCATATGAGAAGCAAATAAAAACAAGTGATGTGGACAACTGGAACCATCCCAGAGCTTAGCTCCAGCCATCTATTTGTATTAATCACTACTGCATATTCCTGGTGAGTGAATGCTAATTCAAAAGATCCCAAGCATTTCACTTGTGTCACTGTCTTCATATTTACTTTCCCTTACTGGGCAGTAATTTCCCTTTAGTTGAGATCCCAAAGGTTGTGTCCTCCCCCCACCAATATCAGCAGTTGTGGATTCTAACTCTCAGGTCTAGTATTCTCAAAATGCCCTTTTTTTTTTTTTTTTTTTTTAAGCCAAAACTTCATTTCTCCATCACTTTCATAAAAGAGCAACTTTCTTTTACCTCCTACCTCTCTAAAGTTGCTTACTTGAGCACCCTCCTCATTTTTCATCTACTACTTCCACTTTTGTCCTTCACTGTAAGATAGATGATAAACAGCCCATGCATCAGCATCCATTGGCTTTCATTCCCAGTCTTGCCCACTCACTTTCTGCATCACAGGATTATCTGGGATCTTAAGAAAAGCTAGGATCCATCTCCCCCAGCTCATATTAAAGGCAGGCATGCAATAATCCATTTGCAGGCATCATGCTGCAGTGCTGGCCCTAGTCTGTTATGAATGGGAACAAGGAGGAGTCAAAGTAGAACACATAACAATGAAAAGAGTAAGTACTTCCCCCAGAAAAGCTTCCTGACTTCGGGTTACATGTCTCCACAATGCACTGGGTGACTTTGCTGCAGCTTTGGCTATGTGTGAGGGCTAGAGAAGTTCTGTCCCCTGTGCCTTTTGCTAGTCATGTTGCCAGCATGTTTACCTTTCTATAAAATGGAATAGTACCACACTGGATGCTGTGAGCCTTAAGTAAATAAGACACTTTTGAGACCCTCAAAAGGAAAGGTAAAGGATTCTGAAGCTGAATTCTTCATCAAAAAGATTTCTTTACTGAAAGGGTTAAAAACATCGGAATGAACTGCCCAGGGAAGTGGCATAGCACGGAGTGCCACGATTTGGTTGACATGGTGGTGTTCAAAGGTTGGACTCTATGATTTTGGTAGTCTTTTGCAGCCCTAATGATTCCATGATTCTAACTTGGTGTTAGCTGTGTTTTCATTTCATACTCTGGGCCTGCACTTTCTTCCAGAATCAGTCAATGTGTATCTCTATGTAGATACTTGGAAGTGCCTCTTCAACCATCCTATTTGCATTAAAGGGCAGATTAGAAAATATTGCTTCTTGCAAGCCCAAGCACTCAGCACGAACTCCCACCCCCCACTGCCCCCCCAGAATGACTCCGTGGATTCCAGCCTCCTCGCTGTGTAAACAGGGGGTACTACCGCACAAGGACAGGCAGGATGAGCACAGCCACCGACTCTCATTCCTACCAGGAGCCAAGGATGACACAAAGCACAGCTGCCCCTCACTCCACGGGGGAACTCCTGGGGCCGGGGGGCGGGCAGCGAGCTGGGCGGGCCCCCGCAGGGAGGCAGAGGGGCAGAGAGGCAGAGGGGCAGCGCTCCGCTCCCCGGCCGTTCTCCCGCTCTCCCGTCCGGCACCCCGGGCT
>VXBC01006341.1:419206-442203 GCA_013399945.1 Ploceus nigricollis
GCTCTCCTAATTATTTTTTATAGCACATAACTGTAACCTTATATAAAGTCTTACTTTTAGTATTCTTTCTCACTTCTGTAGTGTAAAGGTTTTTTGGTCGCTCAAACCATATATAGAAAATTTAGTAAAAAGCAATATTTAGTGTTTCTTTTGGCTTGACTTCTTAAGGAAATATGTTTTTGAATGGTTTGGGGACCAGAGGTAGGTCACTGAAGGGCACAATATTAACCCACTATTCTGAGTATTTCCAGAATAATGTGAAAATGCAGCAAGGTAGAATAGATTATGCTTTTTAAATAATCTCCCAAGAATTCTCTAGGCTTTGAGTCTGTTGGCCAATTTCTACCCATTCAAGAGCTTGCACATCCAAAATGGTGAGTTTTGTATGCATGCTGCATGAAGATACAGCCACCCAAAGGTGGGAAACGAGGGGTGGCCCATGAAAGGAAGAGCTGCAGCATATGCTCCTGTGGGGTTAGGCAGGAGTTTGTGTGGGAGGCACCATAAGTGTTCCCTTCCTCTCTAATAAAAGCTTTATTCAAGGCATGAAAAATCTCCCATGTGACATCGTTCCTTAGGACACAAAGCCTTGAGTTAGCTGAAGTTCAGCAAATCATGGTACTCTCATAGCTCCATTTTGGGAGAGGAAAAGGACCAATGCTACTTCTGACCAATGGCAATTCTGAAGACAGGGAAGAACATTTATGACTTCTAATGAAAATAATCTGTCACCTTCAGAGCAGCATACCTGCCATTTCTACAGAAGAAGCCTGAGTTTGCCTAGAAACCTCAATTTTTTCAGTACTTCCACTCATTTTCAAATTCTTTTTCTTGGGCAGAATAACCCAAAAGCAATATGAGATATAATGTTGTTCTCTCATGTAACACAAACTAGTGGTGGTGTGAGAGTGGCTATGTAGGACTACAGTGTTACAGGTCTTGGACTCCCTTGCTGTGACTGGTGCACGGGGAATTGCTGGACTAAATGACAATTGAATCTGCATCTGTCCTGGAGCAAATGCAAGTTCTGTCCTCCTGCTGCACTCAGCCACCCAGCTGTGGCAGGCTCAGCTCCACAGCCCCTGTAGCTGTGCTTTCCTGACAGCATGCATGAGTGAAAAAGCCATGCTTACTGAAATCTGTGTCCACAGGAGAGCTGGGGTTCAGGCATGTTTACACTGTAGTTAGCTCTTGTGAATATATTTTTGAAGAAAGTGGAATAGCTCTGGAGAGGTTAGAAAGCTTGCTTTTCTGGTGGGGAAGAGGAAGAACTGTNGGTTAGAAAGCTTGCTTTTCTGGTGGGGAAGAGGAAGAACTGTGCGGGCAGTATTGAATTCCTTTCTGTAAACCTCTACATGGTTGACAGAAACATGAGGGAAGAGAAAAATAAGGTTTTTTTAAAATTTTTGCTGACATAGTCTGCACGTGTTCTCTTACCCTCTGCCTCTCCTCTTCCTTTGTCTTGCTAACTTTTTCCCTTGTCACAAAATGTTTACATGTGGGGAACAGTGAGATAACACAGCATAGACTAACTAATAGTATTTTCTTACAGATGTGTCACATATTTTTAATTAGTGGCTTTTCCATACTCTGTAGGGGTTGCTCAAACTAGAATTGAATAGTCAGAACATTTCCTCCATCTGTAAATACATAGTGAGCCTGTGCTCTATCACATTTCCCAGGGCTGTGAGGTTACAAAGGGAAAACCCACTTAAAATGCTCTTGATGCAGCCAGGGCAGCCCTTGTTTCTAAATGGCAGCTGTGTTTAACTTTTTCTGGGTACAGTTAATACCCATTGAGCCATTCTTTTTGCTTTTTTTTGGTAAATTTTATGTCACAGCAATCTGGATTTAATGTTGCTCTAATCTTACATTGTAATGTAACGACAATGAAATGATTCTCACACTGGTCTACAGAGAATCTGTGCTAATGCCATTAAAATGTGCTTACCGAATCAAAACAAATGCAGAATTAGCATATGGAAACTGTGTTTATGTGATTATAATGTTTCAGCAATATGAGATTACTGTAGGAAGCAACTAATCCAAACCTAGGGGGACTTCCCATTACAAGGCCATTAAAATGACACAGTGACTGAAGCGCACGTTTCAGATGGGAAAAGTGGAAACATAAATCTTGTCATCAGTATTCAGGAAAAACATCTATTGAACTCAGTGGAGTTTTTACCAGAGTCAGGAATGCAGCACCATGACCTTTTTAGTAGCAAGTCTCTTTTCTCTTAACAATACCTCTAGGAAAAATATTTACTTCACCAGGATTTGATAGTTGGCTAATGGTGAGAGTTGTATTTTATGCACCATACAGTTGGTGGTTATAAAGATTTGTCCAGAGTTTATTACAAAAATGATGAGGTAGTGTTTCACGGCTTTTGTGAAATAATACAAGTTTTGGTTACATCTTAAAGCAATTTTCTCATTTTTTAGTCTGAATTTGTAATTTTCAGGAAATATAATTTATCTCTCTCTTTATACAGCACCCAGAGCTGAGAAGTCTTGGTCTGTGCAGGAGCTCCTTGGCAATACCACCATATAAACTAGCAATTTTCAAAACCAAAATAGCTGTTATTGTCAGATATGAACCTACCTATTTATCTTCTGTGATAGGGATCAGCACATTTTTCCATCCCCTCAGACTGGATTAAGATTAAGGAAATATAATTCACATATCTTATGTAGAGCCATCTGAAATATATTTGTCTTGTCCTGGATTGTTTCTTGGCTCGCTCCTTAGTCCATGGAAGGAGGATAACATTACAGAAAGTGACTTGTCCTGTCCTATTACAGGCATTCAAAATAAGCTGGATGAATTGCCTATAGATATGTCCTTCCATCTCCAGATGATTGTTCTGTAGTAGACATACATCATTTAAATGGCTAAATGAGGTGATATGAATGCAGTCCTTGGTGTATGAAAGAAGAAACTTTTTCAAAAGAAAGTTCTGTGTAAAACACGGCCTGCAAGTCGCGAGTAAACCACACAAACAGTGATTCCTGTAGTAACATATACATGCTTAAATTAAGTAGGAATCCTGATTCCATTTAAAAGCTATTTGCACCTAAAATCTGTTCTAAAAATGCATAATTCTGATTCCATCGAGTGAATCTTACTAGGAATAATGTATCATAGCATAGCCAGGGCAGGCTCTTTATGTGAATGACAGTAGGGAAGATATCAGGACAGTGGTTTCAAAAATAATTCCAGTCACAGGTTGTTGACTGTCTTTATTTTTTATAGTTCTTTTATTAAGAGTGGTGGGTTTCTAAAACTGTGTCAGTTAACAGGAACAGGCATTAATATTAATACGTTTTTCATGAAGATAAAATTAGGCCTACTTTAAATGCTGTTTGTGTCAGTTTCCATTTTTTGTGATGCTTCTTATATTTATAAAAATCCTTGGCCTCAGTCAAAAGGTTCTGTAAATTCTGTATGTGAGCTGTAATCTGAAATCTAGAGTTTAAAAATCAACAGGTTGGTGTCTTCTACAAGAGAAACCTGGCAATTGAACTGGTAATTGATTTGTGTCAAGCTTTATCAAAAAATTAAATACTTGTGTATTTAATTGTATATAGGTTTGGTTTGCTAACTTAATAAATGGATTTGAAAATTGTCAGTGAACATGGGGAAAGAGAAGTGTGAATCTAATGCAGAGGGTAGTTATCACTCTGTGCTGTCAGGGTTTTACTGAATGCCAGAGTGTAGATATTTAACATTAAAAAAAAAAGTGGGGGGGGCAAAAAAATAAAGCGAAAGTAGTGCTTAGAATTATGTCAGTTGCTTTACTGTGCGTATAAGAATGACTCAGATCATTGAACTTTCTCCAAAATAGTGGGTTGCTCTATATAGAGCACCAGCCTCCTTCAAGGATGGAATTAATGACTGTTTAATTGAATTGCAGCTAGGAGCAGTTTCTGACTAAGACAGGTATTTTGCTTTTAATTATTTGCTCAATAATAATATTTTTTTAAATCATGCACTTCTTAATCTGTTTGGAAGAAAAATAAATCATCCTATTAATCAGCCAGCAGTCTGTTCTATGAGAGTAAATTATTCTTCTACCTTCTCAAACAAGTTAACATGCTAGTTCAGGAACAAAATTCCTAAAAGAATAGTTCTTCCTAATTTGCTTTTACACAAGGCAAGTAAACGTAGTCAGTCAGTCATTTCTCTTTTTTATGGATGGCCAACTCTTCATATTACGATGAGCACCGGCACTATAGACTTCACTGGGCAGGCAATAGCTGCCTTTTCCAGGGCCTGGGTCACTTTTGTGCATTGGTGCTCTCACAGTGACTGCTTCTCATGAGATCAAAGTATCCCCAAAGAGATCTTGATGTTCCTGTGCCCTTTGATATGTAGAGTTCAGTGCCGTTCAGATTTCAGTTTTTCTGTCATCCTGGTAGATTAACTTTAGCAGTTAAAAGGAAAATGTCCTCTGAGGGTTTTACCAGTAACAAACCCATGTTTATGACATTATTCACTAAAAGGGAGGCAGAAATGGAAAAGACCTCTCTCTTTAATCAATAATGCATGCTCTAGTTAGTCCTTTCCTCTGGACATGATTAAACATGTATTTTGTTTCATAACTCATGATTTTGGTTGACTAGGGATTTTAACTATATATCCTCAAGACTTTGTGACTAGCATCTGGAAGATCTAACATGAACTGGTTAGTCAGGACTACCCTCCCTCCCAAAAGGGAAAAAACCCAAAATCCCAATGGGGAGAGCTGCAGTTAATTCTAACCTGCAGTGAGTTAGGCCAGATTGGCACCGGGCCTTTGACATGAACCAGCTGCAGACTTTAGCCTCAGTGTTTGTCTTTGTCACTGCTCGTTTGAAGTTTTGAGAAATAACATTTTTTCATTGATGTTAATGAATTAAAAAGTGTCTGAGATGCTGAACCACATATAAATTGTTAGATTAAGGTCTGTTCTTAACTGGTAAGGTATTTGCCCACTGAAACACTTAGGCTTCTCCACCACTGTTTGTGGGCCATGCTGTATCTTTGGCAGCTGTTGTCAGCCTTAGAGGAGTGGTCCTGGGCTGTTCCAGACCTCCAGAACACAGCTGGTAGGAGAACCTGAGTCCTGCTGAAGCCAGAGGAGCGGATTATTACCCCCACCCCTGCATTCCACATAGAGAGGGGCAGACAAGGTGCCCAAACATACTGCTTCCTCAACATGTGAGAGGGACACTGGGTCTTGCAGGCCAGAGATAAATATGCTGAACAGACCAGTAAGGAATATTCAGCCTTGGTGCCAAGTGTGTTCATCTGGTGGCTGAAGCTGAAAAATCTGACAGCTGCTGAAAAGCAAAGAATCCTAAATGAACATGCAGTGGTTTTATTAAATAGGAAACATTTATCCTAATGAGATACTGACTGCAGCACAATAAATGATGACAATTTCCATGTACTGGAATGTGGTGTGTTTGTGTTGCTGGAGTACTGATACAAGCACAGCTGGGTAAAATAAATGCCTTGTTTTTCATATTGGCCACCCTGCTACAAACAGCTTCTGGAAACATCCCAGCAAACACACACAGATGTACATGTAGGTACATGTGCAAGAGGGAGGAGGGATTTCAGAGGTTGCCTGAGAAAATGATGCTCTTTCTGAAATGTTTTTGTTTCCTTTCTTCTTCTTTCCCAGACTCCCTTAGGATCTGATTTTTTTTCCCTTTGTTAAAGAAAAATGCCTTCCTTGAGTGGAAAAGTGCAGACTGTCTTGGGCCCTGTGGAGCCAGACTGTCTTGGCTACACATTGACTCATGAACACTTGACTATGAACTACAGCAGCTGCTTTTGTCCACCTTCTCCAGGCCAAGAGCCTTTGTCTAATGGGCCCATTGAGATGAAGAACTTGTTTTGGATTAAGCAAAATCCCTACAGCCATAAAGAAAACCTTCTTTTGTATCAGGAGACAGAGGCTGTGAGGGAGGAGCTGCTGCATTTTAAAGCAGCAGGTGGTGGGACGATTGTGGAAAACACAACTACAGGAATTGGCCGGGATGTGAATACTTTGAAGAAACTTGCTGAAGAAACTGGAGTTCATATTATTGCTGGTGCTGGGTTTTATGTGGATTCCACTCATTCTTCTCAAACACAGGCCATGACAGTGGAGCAGGTAAGTCTTAACCATTGCTTCAGTGCCTCTGTCCTGTGCATTATCCCTGGGTAAGCCAAAGTTGGAGAGAAGTTCCAGTAAAATAAGATGGAACACAGAAGTGCTCAGCATTGAAAATGGGAACAGCATTACTGCTTGTGTGTAATATCTGGAGCAACACTACTTTCATGTGCTTAGTTTATCTGTCAGAATTTCCAGTTCTTAAGCTCAATTTTCTTTGAGGGATTTGTTATAATGCAACAGTAAAAGGAAAATACAGTATTTCATGTGTGGACATTTGGTACACTACGAACTATCTTGAGTTTTTTACTGTTTTTAAAAGAAGGAGTTTATCCTTGCTACCTCTTCTTTCACTTTTTCTGGCTAATTGCTTCCCAATGAGTTTGCCCAGCATTCATGTAGAAAGCATAAATAATTGCAATGTTTATAGGACAATAGTAAATCACTGCTCTGCTCAGGCTGTGTGTTACAGCTCTCTTCTCTATCATTTGTCCAGGCTTTTCAGGGCATAGTCTACATCAGCCTGTTTGTACAGTGACTAAGACAATGTGTTAATAGTAGCTGAGGTCCCCAGATGTTCCTGTAATAATAAATATCCATCTTTTATTAAGAAAATGTGGTGATGAGGAGAAGAGAGAATGGAACTCTCCAAGGTAGGAGGCTGTGAATGTGTATAAATAGAGCTGACAATATTTTAAAAAATCTGTCACAGTTTACAAATGAGTCAAATGAATTTTAAAAATCAATGGTCAAAACTTGAGCAGTGCTGCCAACAAAACTGGACCCAAGCTGGCCCAAACTGTACACAAGAGTACTGTTTTTCCTAAATGTTCTTCCATTGCTTGAAATACAAATGGCATAGACACAAATAGATTTCTCAAGGCAAAGCTTTCCCTTCTGTGTTTGATGGGCTGATGGAGACCCACAGATTTCCTGTACTCAGCACTTAGAATGTGCCATCATCAAGGTGCCTTAGAAGGCTATCATCAGTACCATTTTCTGCTCCCAGTTCTGAATGTGTGCTTAAGATGTATGCCCTATTCTGGGAGAGAAAAAGTAAAGCTTTTATAACAAAATAGTTTTATTAAGAGATTCTGATGGGTTTTGTCTATGCATGCTCTAAAGCAGGCTAATTTTGATCCTGTAAATTTGTCAAATGAGTTTTGTTTTTGTAGTTCTGAAGTCAGCACGTCTCCTGTTGTTTTACATTGACATTCCCATAAGCAGGTTTTGCCTTTAAACTTGTCTCTTCAGGATGCTTGCCAGAGTTTCTCTCTTCCGTATATGTGTGACAAGGTTTCTTTATTCTCTGATCTCATTTTGCAAAAACTACATTGAATTGTGTCTGATGCCAATTCAGGAGTGCAAGGCAAAGGTTTTGGAATAAACTAACCTTTTTTTTTAGAAGAAAACTTAATGTCTGCCTAAATCAGAGTTCAAATTACATGTGGACCAGCTTTCTTGGCAAACCTGGAGAAATGTGTGACTGGATACTGTTAAATTGATTTGCTTCTGTGTTTATTTTGGTCTTAGTAAATGGCTAGCATAACATTAGTTGACAGAAACCAGATTTTAACTGCAGTGTTTTCAGACATCCAGCTGTTAATTAGATAAGTTCAGAAATACCTTGGGAGCAAACTAGCCCAGTGTCCGTAGGCAAATTTGATGATATTTAACACAAACAGTAATAATAACCAAAATCTCATTTTCCTGTTCTCTAGCTGACAGAGATTATTGTTGATGAGGTACTCAAAGGAGCAGATGGGACTAATATAAAGTGTGGTGTGGTGGGAGAAATAGGTTGCTCCTGGCCTTTGACTCCGAGCGAACACAGAGTGCTTCAGGCAACAGCACAGGCTCAGTCACAGCTTGGGTGCCCTGTTATCATCCATCCTGGCAGGAACAGCGACTCCCCTTTCCAGATTATCCACATTCTGCAGGAAGCTGGGGCTGATGCTTCAAAGATAGTCATGTCTCACCTCGACAGGTAAGGAGACTATTCTGCTGTGCTTACTGCAATGTTGCCACAACTCACTGGGGTTTTGCAGAACTACATTGGGAAAAGGTGACAGAGAGTGTTACCCTCAAGTTAACTGACTCAAAAATAAGTGCTTATATAGAGCTTGATCTGCCTCCAGCACTTCAGTCAGGATCAGGTTTTAGATTCACATTGGTAGGAGATCTTGGTATTTTAAATGCTGTCTTTGAAAGCCTGGCAGAGGGATTAGGAATAACATTTTAAAAATGAGAATTTCATTAATTTGTGTCCATGCACAAATCCCTGTATTTGCAAAGCATTGGACACTGAGCAGTGTCCAATGACTCACTAAATCAGGTTGGAAGTTGCTGGGCTTCCAGTGTTTTTGAAAACTGGGTTACTCTTAATGGCCTTGCCAAAATCTCACAGAAGCGAATGGAGATTTCCTTAATTTGGCTGGAGTCTGGATCAAAGCAAATGACAGATTTTTAATGTTCTACTACCAGACAGAGGAACTACTGCTTAAAAAGAAAATAGTTGGGTTTTGGATAGTCCATAGCATAGACCAAATTGTTAAATTCTAGTTTCCTCGAGAGCAAAAAGCAGGAGCTCCACATGAGACATGGAGAGAAATTAGGATGCTTTTCTGTCTCCAGCTTAGAAATATAGCCTCTATTACCAAATCACTTTTGTATGACCTTGTGTTGCTCATGGTGAGCTGGAGTATGTCCAAGCATTGATTAGTTTGGCCAGTTGCTGAATAATGGAGACTATTTGTGGTCATATGATTCTCAGCAATTGGATTGTTTGCCCTCAGTGTGAATGTAATACAGGCAACAGCACTGTGCTCCAAATTTCTCGTGGTTACAGCCTCTAAGAGCTTGCAAATCAAGCTACAGGTGTTTGTTATTCACACAGAGCTCCTTGTTTTACTTGACGATTTTAGGAGCATAAAATTCATGCCATGAAATTATATTTGAATATTTATAAATTACTTCCTTTTCGTATTTACCTGTGTTCCACTCTATCTATAGCTGCATTTTTCACCCCTTTTTGAGAAAAAACTGATTACTTAAATCTTTTTATGAAAGAGGACTGAGCAAGCTGCAGGCATCAATACTTATGTAGCCACTTTGATACAACATAAACATACAATTGCGGCTTTTTGCCTCTTATACACTGTTGTAAATTGTTGAATTAAATAATTAATTGATGGAAATTAAGCAATATAAGTAGGAAAACAGAGGTGCAGTTTCAATAACAGCCACTGATGCACAATATGACATTTCCTTTTATCTCTTTCTATCATTACTCTCACACATTCAGGTTGGCACTTGCTATAACATAAACTACTGTGAAGTTTGGCTTTGCAACGTGCATTTAACATTTTAAGTCTCTTCCAGTAAGAAAAATCCATGTGGGAGCATCCCAGTCTCTTAAATGTGAGATAAATTTGTACATAGCTCCATATTTCATGTTTGCATTTCACATAGACAGAATGGTAGTTTTCCAGTGGATTTACAATTAAATGATAAAACTAAAATGCTAGCTACCATGTCTTGCAATTCAGCACCTTAAAAAAAGGTAGCAGGTATCCATAGTGGAACTACAGTGTACTAAAAGGCTGGAAGCAAAAGCTATTGAGCCTCTGTTTTAACCATTTGTTAGGGATTAAGGTTATGAAGGAGATCGACATCTTGGCTCAACTCACTTGAGTAACTTCTGTTAGAAGACTCACAGCAACTGTTATGAATTTGGGGCATCATAGCTGTTTGGTGTCTGTCCCCATGGTATTTATGGCTGAGGTCCAAATTACAGGGTGCTTCACCATGTCCCACCTACTTTTCCATGAGCTCAGGGCTGTTCAGGGACAGTGTTGCCCAAACACCCAATTGCAGCTCAGAGATCAGCAATTTGAACTGGGAACTGCTGCTGTTGCTACATCCTCATGGCTCACAGTGGGACCCAGTGGCTGAGGAAACTAGTTCCTCAGTTCTCTGGCTCTTCGTTGGGATAGAACACCCAAAAGCATGACACTAACAATAGTTTTCAAAAGAAACTGTGCTGGCTGTGATTTTGAAATAGATTGTTAGGTGTTTTTGCCACCTGCACAGGATTGAATACTCTTGGCGATTGTCTCCCTGTGAACCGAGCAGGGCTGGATCTAAAATAATCTGTTCTTTTGCTCTGCACTTTGAAAACTCATTTGGTAATAAATGTTCAGTCTCTGTAAACTGTAACATTTATTTTAAAATAACATTTTTTATTAATTACAGTTGGCAAGTCTTACACTCCTGCTGATGGCAGGCTTGTTTGAACATGGATTTTCTCTCTCTCAACCCATCTGTTCCTCCTACTTGATCTGTTATTAAGTCATAATATTGAAATTATGACATCAGTAATTTCCATAGCAATGGACTGTGATGTAATTGTATAAGGTAAAACTGCTTTGTGACATCAATATCTGCAATCATAAAAAAAATCCCCCAACAAACTACTGCCCTTTTCGTTAACTGTTCTGCTCTTGTGGAAATGTGGTTTCTTCTTAAAAAAAATAAATTGTGTAGCAGCTATAAAGATAAAATTGTATCACTTGAGTGTTTTTGTTTTTCTTTGAACACCTTATACAGTTGGTAAAAATGGTTCAAAGAAAACCCAAAATATTCTGGAGAACTCTTATTTCTGTTGCTGTTCTTTTCCAAATGAGTGAGAGATGCTAGAAGCTTTGTTCCCTCGCTTTTCAAATCTGTTGCAAAGCCCATGTCCCAGATACTCAAAGTGCCATTATGTATTTTGGTGAGAGTGTTTTCTTAAGGCGTTCTGGCCAGATCCCAGTGCAAACAATGATATATTGCTGTTCTAATGGCAATCTAGAAACATCACTGTACAGAACAGAAACTAAAGACAAAGTTGTATATTACTGGTGTGTGATGGATGAAACAAGCCCTGGGTGAAGCTGTCTCCTGTAACTCTTTTGGGAAAGTAAATCTGTCTTGTGTAAGTAATCCATTGTCCTTTTTTTTTTTTTTTTTAATATCACTATGAATTAACCTCCTCCTTAAATGTCCTTCCTTGCTAGGTTGTCTATTGAGAGGGTTAATGATATCAAAAGTAAGTAACTTTCCTGTTTCTGTTTAAAGATATTGTAGAGGTTTTCATTATTTCATGGGGTAAGAGTTGGTTTTGTTTTGGTTTTTTAATGCATGAAATCCCAAGTGAATGTAAGAAGGACAATGCTGTGTATCGTCTTAAGTTGCATGTGTCAAACAGGAGTCCTATTTTTCAAATGGATTAATTATATGGTAGATTATTTGTTTTTTTCTTTGCAAGTAGGAGGTCACAAAGTACCTGTCCTCATACCATAAGATATTTTATTCCTGTTACAGTGCTGACTCTGTGTTGTATATGTTCTGCAGGACCATATTTGATAAAAAGAAACTTCTCGAATTTGCTAAACTTGGATGTTACCTAGAGTATGACCTATTTGGTACAGAATTCCTTCATTACCAGTTCCATCCGGATATTGACATGCCGAACGACAATGAAAGAATTGCAAGGTATCTGCTCCCGTGCAGTTTTAGCTATAGCATGGCCATTGATAAAAAAAATATTATTGATAAAAAAATACTTGTTTTAAGACCATCACAGAGTGACTCTGCTTGTTGTTCAAAATTGTCTTCTGTCTTACTGAAATAATGCCATTTTCCCCTGACGCTGTCACGCCATTAGAGCAGCATGTCTCATTTTTTCTTTCTGAGAGGAAGATGCAGAATCATAGTGTTGTAGGAAGTTGCTTGAGAAGAAGATCAAGAGCTTTTTAAACTTCATTCTCTGTCCTAATTCCATGCTGATCTGGTCGATTTTATAGTCAGTAAAAAGGAAAAGGCTGAAAATACTGCATTTATGTTAGGATTAAGTGCTTCTGTTTGAAACATAGTATTGGAAACTTAGTGCTGCTACTAAACATCATCTCAGCCTGTTATATCTCCTCACTGGTTTGCTAACCCAGCAAAACTCATTGGTTGTTTTGGATGGATTTGTGCTTCCATCCTGGAAAACTGCCTTTTTTCTTCCGAGCACTTTATCTCCTTTCCTCCCCCTGTCCTTTTGCCCTTTCTCTGTTTTGAAGGATGTGATTCCTGTCTCTTCAGAGCCCCTATTCTCCTCACACTCACTCACAATGTGAAAATATTGGTCCCACTGGCAGGATACCTCTTCCCTGCTTCTCATCAGCACCTGCAGTCTCAGCTCAGCTGCACGGCCAATCTGTTGTGCTGTGTTAAGACAAAGTTTTGCCAAGGAGATACATTCTGTACAGAAACTGTCTGAGAGAAGGTAGGATCAGCTGGGAATGGACACCTCACTCCTTCCACTCCATCTGGAGGTGTGATGCTGCCATGCTGTTTGTCCACAGTGTTTGTGAGCAGTGAAGTGGCAGGTGTCTGAGGGGTGGGTTGCCATCAACAGTGTGTCTTTTTACCTTCCAGAGTCACAAACAGTTCTTTCATTCTCCTTCATGAGAAATATGTTATGATTGCTGATCACTAATGAAGTAACTTCTAGCTTTCCCTTACATCTCAGACGTAGTTTCTCTCTCCCTCATTGTCAGATTAATCTTGAAACGAATCTGTTTTCAAACTGTTCTCTCCTAAGAAGGTGCTGTGGCTATTCTTCCACCCTCCCAAGCATTTGCTGCTGCTTTTCACACTAGAAATTGTTTCTCTCTTAACAATGCTCTCAGTCTTGCACTCAGTATTTTAAACTGTTGCAAAGAATCCACAGTTTTCACATTTAGATTGAGTGAAGTTGCTTCCTCTGCTGTGCCTTCTGCCCTCTCCTGTGCCATGGAAAGTCAGCATCTACGGAAGCACTGGGGAATATATAAAGAGGACTAGACTAGGCCTTCGTTAACAAGTGCATGCTCAACTGTGGCAGAGTTTTCATTCCATCCATGATACTTGCTCAGCCGCCATTATCTCTCCTGAAACTTTCTAGTGTCTATTTCTTGCGCAGGCTGTTCAAAGGAAGAAAAGATGAAAGGTTTGTCTTCTCATTGCAGTGTGAGTATGTGTATTTGAGTTATATCAAGGTACCCACAGTGGACTAAGGATGGCTGGGGCAATCTCCTTAGGGTTTTGTTTTGTGAAACAGCACCACAGAGGTAGAAATCAAATTGACCTCTAAATGAAAATACTGAATGGAAAATACTTGTTCACATCTTTTTTGTTCATAACACAAACTTCTGTAGTCATAACATATCTACTTAACACAGTTTAGCTGTGTACTTCAGCAGTTTGGCTGCAGTCTTACTGCTAATGCAAGCAAAAGACTGACTTCTGTTTTGGGGCAGTTTGGAGTCAGAAGCAGGTACTAACTAAATTTAGAGGAATGAGCAAAAAGGAGCAATGGATACAGAATGGAAAGGATCATATGCCTCCCCAACTCATGAAATTAGTCCAATATTAAAGGAGGTGATTCTAATAATATGTTCGGTCAGCAAAAACTTAGTCCCTCCAGTGCCATTACTCCTACTTTCTGGTTGGCTTGTGGTCTCTCTGTATTTCAGGCTGGAGGAGATTCTTGTGATGTCGTAAGACTATGCTTTTTATGTAGTGTTGTGCACAATGTATGGTGGGTTTTTGAAAAACAATAGCATTTTACCAAATTCTATCCTATTTGCCTTCTTTCTGCTGCCCATGCTGATTACATCCTGCTATATGTATCTCCTTGTAACTACCTGTAATAAAATGTGTCAGTAAGGGCTTTCAGATACAGTGTTGGTACTTGTAAGGCTAGTTTTTGTTTTCTTGCTGATCAAAGCATTGTCCGGAAAGTAAGGATTAGAGCTTCACAGTGCTGGCAAGTGATGGGATTGGAGGTCTTCATGAGGAATGAGCGCTTTCCAGGGCTGGTCTGTCAGTCTCTGCCACTTCAGTGCTGCAATCCTCTGCCAAAATAAATGGAAGCTTACTGAGAAACTTAACAGTCATGCAATACAGAAGTATAGACATCCGCATAACATAAATGCTAAAAAATTAGCTGATCAAGGGAGTAAGGCTACCTGAATGAAATGTGAAGCAGTAGTCCTGCTACAAGAGTGTGACCAGAAGGATTACTTCTTTTTCCAAGCTGACTTGTCATTTTGCCAAGGCTGTTTAGCTGCCCTGCCATATTAATTAATGCCTCTTATTTCCTGGCATGTGCTGTGCCATGGCAGTCTTATTTATCTTCTTTAATGAACATCTTTGAGATGTGTTTTGATGATAACTGTCTATATGGAGTATGATACTGGCAACTTCAACTTTTTATTAAACTGCTTTGCTAAATCGGATTCAGCTGAAGATATGAAAGTATTTAGTTGAGTATTTAGTTGAGCCAGGCTCCTTTAAACACCTGTCACACACAGAGTCTGGTCATTAGCAAATGTAAGGGGACCAGCCTTGTGACAGCAGCAAAAAGTAACCTGCTGAGAAGGAATTTATGTAGGAAATTATTATTTACTCCTTTATGTAAAACCCGTGTCCTGTGCGTGGTGATGGTGAAGTTCTTGAATTCCTCTGTGGAATTAATGGGTCTGGAAATACAAAGTCATATGCCAAAAGCAAAGTTTTACTTCTCCATTTTGATGTATGTGGTGGTATGTTTTCAGAGGTGGGATATTTTTCATGCAATAAAAAATGTATTTTATTTTCAGGTAAATGTAAGGAGTATATCCTCTGAGCACCTAAGTATTTTCTGTTATCATACAGTCCAGCAGTACACTAATGTAAGAAATGTAAATGCTGGTGGGTTCTGTGCTGTTGCAGTGAGAACTTTCACTGACAGGGATGCTTCCAACTTTTGCAGGATTCGTATGCTGATTGATGAAGGCTATGAAGATAGAATTCTGATGGCTCATGATGTGCACACCAAGAACAGGTTGATGAAATATGGAGGTCATGGATATTCACATATCCTTAAAAATATAGTTCCTAAAATGCTAATTAGAGGCATATCCCAAGATAAAATTGATAAAATACTCCTAGCAAATCCAAAGCGGTGGTTGACTTTTAAGTAGGAACAATGAATAAATATCCCTGATTTATAAGGAAGCTTGATAAAATTCAGATTTCAGTAGAGCAGTCATTAAAAAAAAAATTCTGAAAAACTAAAAATTAGGTCGATGCAAACAAACTAATTGTAACTTTTCTTTTTAATTACAACATCAAATTTGTGTACTATCTCTACATTTTCTCCCTTCTGAAAGTTTGCTCATGAATGATTTACTGAATATGAACTTACCTACAGAATCTTTT
This sequence comes from Ploceus nigricollis, assembly GCA_013399945.1. Classification (NCBI taxonomy): domain Eukaryota; kingdom Metazoa; phylum Chordata; class Aves; order Passeriformes; family Ploceidae; genus Ploceus; species Ploceus nigricollis. Next base: position 434,626 of record VXBC01006341.1, read on the forward strand.
CAACTGAAATTTTAAAATAATTGTTTCAAAAGCATAATCTAATACTGTTACTGAATGTTACCTCCAAACTACTTCTGAAGATGCGTCACCTGGACTTGGAAGGAAATTATGGTTTTCAGTTAAATTTCCTGTCTTCAGGGGCTGATTTTAATCCTTGTAATACTGTCAATCTTCTCATTATCCTTATATTCTTTAAGTAATACTTGATTGAAAGGTCTGGAAGTTTTAATTAGCTTCCATAGACAAGAGAAGGCAAGAGGAATCTCAAATCAAAAAGGATAAGGTTTCTTTCTAGTTTAACAATTTACTTAATTGTAACTGAAAATGTAAAAAATACATGGAAAAATATATTTTTGAATAAAGCATTTTGATCACCTCTTAAACTATGTGCTGTATTATTACAGATGTCTCTTTCTGATTGCATTAATTTTTTTATCATGAACTTGGAGTCTCACAGCAATCATGTAAAATTTGACACATACCAGCTTCTTTTTGTAAGGACGCAACACCAGCACTCAGAATATATTACATAATACAGTTTTAATGAGTTGTATTAGTTATAACAAAGGTTGTGATATAAGTCTTTACAAATCAGTATATCAAGATATGATGAAAAAGGAAGAAATGTTTGCCTTATATGTGGTTTTCACATAAAGTGTGTTCTTTGCTCTTGTCTAACTTTAACCAGGGCGGGTGATTTATCCAAAAAATGGTGTTATCCAATAGCAGTGGTAGCCTGATTTCAGAAGCTTCTTCAAATTTGACCATGTATATCTCATAGTATTGAGCTTACCAGTAAACACCATAGTAAATGCACATTGCTAGTTGTGAATGATCTCTAGCTCTAGGTGCAGGACTGCTGGGCACTACACAGGGAATCTCTAGCTACACTGCCGTGGGAGTGCACTGGCCAGCAACAGCAACAGTGGAACGAGCAGACAAGTCAGGTACACATCCATTATTAAAATAATTGCCTTGTAGAAATTAAACAGGAGTAACCACTACAATGTACAGATATGAGCTGACACTTTGTCATAAAGTAAAAGCATTATCTGTCTGGTGAGACAATACGCAAGCAGCTGGCAGCACGATGTCCCCTTGTAAACCCTGGATGAGTTTGCCTGGCGATCCTCTCAGCCAGCCTGGGCTCACTCAGCATTTGTTTTGAATTGAACGACTCAAAACAGAAGGAGCAACACGTTCTTTTTAAGAAAAGGTTCACTCGTTCAAACGAGATTTTTAGGGAGATGTGTAAAATCTTTATCAGACTTTTGCTGAATAGCCAGCACTGGAGAGCTTTTTTGTCAGAGTGGCAGACACTTTGGAAATTTTAGTGCAGATAAATCTAAGTTTGTACCCTTATTACATTAGACAAGGTTGCTTGTGACAGAGTATATGAAAGAGCAATGCTAGGGACAGCCTCTGTTACTCTTTTATGATTTACAGAAATGTTCCCTTGATTTTGCCAAAAGGTTAAAAATAAATAACATAATAAACTCTGCTAAATAAATTTAATAATCTTGCTGAAATTTAGGTTTAGAATGAAATCTGCAAGTTTTAACCTCAGAGAAATAGCCTCCCAAAACCAAAGCAAATAATAAATCCATTTTCTGACTTAAAAAAATCTGTAGACATTACGGCTATGATTGATTTTAAAGCATTTTTATAACTATGTATCTCTGTTTAGTTTATTCTCCCAGCCATTAATCCTCTATATGGATTAAGCTTCTTTGAGACTTTATATATCTATATCTGTATCTATATGAATGAGAAAAATAAGTTTTAATACACACATTTTTTTGCATGTAAATATCTGCTTCTTTCTTTGCATATGTGTTATCATTTTTGGTAATATGCTTCTCTGTGTCCATCTTGTAGGCACGCCTTACCACAAACTGGTACTAGCTTCTATGGAAAAGGTCTGTGTGACAGCATTTTCTCATGTGTCAGATCTCCCACGCTTCCTTTGTTGGAAAAATCCCACTGACTTCAGTGAGACAAGACACCTAAGACAATTAAGGTTGTCTATATTCCTATGAAATTCTAGTGGAACATCTGCAGTATATTAATCCGTAACTACTTTATTAAAAATAGAACCCAGGTACAGACTAAGTGCTAAAAGACTAATGAAGACTAATTGCTGCAAAGAAAACACTCTGCCTTAGTCTGATGGTGTGGATGCCAGGCTTTCTAAGTATTTACACAACTAACCATCAACAATGGGCCTGTAATAATTGTCTAAATATATATTTACATGTATACAAATTAAAAGCCAAATCCCTTTTCCACTAATAGCAATGAGAGTTTCGCCATTTGCTTTGGTGGAATCAGAGATATGGTCCAATAGAATAGTTTGTCAACTGTTATATTTTTCAGGGGAAAATAGTGTTCTATCTTTTGCTTTTAGAGGACAGCTAAGGGAAAGACAAAATTTAAATAACTCCACTGGATTAATATTATGTTAAAAGTCTAATGTAAACCTACAAAACAGGAACAGTGAGTTAAGGCTTAAAGCTGATTAGTTTCTAGTTTTAAGTGGAAGGGTAAGAAAAGTACAAGGCAAACAATTTCTTTGCAGAGAGAAAGTATATTTTGATTACCTCTTCCTTTTATTGTAAAATCATTCCTCACCACACTATGAGTGGACTCCAAGCATCATTGCTAGCAGGTAAGTCACAAGAACCAAAGCTGAAGTATGGATAAAGCAGCAAGATCATAACACATCAAAGTATCATATACACTGAAGAAATAACTCAGCGTCCTTAGGTGGGCTTTTCTTCCCTATAAAAATTTGATCTATGTAGAACTTCATTCACATGGACACTTAACAATGAGGAAGTATTTGCTTTGGCGGAAGTGGATCGCACATCTGTTTAACTTGGTTTGTGGTTTTTTAACATAAGGTTTCTCTGTGTTGTACAGATGTGAATCAGGTAGCATTCGACTTTTTCCCCCCACTGCTGAGGTGTTCAGTGGTCACTCTCTGCTGGGGTGCTTGTCTCATTGACTTTTGCTGCGCAATCCATCGCTTAGAAGAGCAGGCTTCATTTCTCGACTGGTTTGGTGGGTCTTTTTACTCATTATCAGTCAGCATAAATAATAAATCCAGAAAATGTGCTGTATTTGTTGTTGTTTCCTCCATGTGCTTTTCCTCCATCTAATTTAATGTAAACTTCATCTCCTGGCTCCAAGTGAAGAACCACGCTGTTACTGGCGTAGTCGTAGTTCTGATCAGCATCCTGAGCAATCGCACTAGCTCGAACCTACACAAAATACAGAATGACTGGTTAAGAAAACTCGGGCAATTTTTCCTGCCTGGTGAAATTAAAGCATATCCTCAAAGTTTTATTCAACATGCATGAGTTGCCACTTTAAACATCTGGCAACATATATTGTAGTTTATTTCTATGGCAATTGCTTACTTTCTCCTACTGTACTTCTGAAACTAAAGCAATAGTATTCTGCTTTCTCAGTCACCTGAAGAATACACAACTGCCAGATCTTCTGTAGATGTCTGGAGCCGTTTTATAAATATGTGTAAGAATACCTGGAGTTGGGAGAACTGGATCTGATTGTGTGCCAGTTTTACATTGGTGTAACTTTTGTGTCAGTGGGACAAGTGATTGACAGTGTTGAGGATCCACAGGGAGGCCCACGGGGAGCTCCCAAGATGGACTTTTTCCAGATGCACTTTATTGTCATACTAAGCAATAGGATCATGCTGCAAAAAAGAATACAAGAAATACTCCCCCCACACACACATGTACACAAGCAGTCTGGGTTTGGAAAAACTGCTATTACCGCGTTTCAGTAAGCAAACATTTAATTTCACTGTGTTTTCAGAGATGCACTTTTGAAAAATCACAGGCAAGTCACTATTTGCTGTTAAGAGGCTTTTGGAATTTGCAAGTCATTGAGGGCTTTTCATTTGCAACTTTCTCTTAAACATACTTTTTCCTATTTCTCCCTTGGTATTCCACTACTGATTAAATTTGACATTTCTTGCAAACTGGAAGTAATTTCAAGATATATGTTGGTTTCCTGCAATGAACAGCCTGTGCCATTGTAAGTCTCCAAATCATTTATATATAATTTGACTCTGTTTGGTAAAATATTTAAACATGGTTGTACGTGATTTATTTCAGTGTAACACGTCATCTGCTTGTTGCTTGTCTTTGTTCTAGCGTAGTTACAGAGCAGTAAATGATTTAGTGGCATTGCAAATCTGAACTAAGTAATAATGCATGACTTGGCGTACTATATGTAGGATTTTTTCTGCTCTGAACTGAAAAAATAGGCTATAAGTCACAATTTTCCATGGATTCCTTTCAAAGTTTACATGATAAATTTCCAAATTAAATTTTCATGTGATATGATTTCACATTAATATTGAAATGTTAAAAAGGAGGGGGTTCTTTTGCCATGCAGGATCTTATGGCATTATGCAGCTTAAAAATCACAGTAGGTGGAAATTCTTTATGCATCCTGTAAGAACAGTGAAAAAGGCTGCAAAGGCTTGTAGAGCTGTGACAGGCTGCAAATTTAAACTGATACATGGCATGATGATAAACCCTGACTATTTCAGGACTTCTTGGTCCTGACTTGCCTGGTATTGTTTACAGAGGTGATCTATTTTGCTAGTTTTTAAAGTATTTTAAAGTATTCTAAGTACTGGATGTTTCCTTTGGAATAGTGACTGGCAGGGCAGAGTTGAAGGCTCTGGGCCATTAACCCTGGAAAGACCTTCCAGAGAAAATAATGGACTGAGATGGTTGCCTGCAGTGGAAATGGAAAGGGCAAATGGGAAGGAGTGAAAAGGCTACAGACAAGACAGAAAAACTTTCATAGAGAGCTATTATCTTGCATAATGGTGAGGAAAATGGTTTAAAGGACTTTTCAAATTCATGTTTACTTCCTAATGAAATGCTGCTTTGTGAATTTGTATAAAATCTTGGTGGATGGTAAGGGAGAATTTGAATTACATCAGTGACTATCCTAAGGGAGTCAGCATGTGGACACTGGCTACATAACAGCAATGGATATTTCATTTTTAAGATTCTACATAATACATACTGGCTGGAAAAAAAAAAGATTCTGGGTATTGAAAGTCTAGAAACGAAAATGCAGATGTTTCTGCCCTGTGTGTAGCAGCAAAGGTCCTGTATGCTATTCATAGTGGGTTTACCTTCTTGCTTGGTTAGCCAGAACAATTTCTTTTTAAAGCCTAGGTGAACAGTCTCAAATGAATTCTCCTCAAATGAATGGAGTGTACTGCTGCAAGAGGAAAAATGCATCTGAAAATTAAATCATTATGAGACAATACATTTCGCAAGTTCCATGTAAGTTCTTCCATGAAGCTACGCTCTCAGCCTGCGCACACATACCTAAGCTGTGTCACCTCAGCACTTCCCTGTTCAAGCTTGATAACCATTAAAGCAGACAATGTGGTAACAATGGGGACCTTGAGGTTTCACATATGTATTGCTTAGGAATGCTTTTTTTTCTGTGAGTCATACAGTTTTCAGTGTTTCAGGTTTTTTCATTGTTAGAGAACATTGGATTTATAATGTTGCCTTTGTCACTCCATTTAACTACTTACTTCCAAAATTTCTGAGCTTCCTTATAAATATACATAAAGCCTGTCACATCAGCATTTAGTGTTTCAAGTATAAATCCTAATCAATCATTGAGGCATCAAAATTGTGGGTCAATTTTAAACCATTGATACGTAGATATTTACCTAAATATCTTGTATAGTATATACAAATGTACACACAGAACCTCTCTTTATGTGGGATTTTTCTTTCTTCTTTGAATAACTATGAGTTTGTCTCATGTCTGGCACTGGAAGTACCTATATTTGGAAATGGTTAGACCTCAGGTTCAACTGAATATTTGTAATTGGATGCTTCTTTAAAACTACTGCTACGTATTTATTTTTCAGGGTTCGGGAAAATAAACACTACAACATTATAAATATGGGTAAAAATAGATCAATTCTTTAATTGTAAGTAAAATTGTATTTCTGCAGTGAAGAGTATTGCTTTTGTAGGAAGATATCAAAGTGAATATATTAGGATGTACTTAGTTTTACTAGTCCTGGTTTATCTGCTGAGACAGTATTTATGGTAGATATTTTCTAATTTAATTAATTGCCGCTGATGTCCTCATTATTCCGTTTTCACAGTCCTTCTGAGGAGCCATAAACAAAAGGTTAAGTGGCATATCAGATTAATTTACTGGCCGCCGCCGCCACTCCCGTGCGCGCTGAGCAGCACAAAGGGCCGCCAGCCGGCCGTGCTCGGCTGGGGAGGAGACGCGCAAACGAATGAGGTTGTCCGCGGCCGCCAGGCACGGCGGGGACACCGGGTCCGGTGTCCAGTCCTAGGGACACGGCGGGGAGCCGATCCATCCCCCAGCCTACCCCGCCGGAGGGCGAACAGCTCAGGGAGAGCGGCAGCGCTGGCTCCGGGTTCCCCGAGCGGCCAGCTCGCCCTGCAGCCCCTGCTCGCCGGGACGGCTCGGGCGCTGAGGGACCTGTTGAGCCGCCGGTGCGCAGCGGGTCCCTCGCCCTCCCGCCGCACTGGGGGCCGGGGTGCCGGCGGGAGCACCGCGGAGCTCGGGGACACGGGAACGATTGGGCACCTCGCGCTGTCCCTGGGCATCCAAAGCCTTGAGGAATGGCGGAGCCTCTAAGCGTCGGAGGAATCAGTGCCAGCCTAACTGTGTCTGTTAACTACGCACGGAAGAGGCGCAAAAATGCGAAGGAGGGGTTACAAGGGGGCAATGTAACAGGCAGTGGCTACATTTATCCTAATTAAAAGGGATGATTCCTCTGTATTTCAGACGGCAGCATCGCAAGGCCTTTAATTATTTCCGATGCCTTCATCCTGCCTAGGGGATGCCGACAGACTCGGGTCCTGCCCGGGCTCTCCGGACGCCCGGTGTGCCTCCTGGCACGGTCCGTCAGCCGGCACCAGCCCGCCAAGGGCTCCGGTCTGCGGGCGCCGAGCTCGCTCTATTACCAGCTCTCCTGACAGGGAGAAGAAGCCTCGCACCCCTCCGGGGGATGAGCGTGTCAAGCCCGGCGCTCCGCTGCGTGGGGGCCCTGTCCGGTGCCGTGGCTGCGTTCCTCCCACTCACCTCACCCTTTCCCCCCATAGCACCACCCTCTCCTGAGCTCACCCACCGGCCCTGGCTCCCCTTTCTTGACGGGGACTTTCCCCTCCCCGGGGGAGCGCCGGACTCTTCGTGCCCCCGTGGGGGCAGCGCTGCTTGTGCGCCCGCCCCCCGCTCCCGTCCCGGCAGCGCTGCGGGCAGCGCTCCGCGGCCGGGGCAGTGGCCAGGGCGGGCCGGGAGCTGCTCTGCTCGGACAGCGGGCTGGGAGCGGCACCTGCGGCGCGGCTCTCGGAGAGGAGAGCGCGTCGAGTCCGCATTCACCCAGCAGCCCGGGCGGCCTCGGCTCTGCGCCTAACACCCGGCTCCTCGGTAGCCTTCGGGCACCTGAGGCGGAGCGGGGCGGCGCTCCCCGCAGGCTCCCCGCCAGCTGCGGAGAGGAGGCCGCCGGTCCTCATCGCT
>VXBC01006342.1:0-46453 GCA_013399945.1 Ploceus nigricollis
GAAGGAGGGGACCGAGCTGAGCCTCCGGGCGAGTCCCCGCTCCCTCCAAGGAACCCAAACAGAATACCCTCGGCTTGCGGCGGTGCTTTCACTGGTTTTATGTGCTAAAGCTCCTCCCATAGCCGGATTTCCTGGGCATTTTCCCCCGGACACAGGGATCTGCCCCGCCGGCAAGGGGGGTCGCTGGCAGCCCGACCGCGGCAGCTTTCTCTGCCCCGCTCGGCTGCCGGGCGAAGCCTCCCCGGGGACAGGGCTCCCAGCACGGGTACAGCCCCTGCAGTCATTCTTCACCTCGTGTTACATATGTAGGCATAAATAAAAATCAAATTGGTCCCTCACATCCAGTTTTTGCTGTGAAATTTGGTTCTGCTGAAAGTAAATGAGAGTACCAGGAAACATGAACAGGCTCTGTCAGTTCTTTGCTTTTGTTCTTCACTACAGTAGAAGAACAATACACATACCCCTATATTATCAGTTCCATTTCCTTTCACCTCTAAGTGGGTGAATCACTGGATATTTTACCATATCCTTCCTATTAATTTGTGTCCCAAAGAAAAATATTAATACTGGTGATTACAGCTTTAGCAACCTGTCCTTCATGTGCAAGCCTATATCAATGTGTCATGGAAATACTGAGTATAGATCCATTAAAAACCACATTAATCTGCAAATAAATATATTAAAGGAAGATTTTATTTCACATTATTATTAATTACAAGAAATATTTTGTGAATCCATTTTGAGACAACCTGCATGTTTTCAAGTGTTCATAGGTTCTGTTCCTTAAAAAGATCATTGGCTTTTTCCTTTAAACAGCAATTTCATATAGCATCACCAAAAGTATTTTGATGCGTCATTAGTTTGGATGACATGTGGAGAGTGATGACAGAGGTGCACTAGTAAGCACTCCTGGCTACAAAAAAAAAGCATAGCTGTATCAGATAAAGATTTGACTTCTTTAGCATGTAATTGGTATCAGAAGTTAATGCAGAGAAAAGCATTGGCATCTCTGCAATTTTTTTAATGTTCTTGCAAATGCTGAGGGAAAATATATATTACGATAATAATTCATAATAGATAAATGTTTTTTATACTATATTAAATCTGTTTTGAAAATGGAAACCTAGATTCATAATGAGTATGTCCAAGACTACTTGTGAAATAGTAGGAAAAGAACTTTGGTTTGAGCCATTTTTTGCACTCTTGCAAATAAATTTTTTCATTAATTTTTACTGTGTGTTCTGTATCAGATAAAAGCCCCAAAATAGCAGGGGAGATTCTAGTTATCACTAAATATAGTCTAGAGTATGAACTCTTATTAAAGATGCTCAAATATGGTAGCTTTATATATTTAATAATAAGATGTTTTTAGTCCTTACTACATAATGCATTATTATTATTTCAGTCCCCAGGAAAAAAAAACCCACCTGTATTACAATGAGGGAAAAATGCTCAGATTAAAAATTAGGCATATAGATTGATTGCTTTAAATTAATTAATAATGTCCCTTTTTGTTATTTACTTTCCTTTTATTCTTTCTTATTTTTTCATTCTATGTTTTGATATTTTCCTTTTTTGGACTTCAGGACATTAAGTCAAAGGCATTATTGCTTGGTTTTCATCTTCACAAGTAAATGAGCTTGTTTTATGGGTTCAGTTTCTTCCCTCTATTGATTCCTTAGCCAAGTCTGTAAGGCTAGATAAAAGAAAGGACCCTTCAGAGTTTTCATTGTGGTTGGAATTTAAAAATTTAAAAATTGGCAACAATGCTGAACTGCATGCATACCTGAGAGTCTATAAGCATAAGAGGTTTTGACTGTAAAGTGACTTTAACATTGAAAGTGCTGTCTTTTTTCGAAGTCAATTTGTCAGAGTAAGGCACCTTTAGATCTATATTTCATCTAAAGCCAACTAAGATTCATTGGTTTAAATAAAAATGAGGTCATGTCATGCCAAATGCTTGCTGCAAAATACATGCCTCTTTGCTTCCAAGACGTGAATAGAAAGGATAGGAACTATCTGACTATGTTAAATCAATAACTATTTACTCAACATCTTGAACTTTGAGATTCTTTTTGGTCTGAAATGATATCAGTGCACATCTCCTAAAAAAGCAGTTAATCACAAATAGGCAAGACTGAAGAAAAAAGCATTCTTTATCATTCTTGTTGAAGTTTCACTGTGCATGTAAAAAATGGTAAGATTTCTGTGACAGCTGGAAACCTAAGTGTCCATAACCAGCTTTGAGAATTTGCCGAGCCAGGCAGAGAATTAATCATTATGAGACTGATCATCTTCATGCCTGAGAGTCTTTGTGAACCTCATCTCATAGGCTTTCACAAAATCACTTACCTATCTTTATGTATTCAAGCCTGTCTTTTTGAAGAAAAAAAAAAGACTGTGCACTGCATAAATGTAAGTTTGGAAGAAAAATGACAAAACTGCTTAGGAGAGTGTTCTGTACTGAGTCAGCTCCAAATACTGTAGATAAAACACCAGGCAATTACCTGATTCAACCCGTGCTAGAATGGTATATTCTTTGTTTTGGGAAGATTGATTTTTTAAAGTTCTAATTTACAGTCTGTGTGGGCATTGTTTAAAATCATGTTTTGTTGGACTTTGTATTTCAGCCTTTCTTGTAGAGACTACAGACATCGTAAGGAAACTGATTCCAGAAGTCCTTGGTAAGCATACACTGTGTATAGCTTATTCAGCTCTCTGCTGTGAGAGTCACAACATTTTATAGGAGGAAGCTCACCAGTCATTTCAGATACATCCATGGAGACCTTTGTAGAACAGTCTTCTGAAACTGTCCTTGGGGAGAAAGAAAATATATTTCCACACTGTCATTATCTTTACAGTTTGATTATAATGACTACAGCTATAGTTCTATTACTACTGACACTACTATTACAAGTGTAATATACCACAGCAGAGTGTGACATTTCCTAGGCTATTGTAAAGCCTCTAGAAGCCATCAAGGATTTGCTTAGTGTACTGCAGAACTTGTCTGAGCAATTAATTTTATGAGACAAGGCACCACTGTGAATAAAACCATCTCCAGCTCTCAAAGTGAGTGCTTTGTACCCAGTCTGATAAAGCAAGAATTTAGCTTAAGCCAAAAGAATATCTGGGACACTTTATTTTCCCACATTTTATCACAATAGACAAGCTCAAACCAAATAAACTGATAATAAAAATTACCAGTGTGTATTATAGCTATGCCAAGATTTTATGTCTGGAGAGAAGATTTGAGATAGGAAAAGAAACTCTGTTATGACATCCAGTTTTCTAGTTATGACATCTGCTGAAATCACATTGGACTTTTATTGGTACTTGGTTCACGTTTCTTTTAGAAGAATGTAAATATATATATTCTTTCAGAAGAATTTCTAGAAAAATAATGTATTAAATGGACTGAGAAAATATTAATTTAAAAATTATCAAAAAGTAGAGAAGCAGAAAGATGTTCCTAACAGAAAAATTGAGACAAAGACAGAGAAATAGTGACATAATCCACCTTATTCAAGTCTAGGCACGCTTGCAGTTCTCTATAGTTTTTGGGCATTGTCTTTATACTTACATGTTTAAATTAAGATTGCAATAACGTTACAAAATTTTAGCCTTATGTCTTTTTATACTCTTTCTTTTTGTGTGTTTTTTTTTTCTCTCTCAGTTTATGGATTCTATAACATAAAAAGTATGTTATGACATTTTGGTCTGATTTCCTGTATAATGTGGGGTAAAGGAATTTAATCTGAAAACATACTTCACACTGCTTTAAGAAATATCACTTTATTTCAGAAAGGTTTAAGTTTTAGAAATAAGGAAGGCAATTCTTAAAAAAATAATGGCAACACACCCCTTTTTTCCACATTAAACTTTGCAATAAATATGATATTTGAAAGACTGTTTCCATTCCATGCAAGATAAACTGGAACATAGTTACTTACATAATTAGAATTTTGTTCTAATTTTTTTCAGAAATAGCACCCTTTATACCTTAATGAAAAGTAAATAAATTCTTTTAGCTACAGAAATCCTAGAGAGTGAAAATAAGGTCTCATCATCCTTGGAAAGAAGATTCACAATGAAAGTACTTTTTTCCCTGTGAAATCCTCTGAATGGATTACAGTTTATTAAAAAAACCCCGAAGCCTTGTAATTGCTAAGATCAAATACAGTTACTTTTCCATAGAGCATGCTCACACCAAAATGTAGTGCAGTTCTATAATTTGCAAAAAGATTACTGTAGTTAGACATTGTTGAGTTTGGGTTTTTTGGGGGGGTTGTTTGTTTCTTTCTGTTGTTTTAGCTTGTGTATTCATTTGGTTTCTGTCTTGCATGGTTCCACATCTGTGGAAGGAAAGGAAGAACCAGTCTGGACTACTCACAGGCTATGCTTTCTCTCAGGGTTCTTCAAATGAAGGCACTGGGCTGTAGCTCAGTAACCAGAGAGAAAATTTTCATGCAACAATGAAAGGTCTAAATATGGTCAACCTGTCCCTGGAAAGGATTGAGAGTCAAACATAAAATATGTCTAAGAGTATATCCAAATTTGAGGTATATAGAAAACATTTCCCTTTACTTTAGTAGGAGGTATTCTTCAATAATATGTATTGTAAAGATACATCTTTAAAGACCGGCATTCAACATCTGAATGTGGAACTGTACTCTTTTGTACAAATTCCTTTCAAATTTCTTGACATAATTTTTGTGTGGAAAATTCTTGCATATTATGTGTTTTCTGAAGTAATTATTTTTCTTTTTAATGCTATCAATAAACAAGTACATGGTAAAAAAAATCTCAGAAGTGGTTGAGGTGAAATGAGTGTTTACTATTCTTAGCTGCTGTTGAGGATAAAGTGTGTTTTCCACATTTTTACTTCTAAGACATCTCATATTCTGAATCAATTGATCCCAGAGACTGTTTATCCAGGAATGTGTCTAAAATCCAGCAAAGGACACAGGTACATGACTGGAAATTCAGGTCAAGAATAGCCTCTAACTAGGGCACCAAGACCTCTTTATTATGAAATACTGCCTAAGGAACAGATGACTTTCTTGTCTGCACCAAGTGGCAGTTGAAGTTCCCTTCTTTTTCGACATTAGAAAAGAGATCTTTGCTTCCGTTTATGTTTCTTATTCACCAGAAAAAAAGCACACAATCTCTCATAATATGTAGGCTCTTCTTCAAAATGTACAGATGGTAATCAAACACAGACCCATCTTTTGGAACGTACTATCCTCCTTGTTTAATTGAGCCTATTTATTTCCTAACTCTCTTGGTATCACTGTGGATGACACTCTCTAATATCTCCTGAGAACAGTGTCTGCATTAAGCAACACAAGGGTTTCTTCTTGATCTTTGGTACCTGCTCTTAAAGAAGTGTTTTCATAACTCTTTTGAGGTGAAGCCAAAAGCTCTAGCGAACAGAATATGGAAGTCTAGCATATCACTGCATTTGTGCACTGGTTTTCAGCTTAAACAAATATATAACTGCAGTAGTGGTTCTAATCAAAGAAATGCAACATTTTAATTCTTAGTAGCATATTTAGAAAAAAATGAAGGTAATTGTAGCACATTCCAAAGAATATGAGAAAAGGGACTAAATAAATATGTATCTTTCTTTTACTGAAGAGTAATAATATTCAAGTGTTTAAAATAAATTAACATTTGATTTTTGTAGCAGTCATGCCCATATAAGATAAATGAACAATATTCTGCACAAATACACGCAATCATTACCAGCAGCAAATGCATTAATCTAGTCCTCATTAATATTAATTTTTATTTCTGTGATTTATATCTAAGCTATAAAAATCTGGGATGGTTTTTGCTCATATCCTCCTAACAAACCAATTGTTTAAAACCTTTTCTGCAATAACTACATGAACCTGGATCACACGGTACAAAATGTCAGAATCATGGTATCTCTATATTCCAGAAGTACATGGTAGCTGTCCTACATTATTATAACTATATAATAATTATATAATTTCCTGATAAGTTATTTGACTAGCATTAGTGCATAGATAAAATATTTTAATTGGCTAAATCATAAATAGTCATTTACAATCCTTGTAGAGATTGATAGTTAAAACCTATAGTCTATAATATGCAGAAATTTGGGATATATTGGTACATGAATCTGTTCTTCTCTGTTAAACTTCAGATTAATTACTCTGAAACAGTCTTTGACATAAGGATTGAAAATGCCAAAGGGAACAGATTGTTGGGCACAGTGCTGATCTGAGACATAAAAAGATACTTTGGTTTAACTGTCAAAGTTAAGATCAGCATTACTGTTGTATCTTAAATACAGGAAATTGATCAGATTTCAGTATGATGTCAAAAAATAAATGCAAAGTCAAAAGATACATGAACCAACTTAAAATTTTATGGCTGGAAATTTATCTGGAAAACATAATATACACTAAATGTTAAGAAAAAAACAGAAGACACCAGTAGAACCCCATGGTTTACTAACCAATTTGATTTTCAGGGTAAATACTCATGGAAAAACAAACTAGTAATGTAAATATACATTTGATTATACAGTAATGAACATGAAAGTAAGTGGAGAAATAGTGACTGCAAAAGTAAAATAAATACTTGTGTATAAAAGAAAGACTACAGATTAAACTATATGGAGATTTCTTTGGAAAGTTTTTCATAACTGTAAATTCATAATACTTTCATGCTCTACATATTAAAATTACATAACAAGCAATATGACTGAGCAACTCATCTCACAAATCAACGAAGTTATTATCAGTTCTTACTTGATGGCTACACAAAGATTAAAAAAACCCTTTATGATCAACCCTCAAGCTTAATCATGTTTATGAACTTCTCAAGTAGTTAAATCTCCACGTGCAAGGTCAGAAGCTACCTTAATTTTGTTTCTTTTCTTGCACATTATTGGTTAGTTTACAAAATCTAACCTTCTAATCTGTTGCTAAATACTAGAACTGTTAAAACAGCTTCTGAAAGAAAAAAACAAAAAAACCCACCACCAGTTAGGATTTTGGACTAAAAGCCCCAGCAAACTGTGATTATCAGTTTTATTCCTACAAGTAGTCTTTTAATAAAGAAAAACAGCTGAAATAATGCTACCATGCGTTTTTGGAGGCCTTGTTTGTTTAAGAAAATCGAAAAGCAAATGATTAAGAGTCTCATCCTGACAAAACTATAATCCTCAACATCCTGTGAATATGATTTGATTTGTAGATGGGTACTAGCTCAAGATGAATATTGCTGAGAAAAGAATTTCTTACCATAATTTTATCATGTGATTTTAATTGTAATTAGACTTTGAGAATTCTTTCATGCTTTGTTTTTTTGGTATATTTAAACATATTATCTTTCAATGACCTTTAATACTTCATTTTTTTTTACCTTCTATTGGACATACTTTATAACTGAAACAGTCAAATCATCAAAAAATTGTGATAAATTATGTAGCAGATCTAAGTACCATTTTATCCTTTTCAGACTTTTACTCCTTCTCACTGCAAGGGAATTATGGTTTGCTCAGACTACTAATAGCAAAGTTAAGAAATAAAAGACTAAAAAATATTTCGTCTCCTTTTTCAAAAAAACACTAATCCAGAATGTTATTTTGTAATATTCAATTTATTAAAAAAAAGGACTTATTTCAATGCAAAAAAAACCCCAAAAACCAAAAAACCAAAACCAATGTAGAATATGAAAATAAAATAAAATAAGAAGCCTTTCTTGAATTTCCAGAAAATAAGTTCTTATCTAATTCTTTTGGTGGGTGAATTCCCATATTTTATTTTTAGAATGAAGTGTTTCTAGAATGAAATATAAATGCTTTTTTTATGCACTTCCAATTCTGAATTTCTAATTTTAGGTTTAGACAGCTTTACACATAATTAGCATTACAATGATATCAGTAATATAATTGTAATTTCTCAGATCAGAAAAATCATACTTTTTTTTAGATATATTTATTCAATATACAATATAACATAATTGAATTATGGTCTTCTAGAAGAACCTGCTAATAATCTTCCTGCTAGTTACAGTTTAAAATATTTCTGGCTTGTTTATAGCTCATGCTTTACTCTCCTACCTCAAATGGATGCAAGAGTTGTGAAATAAAATGAAAGAAGTCAAGCAGCTGTAATCAGAAGAAATGCTGGCTTCTGTGTCCCCTGTGAGGTCCTTTATCAGGTTCAAAGATTGTGATTACACTGAAGATTAATAACTCTATGAAGAACACTGATTTTTATAATAAGATTTCATGATAAATTGAAACAACAGGAAATTGCACCTAACTGGAAGAGCAATCCTTTTATGTAATTTCCAGAAACAAGGCATGTATTATACTGGCAATTAGTGTGGAAAAAGCAAGACAGACAGCCGTACTTAGGTTTGTTTTGGTTTTTTTCTTTGATATTATTCCACATTTTCACCATGAATAAATAACATTAATACATTGTAAAAAACTCTAAACTTCTTTGTATCCAACTTTGCTATAAGAAGGAAAAACAAAAACAAGCTAAAAATCCCCAACCTCTTCAGTGCTCAGGCATATAGTAAATGAGATATTGCAGTTGCATTGAAATGTTAAATGTGTTACAGTAATAAATGAAATGGTTTCATCATAGTGCAATCTTTTCTAGCATTCAATTATACTGATTCAGATGGAAGTGCAACTTAGTGCATCTGAATGGTTTCAATTAAGTAAGAGATCCAGGTAATTCACTGAGGGACACAGAGAGAAAGAAAATTCACTTTCAAAGGCATGAATTCATCAATTTGTGCGAGCTGAAAAAAAAATATACTCTTTGTGCTTTTTGATGGGGGGCAGGGGGGATTCTTTTTTGTATTTAAGAATATTACTGACATTTTTAGATAACAAGACTTAAAAAAAAAATAGTGAAAATTGTGTTATAAACTAGAAGTTAATGTAACTGATCTGAATGCAGTATATAAAAATTACAGATTGTATTACAGAGTATTAATAATATTAGTACATTTCCCTTATGTTACAATATGAGGGAAATTGCAGTAACATCTTCATTTTAAAAGAACTGGAGAAACTGACTGTCAATGAGTTTCTTAAAAGTAGGAGATTTTGTGAGGGCTTTTTTATTCTTTTTTCCAAAAAAATTATAACACAGATGCCAAGGAAAAAACCAAATATTCCTTACTAATGCAGTAGAAAAATTTTAATTCCTTACTTAAGCAATATAAAACATATGCAGAGCTATCAAAGAGAATGTCCTGCAATTGGGAAATACTCTATAGCACAACCCTTGGAGAGAAAATTCAGCACAGTCTCTGAAGTAAGATAGATAGGAGGACAGGAGAGGATGTTTTTGAAGGGTAGTATAGCATTTCAATTAGATATTTAGCTAGAAAAGAAGCAAAATAAAATCTCTGAACTCAGTGCTGTCCCATTAGTATTTACTTAAAATACTAATATTCATACAATATATATCATGTTCAGATTAATTATCAATATTAGAAAGAAAATAGCACTCTTCCTAAACTACATATTGATCTGCATAAATAAAATTTTTAGTACATATTTTAGTCTTGATTCAGAGAATATGATCACCCTACAAGTGGTCTGCATTAATTTATATCACTGCTACATGAACATTACTTAGAAACAGAGCAGAGAACTGATCAGACTACTCTATACCAGGAGCAAATGACAAGAGAGACATTAGACGTGTTCAAAATGAAGTCTGGGCAAACAGGGCAGAGAAATTTATTGGTTTAAATTTGGGGCTGTGTCTTAGCGTCATAATCTACCCGAATTTGCCTTAAATTCCTCAGGTTTTGTGTTTTGTCTGTAACAGTAAATAGTAAACCATCTCCTTGTCATTATCTTGAGCCATGAGCTTTTGTATCCTTGTGTTGTTGAGGAGGGTGAGAGTGGGTGCTGTCTGTAAACTGGTCAAGGTCATCCAAATCACAGGAACTGATGTACATTAATCAATGGCAGAGGGAAGATGATGAAGGTGTTCAAAATTGGAAATGTTGGGAAGATACATATCTGTGGTGTGGGGATGGATACAGGGAATTGTAAATAACAGGCTGAGACATTTACATTCTTCCATTTGGAGAAGAAAAGTCTCCTTGGAGACCTTATAGAGGCCTTTCCATAAATGAGGGGGGATTGAAGGCAGATGTAGAGAGATGTTTTAGTAGGGCCTGTGGTGACAGGTCAAGGGTCAACAGTTTTAAACTGAAAGAGGGTAGATTTAGATTGGACAGATGATGAAAATTTTTACAATGAGGGTGATATGACACTGCAACAAGCTGTGCAGAGAAGCTTTGTGTGCCCCACCCCGGAAGTGCTTGAGGACAGGGTGGGTGGGTCTTTAAGATGCCCGGTTTAATAAGAGGTGTCCCTGCCTGCAGGAGGGAGGTTGGAACTAAATGATCTTTAAGGTCCATTCCAACTCAAATCATTCTAGGATTATATGAGTTACTTATAAAAAGGTCAGTCATGTTTACCAAGCAATAGCAGAGGGAAAAAGCAAGAGTGTGTATGTATATATATAAATACAAATGTATATTAATATTCATATCTATATATAAACATTTATGCTTTATTTATAGTCTATGTTTTCACAGACAAATATTTCAGATTTAAAATATTTCAAACAAATGCATGTCAAAAAAAATGCACCATTACTGCAACTTCTAACAGTTAACTTGAAGTCAACTTGTTTTCTCAGAATGTTTCAAATAGACGGTCTCAAGTGACTATGCAAAGTTGATAAAACCTCATGGAAAACAATTTACTGGTACAGATGGTATTTCTTTCAAGTCTGAAACATGCAAAATGTTTATTAATAAATTCAGCAATTTATTCTGAGATCTTCTGCTTCTAAAATCAACAAAACTCCATTGACCTGTTTTAGAGCAGTGAAGAGCTCAACATTTTTAGTGCTGTGCAAAAAATTTTTCAGATGTGAGATGTCCTCAAGCATTTGTATATAGTTAGACAGACTAGCTCTGGAGGTTTGTACACAGTAAAATTAAACCTCAGAAAACTGCTGGAAGAATGAGAGTCAGATATCTCAAAGGTTCATTGGAATTGTTGGCTTTGAAGGGAAATGTTTTCCCCACAACTGCAGACATCAAGCATGAATTTGCTTTTTCACTCACCTTTTGTCTTCGGACGTTTTCCATTAAGAAGACTATAAATGCCGATATGTTTCCTGACATTTTACCATCTGTGATATGTACTTTCTGAACTATCAGAAATAAGAAAAAAATCAGGTTTGGGGGCAGTCAATATCAGAAAGAAGAAGCAAAAATCTGATGGGACGTAAAAACAATAACAGTGTTGTTATTGTAAATCGTAACAAGTAGTCTCTCAAAGACATATTGCAACAACAGCAAAACACACTAAAAACCCAAAGGCATTGAGAACTGTCTACTTTGAACACAGGTATACTGCATTTTCAGCCAAGAGAAAAAGAGAAACTACTTTTTATATAGTCTCTTTTAAATTATATTTCTTCTCTACCCTAAATTGACAATTCTGTACAACCATTACCGGAAAATTAACTGAATATTGATTAAAGTTTGGTTATCTTGCCTTATGCTATGGTGCATATGTTGTCACTGAACTGAATATCATATGATTTGTTTGGAAATTCACATGTCATTTATGACTTATAATAAAAGGAATCAGAATGAATAATAGATTTTGACACATATTTAACTACCTACTTTATCACTAATTTTTTTAGTCATCTAATACTTTGTCAAAGTAGGAAATTTATCAAAAATAACAAACAACAGGAATCAAAATATATATAGTCCATTGAAAATTTTTTATGGCTTAGGGATATACGAATGCTTTTTAGAATTATCTTTCACTTGCATTATGCAATGAAAATGCTCTGAACAAAATTGGTTAATGCATTCATTGAACAACACTGAAGTACAAAACAGTGTAAAAGAACAATACAAGTTCCCCTTATATAGGACAGAATAAAATGCTATTAATTAGAAATTGTGACTGTTGTAGAAACAAGAGAAATAAGTGCACAAAGACTGGAAAGGTGTCAAATAACTTATTGACAGTGAACATATACTCACACTTGGGAAAAAACTTATCAATTGTATATCCTTTCTATAGACCATGTGGCTAAACATTCACTGTTAGAGTCATTTCATTAGAGGCTGCAAAAAGATGCCTAGAGACTCTCCAGCAAAGATACAATTAGATTGAAGTTTCATTATTCTTAAACGTGTTATGTTTCCCATTAGACAGTGATCAAAGAAAAAAATACTAAAGGAGATCTGTAGGATGCAAGATTGATTACAGACTGATTCAGCAGTGCAATCACTGTTTGGTGCAATCTCAGCATGAATGGAGTCCCCAGAGAGCATGTTGCTATCTGATAGCACTACAGTAAGGGAAAAATCAAACTACTTTTAGAAAGTAAATTGGTTAGGGTTGCATTTCACAGGAAAGCATTACAGCTCAGATAGTCATTCTTCCTGGAATCCAAAAGCAGGTGTTCTAAAAACATTTCAGCTTTCAGCTGCACATAAAATGCAAACCCAGAACTGTTCAGTTACTCTAGTGGAGCTAGCAGGAACAAAATACTTCTAATGAGTTATTGCAATGGATGCAGTTAATAGTTCTTTTAATGTGCAATTTACAGTCTCTATATGATATTTTTTAATCTACCATAAATTTTCTTTTTATGTAGTTGTTTCTTTTTTTCTTCTTAATTCTCCATTACCCAATAGAGTTTCACATCTGGAAAACTTAGCAAAGAAATGACTGATGTTGTAAGGCAATAATATAAATTATCTGGTGTTATGAGTTAGCAAATATCCACTGAATAAAATTTTACAGCATTTGTTGTCTGTCTCAAACGCTGTTAAAACCATAGAAGGATTTTGCCATGAGATAAGCACAGAAGGGAGATACAGAATGGAGGTAACGCTAGGCCTGTCAAAGATCTGGTTAGCACATCTTGGCTAACACATCCAGACAAAAATTCCCATTGTGTCAAACTGTGTGAAGAAGCACCTGCTCCTACACCTTTCACCACTCAAACAAAGATCACCCCAAGTTATGAGACAGATGACATCTGTGACCACAAATGACCACTGAAGCCCCCTCAAATACACCTCGGTAGATACCTGGAACTTGGACTTTAAGTTTAGCCCCTCCAGCAGGAGCTTGAGATAAGACAGAGCTGGTACTATTTTCTGGGTGTCAACTGTGCTGAATCAGCTCCTACTGGGCAAAAAGTAATTCCATCTGGGGAGATTGTAACCACTGACTCATGGCCCACCAAACCAGCAAACCCACCATGTCAAAAGAAGAGAAACACTGAGCCACACAGACTAATCAGTATTAAAATTTAGGGAATCGTTTAACCAATAGAATGAGAGGTCTGGGTAGCCAATGAGCATTAATTCCTTTGTTTGCTAAGATGTATAAATAGTGAAAAGTTTTGAACTACTTCAGGACCTCTTTCACCGAGAAGCCCAGGGTGAAGAAGGACCAACAGGAGGCTGCTAGATTCACAGGGGGTGACTATCTGCTGCTCTCTGTCTCTGTCTCTCTCTCTCTCAAATTCATTGTTAAATAAAATCCATAGTATTGACTTCATCATATGGTCTTGTTTGCAGCTTAATTTGGGTAGAGGCATCTCTCATTAATCTGTTAACATCTGTTAACATCAGCCGTGTACTTTTTCTTTAAAGCCATCGTATGCAAATTTCCTCCAGGAATGTGACTCCTCAGTAACATCTCCTGTATGTATACTGAAGGAATAGAAATCCAAATTTTAAAATTTCAGAGGAGCCTTAAAGCCTTTGCCAGTAGTGTACGGAAAATTGTTCCTATAACAATGATTTTGAGAAAATGTATGTTTCCTTCAGAAAGTTCTAGATACCTGGAAAGAGAAGGAAGGAAAATTTTACTTAGATGTTTTCACTTTTTATGTACCAAAGGTCTGTGTTTCAATGCTGTTCTATACTTTTCAGTAGATTATGACAAAAATTCTGTGTTTAATTCTTTAGGTCGTTACACATAATTCTCTAAGTGTTTTACATAATTAATTGTATTAATTTCTGTACATTTCACTTGTTTTGAATGCAGCTATATAAAAATCTGTGCTATAGCTCTATGAACAATTTTTCTGTATTCACTGACTGTTACACTAGTTTTGAGAGAAATGAAGGAGGATGAGAGAGAAATGACAGCTGCCACCAGAACTTCAGCCAGTGGAGACTCCTCAACATCTGCACTATTCACAGAAGGTTACAGGAAACCTATGTTCTACTTCTGCTTCCTTAGTAAGAGAGGAAATTAATGGCAAATGGCAAATATAAAACATAAAAAAATATGCAGCTACCGCTCATTAGCAGAAATGCATAAAATGCATGTGTTTGAAGATCAATGCCATTAACAGGATTGAAGAATGAATTGAAAAAATTCATCGAATTAGCAAAGTATTTTATTTCCAAAGTAAACAACCCGTTATTTTTAAAGTTCGTTTTTATCTCAATAAACAGATTACCTTTTAGTTGAGCACACTTAGTTTAAAATATTTTGTGGCATCAGGAATATTGCATTAACTTTGAGGTTTATGACCATTTTGATCAATAATCCTTCACATATAATTGTGTATAGCTCATAATCACTGTTCATCCTATTTTAATTAATAATTAAATAATCAATTTATAGACTATTTTCACTATTATTGATGTTAGTTTAATGTATTGCTTGACAATAGTTACTTTTTATATCTTACTATATCTATATTGATAAAAATATATTTTTTTTTATTATTATTATTTATACTTTATGTATATACATATATATTTTGGGCATGTTCAACCTCCAGAAGAGATGACTAAGAGGGCACCTCAACAATATGTATGAGTATGCGAAGGGAGTGTGTCAAAGATGATGGAGCCAGGNCAAAAAGTAATTCCATCTGGGGAGATTGTAACCACTGACTCATGGCCCACCAAACCAGCAAACCCACCATGTCAAAAGAAGAGAAACACTGAGCACACAGACTAATCAGTATTAAAATTTAGGGAATCGTTTAACCAATAGAATGAGAGGTCTGGGTAGCCAATGAGCATTAATTCCTTTGTTTGCTAAGATGTATAAATAGTGAAAAGTTTTGAACTACTTCAGGACCTCTTTCACCGAGAAGCCCAGGGTGAAGAAGGACCAACAGGAGGCTGCTAGATTCACAGGGGGTGACTATCTGCTGCTCTCTGTCTCTGTCTCTCTCTCTCTCAAATTCATTGTTAAATAAAATCCATAGTATTGACTTCATCATATGGTCTTGTTTGCAGCTTAATTTGGGTAGAGGCATCTCTCATTAATCTGTTAACATCTGTTAACATCAGCCGTGTACTTTTTCTTTAAAGCCATCGTATGCAAATTTCCTCCAGGAATGTGACTCCTCAGTAACATCTCCTGTATGTATACTGAAGGAATAGAAATCCAAATTTTAAAATTTCAGAGGAGCCTTAAAGCCTTTGCCAGTAGTGTACGGAAAATTGTTCCTATAACAATGATTTTGAGAAAATGTATGTTTCCTTCAGAAAGTTCTAGATACCTGGAAAGAGAAGGAAGGAAAATTTTACTTAGATGTTTTCACTTTTTATGTACCAAAGGTCTGTGTTTCAATGCTGTTCTATACTTTTCAGTAGATTATGACAAAAATTCTGTGTTTAATTCTTTAGGTCGTTACACATAATTCTCTAAGTGTTTTACATAATTAATTGTATTAATTTCTGTACATTTCACTTGTTTTGAATGCAGCTATATAAAAATCTGTGCTATAGCTCTATGAACAATTTTTCTGTATTCACTGACTGTTACACTAGTTTTGAGAGAAATGAAGGAGGATGAGAGAGAAATGACAGCTGCCACCAGAACTTCAGCCAGTGGAGACTCCTCAACATCTGCACTATTCACAGAAGGTTACAGGAAACCTATGTTCTACTTCTGCTTCCTTAGTAAGAGAGGAAATTAATGGCAAATGGCAAATATAAAACATAAAAAAATATGCAGCTACCGCTCATTAGCAGAAATGCATAAAATGCATGTGTTTGAAGATCAATGCCATTAACAGGATTGAAGAATGAATTGAAAAAATTCATCGAATTAGCAAAGTATTTTATTTCCAAAGTAAACAACCCGTTATTTTTAAAGTTCGTTTTTATCTCAATAAACAGATTACCTTTTAGTTGAGCACACTTAGTTTAAAATATTTTGTGGCATCAGGAATATTGCATTAACTTTGAGGTTTATGACCATTTTGATCAATAATCCTTCACATATAATTGTGTATAGCTCATAATCACTGTTCATCCTATTTTAATTAATAATTAAATAATCAATTTATAGACTATTTTCACTATTATTGATGTTAGTTTAATGTATTGCTTGACAATAGTTACTTTTTATATCTTACTATATCTATATTGATAAAAATATATTTTTTTTTATTATTATTATTTATACTTTATGTATATACATATATATTTTGGGCATGTTCAACCTCCAGAAGAGATGACTAAGAGGGCACCTCAACAATATGTATGAGTATGCGAAGGGAGTGTGTCAAAGATGATGGAGCCAGGCTCTGCTCAGAGGTGCTAAGCAATAGGACAAGAGGCAATGGGCAGAAACTGATGCAAAGGAACTTTCACCTGAACATGAGGAAGAACTTGTTTTCTGTGCAGGTGACTGAGCACTGGAACAGAATACCCAAAGAGTTTGTGGGGTCTCCCTCACTGGAGATAATCAAGAATTGTCTGGATACATTCAAGAATCATCTGGATACAATCCAGTGCTATGTGATTTAGGATGTCCCTGCTTGAGCAGGAAGGCTGGATGACATGTCCTCCTGTCATTCCACTTCTAGACTTACCTATTCTGTGGTTCTGTAATAACATATACTATAGATATTAGAAAGAAAAAAAATATAACTCACATCTATTTTATAGGAAATTGTACATGCCGATTTTTTTTTCATTACTCAGGAAAGAAACATGCCAGTGTTAAAAGAATTTCTGGTGAAATGGAACAATCTCTTTCAATGCCTACCAGCCCACATTTCCCTACCTAGATAGCTGGAGAGTTAGACAAATGACAGGCAAGATACTCAACCAGACAGAAGTACAACTTTCCATCTTGAGAGAAAACAGACAGTTAAGGGACAGATGAGAAACAGAGACCTTTCCCCTACTTAGCAAGACAACTGGGTGACTAGCAAGGAGGTCAGACTGCTCAGGATCCTGAATAGCAGCACAACTTAAGGAACTCTTTGGACTGCTCAGAAAAGCTATCTGGGCAGGTGGTAACTTGAGGAGTTAGCCAGGTTTCACACCAGCCAAGGAGGACAGCTGGGTTTGAGGCAAGTTGAGAAGCCAAGCATTCTGCCTCATTTCTAGCCAACCCACCATCCTGGGGTCCAATTGGCAAGACACTGGCTGAGCACAGTGGCAGAAAATCAGATTAACTAGCAGCTGGCTGCTTGGTCAGGCTATCAGCATTTCTGATTTTTATTGGTGTTTCTGACAAAATCTACATGTTCCCAAACAACCATTCAATTCCATTCAGAAAGGTATTCTCCTTGATTAAAACCTTTTGAAAAATAACCTCACCAGCTCTAGCTGAATATAGGTATAAAATATTTAGAACAAATATATAATGAACAATATTGTTACACCTCAATGTAATCACATACAACTATTTTATTGAAAATCTCAGGAATTCTTTCTTTGTGAGATTTCCGGACAGCAAGAGTATGTGAATTATTTATCTGCCAGAAAATGTCTGGTTTAGGTCTATTCTTCTGCAGATCTTATCTTTTCAAATATAGTTGTTATATTCTGTCTGCTTTTGGTCATCCTGACTTCCTTAATGCCCACAGTTTTTCTCTAATATGGATTAAAAATCCTCCTTTACTTCTTTTTCTTCAGTGAAAATATTACTGAGAGATGGATCTACCATATATCCATCCTTCCAGTATCTCAATATAAGCTTATACCACCTTTTTTTTTTCATAAATTGTTACTTCTTTAGTCAAATTACAAAGATAGTTCACTTAGTCATTTAACAATTCATATTTATGCCAATGAGACTTAACTTTTTAAAAAATCATTTTAAGATAAATTAAACGTAATGCTGTGTTTTGCTGTTATTATTAAGTTGCCAATTTTAGATACTGACTAAAGTCAATCTCATGTCTTGTGTCAAACGTAAAGAAAAATTCTGTTGTGCAAATTATTGAAAAAGTGGGCATTAGCTAGACTTAAATAAAAGGTATTTTCTTTTTCTAGGTTTTCCCAGTTTCTCATATGTTGGCATATCATTCTTTGATTAGCGGTGGATCATATTCCCATTATAGGTAACTTAATAGTCACTTAGAATATACAACACAGAAAGTAAACTGTACATACCTATATATCCCATCTATTTGGATTCAAGATTGTGGCCAAATATTATCACCATTGTAATTCATTGAGAAGGGCACCACTGATATAATATTAATCCTGTGCATTCAGGGAATAAAAAATATTACCATACCAATCAGATACTTTCTCTGCTGTGATTGAAAAAAATTAGGGTCACACCTGGAGCCATTGCTTCCAATCCAAAAATTTAAGATGATCAGAGGTCTGAAGCACCTCTCCTATGAAGACAGACTGAGACAGCTGGGGCTGTTCAGCCAGGAGAAGAAAAGGCTCCAGGGAGACCTAATAGTGGCCATGCAGTGCTTATAAGAAAAGGTGCTTATAAAAAAGAGATTTTTTTTACATGGACAGATATTGATAGACAAGGGGTAATGATTTTAAACTAGTAGAGGAGAGATTTAGATTAGATCTAGAAAGATGTTCTTTACTGTGGGGGTGGTGGGGCACTGGAACAAGTTGCTCAGAGAAGTTGTGCATGCCCCATCCCTGGAAATGCTTGAAGACAGGCAACATGACCTAGTGGGTAGCATCCCTGCCCATGGCAAGGGAAACTAGATGATCTCTAAGGTCCCTGCCAATGCAGGCCTTCCTATGATTCTGTAAAACCTCCACACTAATTAAGACTAATTAAACTTGTCTACCAAGTTAAAATCAACACATTTAAATATGTATATGTTAATATGTCTGCCTTCATTATCTGAATCACTTTGCTTAAAGCTTTACAAACTTTAAAACAAACTTCAAGGATGAGATTATCAGTTTGCTTGGAATGTTGTTTTTTGCTGTTTGTCATAAGCTTTTTTCCCCCCATCAGAAACATATAGACATCTCTTAATAGAACAACAACAAAAAAAAAGGATTTTAAAAGCTTAAGGAATCCATGCAAAGCAGAATGTTCTAAACTGCTAAGTCTGTAGAGAATAAGACAAGGTGAAACAGGCAACTATTCATATAGCCTCCTGAAATTCAGTACTTTTCTCTTTGTCTATATTTTGCTATACTGTATAGTCAGAAGAATTTCTGTTACCTATGCAACTAACAGTATACTTTCATTACTGTTAATCTTAAGATAAGTAACACAGCTAAATGCTCAATAGATGTAGGAAATGACACAATTTTTTTCTTAAACCAGAACAAATTCTGAAACCCCAGTAAAACAAGTATTGGGGGTCCATGTCTGCATAACAGGGAAAACTTTTTTTCATTCTAAAGAAAACAAATTTTTTGTAAGGCCATTAAAAACATAAAGGAGAGGTGAGAGAAGATAAACAGGTGTCCATCATGCATGTAAGGTGAAAAAATAATTTTTTTGTCAGTCTTGATGAAATTACATAAACCCAGCATTTTAGAACTAGAGCAATTTTTTTTCAGTTCCACTCACTTTTAAAAATAACTGTAACAAAATAACAATCCCACATTCAATGTTTAAGTCTTGGGCTTAAAAAAATTATAAAATTTTTGATTGACATGAATACATTATTTCCTTTTTGTTGTCCCCCTCAGGCAGTAAGTAGTCTTTGATATCATCAGGGCACATCAATAGAATAGAATAGAATAGAATAGAATAGAATAGAATACAGAACAGACCATTTCAGTTGGAAGGGACATACACTAATCCAGTCCAAATGCCTCACCACTTCAGATCCACATCAGAAGTGTTTACTTTAACTGTGCTCTAATTATATAACTGATTTTAAAAAATCTCATTATTTTGCCTGACCAGGCATGTTGCTATTGTCCAACTGTTCACAAGAGACAAACCTTCAATTTTTTAATGTTTTCATTTCAGATATTCTTATGGCAAGGTGAAACCTTACACATAAACAATGAACAACAAACAAAACCGTCCAAGCAGCTCTGGGGAAAAACTTAGTGCAGCTTTTTTAACTCTTGGAGCTACTTCTGATTCTGGTTTGTGACAACACTGAAAAATAACCAAAGGCTATATCACCCCCTATGGCTCTATGAAGAGCAAACCTGCTAGAAATGTTGAAATGGGACAAAAAAGAGGGAAACAGTAAATCACATGTTATTACCTTCCTTGGGAATCACTGTGAGTTTCTCTAACAGAGTTTCACCAGGTCATTCCTCTATTGGATTAAGAGGCAGATGGAGGAAAAAAGGTAAAGGTAAAAAACAGATGCTCTGTACAGCTTGATCCCCTGCTGATCTCACAGATAGAACAGCAGGTGCTTGTGCTACTGGAAGCAGCTATAAAGAACACACAGATCATCTCAGGCTACCTCTGTACCATTCTAGTGAAATGTTAAAACTGACTTTTTTCACCTACAAAACTTACTAAAATATTGCACAACACATTAAAACTTAATAAGATCTCTCTGTGTTTTGTAGACAATTACTTAAATATGGGAAATCTCCACAACTGCTTTGCCATGACTCAAATGAATGTTTGCATTCGATCTTGCATTGTGCTAGTCACCCTTCTTCTATAAGGCTGTATCACAAGATATTCACTCCTGCTTGTGAGATGATTTTCCTGGTGAAAATTTTATCAGCATTCCCTTGAAAAACTAAATTTGTGACTAAATCTTCTTTTTTGACCAAAAAGCATAAGTCTTTGAAAATTCTTAGTCATCTCTGGTACTGAGACTAAAGAATTTGTACAGCCTCTTGAATATATAGTTATTGAATTAACATTTGACTATGCTAGAGACTTGGTTTTTGATAAATCACTTCTTTTGTATGATTTAATTACATGATGCTACACAGAGGCAACAACTTATTCTTCTTTTATTCAACTCCATGATGAAAACCATCATTTTCTTCCTGAAGCTGTAGAGGTTGTCATTCCTCCAACTGTTAATAAGTTACTGTTTTCACTCAATAGAAATTACTATTCCTTCACAATTGCTAACTTATTTTTCTTTTGAGTTAAACTTTCTGAGATTTAGTAAAAAAAGATTTACAGGAGCTGAAATAATTTAAATAGTTTTTGCTGTCCTGTGGAAGCATTTGACTGAAATAAGTTGAATAATCCATGTAGCTGGCCTAGCAAATTAGAAAGGCAATGTAGGTATGCAGTTCAACTCAGCCTTAGAATGTATTATGGACTCCTTCTCTGATACACGCACTGCATAGTAGTTTTACAGCAGTGCTTAAAGCTGTATATTTGTCAAACTGGGTCCAAAGCAGAACCTTAATGTTTTATGAGGAAAAGCTAGGATATTTGATAAGGTAAAATATTTTTGATATTTGAGATGATCTTTGAATGGTTTCTATTATCTATGTGAATAGATAAACATACATGTTATTTCTAGAGTTACAGAGTAAGCAAGAAATCTGCTGAGCGTCCTCTTGCTCAAAGTCTTCTGTGAAATCTTGGTCCCACTGAAAACTTGTGGAGCCAGAATCTCTATTTCTGATACTGAGAACTTCCTGAGTTTCTCTCATGAGAAGTAAGATTAATAAAAATAATGACAAAAACACTATGTGGACACAGCTTTTAGCTGAAAAGATGCAATAGGACATTGTTTTCTAGGAACATTTAATTCAGATGGATTTAAATATGGCATTTTAGCATGTTCCTGTAAAGTCTGTATCTTCTCATTGTTAATAGATTACAAATTTGCCACAGGGAAATCTGGCAGTTCAGAAGTTTTAAGAACAGAATGACAATAATTAGCCTTATGAAGTCTAAAATTTAGTTATTAAATGGGATGTGTATAACATGAGGATATCAAGTTTTAGTTTACGTGTCTATCCAACAACACAGAGGTACTGCACAGAACACATATAAATCAGGACATCTGCTGTAGTTGTGACCAGCACCAGCAGTTCAGGAGAAAGAGACACTAACACTGAGACATCAGAGTGTCCACATCCATACATCTCACTTCCAGTTTAGATGGGTAAAAAACACCATCAGCCTTTCACAGACTAGTTGATTTCTCCTTATTTAAGCTGATCAGTGGTCATTATATGGGGCAGTACCTGCTGGATCCTTCTTCAAATAAATAAAAGTAAAATTATTAATAGGTCATTAGTGCTTCTTTGCTTCTTTTCCAAATGCACCTAAACTATTAGAGGGGGCAGATGTAGTTTAGAGTTTCAGATAAGCCTCTCACACAATCATTATCTTTTTTCTTCTCGCTCTGCCAACCCATAACTGAATCATCTAATGAAACACAGCTGTGCAGGTGTTCTAAAAGTCTCATTTTATTTCAGAAATACTCTTGAGTAGGCTTCACCTCCAAAGTGTATGAGGTCTCATTTGGTCAAAATAAGAGTTCAGACTAGTGTCTTTCCCTTGGCCCCTCACTTCAGCAGTATTTCAAACAGATATAGATGAGATGAAGCCCATGAATGTCACAACACAGAGTATCTCAGACTGTAAAAAAATTGAAAAGTGTTACAGGACTTTTTAAAAATGTTATCAGCATGTTGTCAAATTATATTGAAAGGATCAGTGCAAACAAATAAAAAACCCCCAAAAATAAAGCACACCACAATTTTATTGTTATCTATGAATAAAAGAGCACAGAAAGAGCAGAACTCCTTTTGTTGATTATTTTTGTATTTGTTGTATTACTTTCCTTAAAACAATAGGGAATTCTGTGTTAGTTACAGATTGAGAAATGATACTTTATTCACCTATCACTTAGAGCCAGCAAAGTCAGCATATACTTCTACTCTATTCTAGAATATAAAAAATATGTATTTCTAAGAGTACAGCAACAAAGAGTGAATTATTTCGCTTTGTAATCTACAACTTTGCATACGTTATTTTAATACTTCTGTCTAGAAGCTTTTGTTTTGTAGTGATATGGGCAATGGGAAATTCATTTGGGCCAGGGAACTTTATTAACATCTATGTATCAAAGCATTCTTGGGAGAATGCACTGTAACTGACTGCTGTGAAAAATTAATAATCATTGCATGGGGTCTGAAGCAAAGGGTAATAATATATTAAGTAATATAAAAAAGTTGCCTGTCAAGATGTAAGCAAAGAACTTTGACAGAAACAGGACTGAGAGAATCCTTGTGTGTAAATGTAATCCTATAAATGAGAAAAAAGTTCATTTATTTTGATGAAATTTATTAATGTTTCATCTATCTCTGTATAGGAACTTAACATATTGATTGAAATGTTACAATGGATTGTCGTTGCTGAACTCTTGTATTCTAATAGTTTTGTATCAGTGAGAGGGTTGAAAATAGATAATCTGTAAGTTCCTTCCAACCCATACCATTGTGTGATACCAGTTTTAGAAGCAACTTAAACAACTTTCCTATTGAAAATGTAATACTGTGGGACATAAAATGTCATTTACACTATTTGTGATTAGTAACATAAAGCCGTAACAATCATATTCTTTCATGCATGTTATCTTTATGCATCAGTCTTGAAACAGGTATTCTCTTTTCTTTGCCATCAATTTTGACACTATCACAGTACTTCCAAGGTTCAGCATAGCAGTAAAAAGCTGAAGCAGAAAAACATAAATAAAAATACATTACAGTACTTGGTAAGATAATTGTGTGTATTTTTTTTTTAGCATTGGATTCTTTATCCCTCTAGCTACTTATTGCTGTGACAGTTACTGACACATGTCCTGACAGAAATGGAATTTTCTAGACAGCATGACTGAGCAGTTGAGCACTCAGCAGTTACCGAACTGCATGTTTCCTCTCTAAAATAAAGCCATGGGGAAAATAGTCATCATTCCTGTCAAGATCCAGCCCAAAAAGTTTACAAAAACAGCATATTATTGGCATATATATAGGCAATCTCAGATACTAGTTTGAAGAAAAACATTATGTTAACCTTTGAGACAATTAATTGTCCCTTATCACAACTTTGTGTTGCATTTTT
Organism: Ploceus nigricollis; assembly: GCA_013399945.1. Lineage (NCBI taxonomy): Eukaryota > Metazoa > Chordata > Aves > Passeriformes > Ploceidae > Ploceus > Ploceus nigricollis. The sequence continues at coordinate 24,311 of VXBC01006342.1, forward strand.
TATGGTAATATTCATTTAAGTCTCTTTATAGCACTTTATAAACACTTTTTAAAAATCCATACTAGTTTGTTCTTCATTTTCTGCTGAAATAAGGTGATGAATTTGGGGAAATGGTGCAGAGAACCAAAAACTAGTTTATTCCTGCACAGTTCTGGTATCCTGTTAATTAATCAGCTTTGGAAAATCAATCAGTATCTTGAACTTGAATAGTCCATACCTATTCAGGACTATTCCGTTTATTCACTATAAACTATAAAACGAAGTAAAACTTGGCAACGTATATTTGTGTGACCAACGAAATCCTAAACAATGGAAGAAGGCTCAGAATCACAGAATCATTTAGGTTAGAAAAGACCTCAAAGATCGTTGACCAACCTTTGACCGATCCCCACCTTATCAGATAGACCATGGCATTAAGTGCCACATCCAGTCATATCTTGAACACCTCCAAGTGTGGCAGCTACACCATGTCTCTAGAGAGCCCACTCCAATGCTTTACAACCCTTCATGTGAAGAAAATTTTCCTAATATTTCATCTCAACTTCTCCTGATATAGCTTAAGGCTATTATCTCTAATCCTTTCACTAGCTGCCTGGGACAAAAGGCTGACCCCTACCTTGCTACAACTCCCCTTCAGGTAATTGTAGAGTGATAAGGTCCCCCTGAGCCTCCTTTTCTCCAGGCTAAACAATGTGAGCTCCCTCAGCTGCTCCTCATATGATTTCTACCTTGGAGCATCTGAGCACAAATGATATATCTTTGAAGCTCAAGGGAGAATGCAGGGGCTGACCACAACTGTTATAAAGGAAGTCAAATCAAACATCACAACATAAAGGAGACCAGGAGATGAGGGGATAGGATTTGATTGAGCTACATAGCTGTGTAAGTTGAGTAAATCAACTGGCTGTATCTCATGAGTGGATTAATTACTTGTATAAATAACCTTCTCTGAAGCACTTGGAGGGAGAGGGGAAGTGGGAAAAGTGGGAAGTGAATGTCACTGACCAAGCCCAATCAGCATGAGACAAATGCATACATCAGAGTTCAACAAAGAGCATAGAACCTGAGCAAACAACAGAATTAACTTTGAAGAGAGCAATGGACTTCATCTCTATTCAGCCCATATATTCCTTCCCCCTGGGGACAACCAGTATCATAATGGTGAGCATATTTTAGACTGCTGATGAGAATCAGGTTGCTATTGTGATCCAACTGCATGTGATTGTGTTATGATTTATTACATTTCTGTGTGACTCTGAAAAAATGTTTTGTAATGTCAAATAAACTTAAATAAGCAAATTTAGTATTAAGATACTAAACCCTCCTTGTGGGGGACTACCTAAATGAATTGCTTGGACACTGACAGGGTGTTGAGAGATTGTTGCTCTGAAAATTGCTAAACTAAATACTGCTGCATGTATTATAACGTGGTGTCGTGATTTTGACAGACCTATAATAATAATTGATTGTTAAAAATAATGAGGCTATTAGAATGGACCAGACTTATGTTAATGGCATTTCAAAGTCTATCCAACAAGCTTTTTTCTGAAATTTAGAGGAAAAAAATCTTAAACCCAGTCAATGATAGCTATTCCAGAAACCTCAAAACATTTAAAAACAAAAGAAACCCAACCCCAGAACCTTTGGTAGCATCAAGGATCTAGTCCAATTAGAAGACTAACCAAAGTTATAAAAAGAAAAGCTGTGAATGTCCTGATACCTTAAAGTAGTTAAATACCCCAAAACTTTGAAGAAAATGGAAACTATGAAGAGACGTGTATCTAGTAGTCTGTGCACTATCTCCAAAATAAAAGGTTGGCAATATTATTTTGATGTCTTCAGTGACTTGAAATTTAGGCATCTGCACCCAAAAAACCACTTGAAAACATCAGTGCTCTGTTGTTTCACTGATGGAGTAGTATTAGTTCATTTATCCTCTGAAACCACATCTAGTTTGTAAAGGATGTAGAGTCCCAGAAACATTTAGGTTATAAAAGGCCTTTAAGGCCATTGAGATCAGCTGCAAACCTAACTCTACTAAGCCCGCCATTAAACCATGTCTGCAACTGCCACATCTTTTAAATACTTCTGGGAATGGTGACTCAACCACTTCCTTGGGCAGCCTGTTCCAATGTTTGACACTCCTTTCAGTGAAGAATTTTTTCCTAATGTCCAATCTAAAACTGCCCTAGTACAACCTGACACCACCTCCTCTCATCCTATTGCTTTTAACTTGGAAGAAGAGACCAACTCCCACTTCATTACAATCTCCTTTCAGGTAATTGTAGAGAGCAATAGGGCTCTGAGCATTCTTTTCTTCAGACTAAGCAGCCCCAGCTCCCTCAGCTGCTCCTGAGAGGACTCACTCTCTAGACCCTTGCTCAGTTCCATTGCCCTTCTCTGGACTTGTTCCAGCATCTCAATGTCTTTCTTGAAGTGAGGGACCCAGAACTGGACACAGCACTCCAGGTACAGTGGGATCATCACTTCCCTCGTCCTGCTGGCCACACTATTTCTGATACAAGCCAGGACGCCATTGGCCTTCTTGGCAACCTGGACACAGACTGGCTCACTTTCAGCTGCTGTTCACCAGGTCCTTTTCCATCAGGCAGCTTTCCAGCTCCTCTTCCCAAAGCCTGTAGTGCATCATGGGAATGTTGTGACAAGCCCTTGGCCTTGTTGAACCCCATACAACTGACCTTTGTCTATCAATCCAGCCTGTCCAAATCCCTCTGCAGATGTATCAGTGTGGTGTTCCTAGCCACATTCTGCATTTAGTAGCTAGATACCAAAGGATATTCTGCTAAAGCCATTCTTTCTGCTGGATTGAATCAACAATCTGATAGGAATATAAGAGATGCAGAACCATAATGAAGCAAGGATGAGGGAATACGTGTCAGTAAACCAATTCAACTCTTTTCAACTATGCTGAAAGCCTTCCTCAGTGAGGCACTGTGAATGTCAAAGGAAGCATGAAATATCTCCAGTGCCAACTCGTATGAGTCACATAAGGGTGATTAATTGATTGAAATCCATATGCGTTCTTAACCTTTCTTGTCTCCGTGTTTAACTAATTGCTCTTTAACATTTCCTTTTTCACGTATCCCTGGTGAATGTATTACATAGAAAACTTCATCCAAGTTTCCTTTCTTCTTCTCTAACTGATTCTACTTTGTTTTCTGACTATGATGTAGTGACTACAGAGTACACCTTCTTTTACTCTTATGCAAGATTTTGTAGTTTAATTTTAATGGGCTGAGCTTCATCTCAGCTATCATTAGAAGTGTTAAAGCTAGTCACATACATCCAATCAGTCATGCTGGCTTCCTGCCTTCACTGGTAAATGACACTGAGAAGGTGATACATTCCATCTCTTAAAGACATCAGTCTCACAGTGGGATGATTTGACTTCTGAAATACTCTGTCTCCCCCTTTCTTTCTTTCTTTCTTTCTCTCTCTCTCTCTACTATCTAGAGATGGGGTGTTTTTTAGGCTACACTCATAATTTGACTTCCAAACATCTAATTTTAGATGAACTGCATTGTCTGCCTTGGTTCTTAGACACCATGGATGTAGGTGAAGATACTCTGTGTTTAGAAGACTCAAAACTGTTTTTTGAAGCATGTATATAAATGTCAAAAACCCTAATTTCTCTAATCAACATGTAGGAATTAATTGACTGTTTGGTTTTTACCCCATGATGCATTATTAATATTTATATATTCCTCCAAATGAACACTATACAGAAAACAAGGTACCTGAAAGAATTTTTTTTCCTGTTGTTGTAATACATACTGATCATACAATAGCATGTGACTGTTAGGACTGAAATTCTTGATTGAATAACTGACAATAACAGAATATTTTTAAAAGAAAAATTAATTGATTTGATAACTTTACGTGGAAGAATGTTTCAGGAAATAAAATGAAAGATTCCAATGAGGAATGGTCTAAGAAGCAAATAACATATTCATATCAGACTTCGAACATCATGTAAAAAAAAAAAACTGAGGGAAGAGACAAAATTGGACTACTTGTAGAAAATCCTCTTAATTTCAACTTCCTTCTTGGAATCAGTCAAAGATTCTGCTTTTGTTTTGTTTGTTTGTTTATGTGATATTACTCTTTTTTTTTCATTAAATCTAATGAATAATTTTCCAATTCATCTTCATTCAGCTTAACACTGAAATGTTAGAATGATCTGAAATGGTAGAATGATCTGAATATCTGCAGTGCAGCACCCCATAGTACAAAAAGCACGACTGGTGGTTCATAGGTAGAGCTCTACTCATGTCAGATTTGTGCCATTTAATATGAGAAGTTCCATTTCACCTCCTCACCTCTCCTCTCAGTGGAGAAGCATTGATAGAAGTAACATGACAGACTTTCTTCCTGCGCAGAAGGTATACAGACAATTCTGAACTTCACAGTCTGTTTTCTGTTTCCACCCCACTTCTCTTCATGCTAACCAGGGTCTACCATCTATAGGGAGGGTATCCTACGAGAATGGTAAGTTCAGCAACAATTTTTTTATAGGGATCAAAATATAATTTTTACATATATGAGGAGCACCCAATGCTATCACAGACCCCTTTTCTGTGTTAGTGTATTTTTCTTTCCCCTTTTATAAATGAAAAATAGTAACAAGAATAATAATGATAAGCAATTACATTTTCCCCAAAATGTCATTAATAAGAATTAAGTATCTTAACACTCTGAGACTAATTTTTATAATAAATGTTTACAATGAAACAGATGCAGATGATGTAATTTTCAACTGTTGTTACTTGAAAAGAAAAAGAGTAGCACAGACAGACTGGTTCCCTTTATGCTTTATCTGCTCTTTTTTCTCTCTAATGAGGGAAAGATAGATTAAATACTTATATCTATGACAAAAAATGTTTGCAATGTTTATTTTGATAGGACGTATGTGCTGGTGTTTTTTTAATAGAAATCTTAGCAATACTAAAAATCACAGAAATGCAGAACGATAAATTAAGACCAAATAAAGCATGATAGCATTTAATCTGAAGTAAATGCTATTTTGTTTGTGATCGTTGAGTGGTATATTCTGTCATACAGAAGGGTCTACTGTTATGCCATTAATATGCAGTGCCTGTTTTACTGAAGACTTACAAACTATTTTTGTTGTCTCTCATTAAAATACACTTTTAGGAAAAAGAAAAGAAAATACTTAAATTATTTTAGAAAGACCTTTCAAAATTTCATAAATGCTTTGATCATATTTAGATTTAAAAAGAAGAGACAATAAACCCAACAAGTCACAACTGATATTATAGGATGACACAAGAGGCCCTCTCTACTTTTACATCATAGATCTGTTTTTCTAGACATAGTCTCATGTATAGTTTTCAGGAATAAGTAGCTTTCTGTGGAAATGCACAGACAACAGATTTCCTACAATACCACATTCAGCTATTTTAAATTTTGGCTGACTCTAAGCATAAGCATGAAGCAAAAGAGTGGATATTTAAATTAGCTTTTTAGGGTAATTTTTGCTAAAAGATAATTCAGGATATCAAACTTGTAGTGAAATGTTTCAAAATAATGTTTTTTTCTGCACTATAATATTCTGTGTTGTCCCACGCTCATTAGCTAGAGAATTAAAAAAAATAAATGTAGTGAGTGTATCCTTAGCATCTTCTGTGATGCATCTTTTCACCACTATGGAAATGTATCCACTAATTGCTTAATAGCTATTCTAATATGAAGGTAAACAAAAGCTAATTAAAATTTTCAGTTGCAGTCCTTAACACCAAAACATTCTTATGTCAGAATAAACTTTGTAATACAGTTTTTTCTTGAAGTATGGAAACTTTGTGACCCACTTCTGTAAATATAACTGCTTTCCATTCACTGGCTGCTCAGAAAAGTGAGACCCTTGGAGACTTCTAAAGCATATTGATGGAACACTCTCCTGAAGTCTAGTGTAAGCTGCTCTGTGTTTGACGATACAGAAAAATTAGAAAAGATTACAAAAAAAAAAAAACCAACAACAAAAAACAACAACAACAAAAAAATCCAATCAAAAAATAAAAACTGATGTAGAAATCTATCTCAGATTTTTAAGCATTTTTTTATTACACAGTACCTATCAATAGTAGGTATTTATAGCATAGCACTAAATTGCTAACTAAATGTTGGAATTATTTTTATACAACATTAATCATTATTTTTAATTATTTCCTGGCAAAAATGTAAAACTGAACATACAATATAGGCAGTACACAGATCACTTGCACATTTTAAAAAGCCATTGCAACAACAATTCTTCCTAGAACCTGACTGAGGAGTGCATCACAGTGTTTCAAGCAGCCTACTGTACTTGATTTTTCAGCTCTTTCCAGAAGAGTGATTTTAAATTATTTAGAAAGATGATATTTCTTAAAAGCTTTAGTAAGCATATCCTGCTCATTTTGTCTGTGCAGTCCACCTTTATGAAAATTATTCAATCATCTCTGATACTATGTCAATATCAGGCAAAAGGTAACATTCGCATTACAGTTTCTACTAAATTCATATTGGCTTAAGACTGTACACAGTGAGGGCCCATCAAAATGTTTCCGGCACCCAGGATTTTGGTGGAGACAAAAGGCCCCTCTAGACTTGTGAGAATATAGAATTAAATATTAATTTGATTTCTAAGTAGGGGTTTAGCAATTATATTATTGAAGGTACAATGGAAAAATATGGACAGAGTGCAGCTAATGTGCTTATCAAAACCAAATTTTATAACATCTCTGGTAATATTATTACCACTAACTTCTAGGTCTACTAGACTGTGGTGCTCTTTCATAGCTGACTTTCTCAAACCAACCTATTAATTTTTCCATGTCATTGAGATACACATAATCTACAAAAGGTTTCATTGGCTTCTTCCCACGAGGAAATATTGTCTTGGTAAATGATTTTTGAGCATCTCTAATTACTTATTTTGTAAGTATGCCTGTTATCTTGAAAGTGTTGCACTTAAAATCTTGATATGGCCATATATGGAGTGAAGAACTCGTCGAACAACATCTATCCTTTTAAAAATCATTCTAATAGATCAAATTATTCAATTCAGACGGAAAGCTTCATTCACAGGAAAATGAAATAGTAATGCAACCTCCTCTCCTCCCTGGTATGTCTATGTGTCTTCTAGTGCAATGCTCTCTCTTGAAAAGTTCCTCTGGGAACACTCTCAGTGCTTACACTTCCACATGTCTTAAGCAGATTTTTAAGGAGAAATTATGACATGGCAACAGCATCCTGATATTGAATACCCAATATGCTTACTTAATGATAATTATTGTTCTGGAAATTATATTCTAAACTACTCTAACTTGGTATTTAAAATGAGGAGATATCTTCAAATTGGAGGTGAAAACACACATTAAAAAAAGTGTGGTAGAAATGAAGTCCTTCATATTAAGATATAAAATATGTAATAGTGATACTAGTTTTTAAATACACAGCTATGTCTGTCCGCATATAAGTCGTCAGACAGACAGCAGCAGGACTGCATTGAGTGCAGTCTTTAGGCTGCTTATTTTTTTATATTTTTCATGGCTGTTTCAAATTCTATTCCTTAACTGTTTCCTTTAAATATTGACTTCTCATTGTTAAGGTAAAAATTTTGCCTTTTTAGAAACTAATGCTGCATTTAACCGCTCCTTCTTTAGAATGTGTTTTATAATTTTTTTTCAGCTTTCCATGTGCACCGATTATATATTACATACTCCTGGGTTCCTGATTCACTCATGAAATTTTCATTTTCCACATGTATACTAATGGCAATCTACTATATTTTTCTTTAGAAGCTTCCATCCCTGAAGTACCCTTAGCCTGGCTGTTTTTAAATCACCTCTGCCTGGATGTCATTCGATATTCTGCAAACAATCAGTAAACAGGGAAAAAAGAGTTTGGTTTGTTTGTTTGTCTCAAAAAGATGGTGTGGATACACTATCTTTGCTTAAAATACATTCTTTATTTAGAACAGTATATGTGGTATGTCTCCATGGCTTTGTTAAATGTTGAAAGTTCACTTTTCAAGGTCAATTTCATTGTACTGGAGATCTTGAACTCAGCAACATTTCTGTTACTCTTTTCTGTCCCATTAAATGAGATCTCTGCCTTACTAAGGAGTAAAAATATAATTTTGAGTTCAGTGTATTTAATATCCAATCCTAGCTCTTCTTTTCCTTATTACAAGTCAGCTGTGATCTGAGCATTCTTTGGAGAGCTAAACAGTAAATATATTATTACTAAACTGCTTTAAAATTGATGTTTTTCTTCATAAGAGATAAAAAAATTGTTTGAAGGGTACTGCAACAAGTTCCAGTTTCACAAGGTATTAGTATGAATCCCTACAAGAGACAATCAAAGCATAGGGTTTTCATTATGTTAAATATATTTTCTTTTCTGTCTTTGTGGATCTTACTGTTCCATCCATAAGAGTGGCATTAGACATTTTTAAGAGTAGAGAGAATGTTAGCAATTAACCTGAGAAATCTTTCAGTGTTAAGATGAAAGCTTAGTCTTTCATTCTAATAACAGGAAGACTTTCCTGATTATGAAAGGGCAATCAGAAGATCATGAGAGAACAAGATGGATCATTTTCTTTCTGTCAAGGTTACACACAGCAAAAAAGGACTGGGTATCCAATAAATGCTTTTTCACAGAATTTGTTCAATGCTCAGCTGTTGCTTCTGAAAGTGATAGTGAGATACGTTTGGAACTGAAGTTCTGGAACCTGAGTGGACTGGTGTGCGGAAAACTTCAAAGAGTCAGTTTTGGATAGGGAGTTAGACTACCAAATACTGATCTCTTTAGGGCATGGAATGATTCAGCCTTCCCACGAGAATCTGAGTGATGTGTAAATGTTCCAGGGAAGATTTCAGTTGAAAGGTATACTAACCAAAGGATAAAAAAAAGTAAAGATACTGCTAATCTGGGGGTTTCAGTTAGAAGCACTCTTTCACAGTTTTCTCTCAGGTTGCTGAAAACTACCTTTGGCAATTTGCCTTTTTCTGTGGTTTGTGGGGGTTTTTTTGGTTTGGTTTGACTTTTTTCTCTTGGTCTGTTGTTGTTGTTGTTCTTGCAGTTTTTTTTTAAATAAAGGTAATTTCTCTTTTGCTGATACTAATACTTACAAACCTAGCTCACCCATTTGTATTCTTATAAGTACTATGTAAATATAGTGAAAGTTGAATGGTGACAAGTAAATGAAATGCAAGCAGCATAAACTATCATAATTAACTTTTCAATATAACTTTCTTATGAAAAAATAAAATAAGACTTGTCTGTAAAAATTGATTATGTGAGTGACCAGACTTCAGTCTAGTTAGACTAATAGTGAAGATTCATGAGAACATTTCTTTATAATATGAGAAATCTCTGGCAGAGATATCACTGTTAATGATTTAGTCAGAAGCTCATAAGGATGTTGTATGTTTGGTTGGTTTTCCATTTTTAATGGAAAGATTGCAAAGGAGAGCAGTGACTAAGGTTACCATTCACTATGAGAGACAAAATAGACCATAAAAATATTATATCACACAGGGAAAATAAAACTACTTGGGAAACATGTACATCAATACAGAGAAATTACTAAGGGAATTATCTGAAAACTGCTGGTAAAGCACATTTTGATCATTCCATGCTCCATTTTTACACCTTGATAGACAAGCAGGAGGATCATACTTGATCATACAAACCAGAAAGCAATTGTTGCTTTCAGAACTAATTTTCAGTATTTACTTTTCCATACTTTTACATTTCCTGTCATAAAAGTTTATCTGCTAATTTCTCTGTCCAATTTCTGAATTATTAGCATGTACTGCAGACTACAATCTGAAGGCTAACAAAGATGTATTTCTAACATATTGCATTGCATAAAAGGCAAATTACAGGTGGAAATACTAATGAAATATTATAGGCACTGCATTGATCAATATCTTAAATATAAGCTGAAAAAAGGTGAATTAGTTAGGGTTTAACCTGAAAACTTAGGATAGTGCTGGTTATATTGGTATGATTACATGACATGATATGATTTCAATAACATTTTTTATCAGGGGATTACACTAACTGAGCCAAAAGACACATCAGAGCACTGATGCTTTTAGTTTCCAAAAAAATTCTTTTTCTTTAAATAATACACTGTTCAAAAAGATTCCCTTCCTTCTTCTATTGGAGACAATGATCTAGAGTCCAGTCTTCCTGCTGTCAGTCTGTCATTAACTCATACAGCTGTGAAGTAGGTACAAATACATCTGAGAGGTTCTGAGGGACCAATAGCTCTTTCTGAATCCAAATTTTCAATACAGTGTTTTATCTGCAAATAAGGGACATTAAGACTCTATATACAACACTTTTTGTATATTGCAGAGAAATTACTGCTGCTTTGAGATTTTCATAGAACTCTTGAAATCAAGGTGTATGATAAGCAGAAACTGACATATTGCATTATGTTAGGGAAAGGGAAAATGAAATTCCTGGTACCCAGCCAAAACTCACATAATAAGCATCTAAGTAGTTAAAGATTAAATTCTCCACAGGACTGAAAACTTCAGGTTTATGGTTGTTTGCAGAGCCAACACATCCTCTTATACAAATGGTAAATATTAATCTTTTTTTCCTGATCATACGTGCAGAGCTATTGATGTTGTTTACTAGTAAGTGTATTGGAAATAAAGGATAAAGAAGTGTGTAATGTACAAAAAAAACACCCCAAAACAAAAAAACCCCACAACATAAGTGCATCTGCACACTTTATAGACCAACGGTAAATTTTACTCTCTAATAAAACACTGAAAATTTATTAGCAAAAAATTTTCAGATTAAAATTAGCATTAAGATTTAGAGATAATTTATAATGCTCAATAATAACATCTGATGTAGGGAGCTTTTTCCTAAATATTTAAATATTCTACTTAGAGAAGAAAGTTTACTTCTGAGATTCAAAGCCAGACAAGGATTAAGGAGAAAGACAGTATACAAGCAAACACACCAAGAGCAACAACTCATACGGTGATGGGGGACAGGCACTGAGTTGATAGTTCCTTTTCCTTTCAATTTTGCATTTATTTATTCATGATATGCCAAAATAAAATATAAGTAACCTTTTTCTGCCACAGTGTTACTGCTGCTTCTTACTTTACTAAAATCCAGGCCTCAGTACACAACAATACCTGATTCTGCCATCATCTGCCGTCTGCTGCCTTGAGCAACTGACAACATTGCTTTGCTTAAAACTGCTCTGTTCCTGCCTATTGTGGCAGAAATCTCTCTGCTGCATAGATCTTTAAGAAAGCTTGTTCTGACTTCCTGACTTTTAATAAAAAAGGAGAGTAGAATTCTGTCTTTGTATCACAGAAAATCTGATAAACAGTCTTTGACTTTCAAATAAAATAGTTGTTTTCCATATTGTGTGTGCTGCTATAGAGTAATAAATTGCAGCATAGGCATGTCAAGACACTGTTTCAACTTAAGTTGCTCCAGCAGTTCAGAATCGAGCAATGCTAAGATCAAATATTCCTTTCCCCTGTGCTTAGTGACAGTTTGGAAGAAATTATGCAAATAGTATTAAAACCTGAAAATTTGTTAGCTTTGTTCTGTAAATGATTTCACTTTCATTCCTTCAAGGCTCTTCTCCATAATAAGTTCTCTTGTAAACAACATACGGAAGTGGTGTTCTGGTTCTGGCCAGCACAGGGTTAAGTTTTGCAGTAGCTAGGAGGGACCACAACCAGGACTCAAAGGTTATTTTATCCACCTCACATCATTGTTGGGGCAGGTGGAAGGGAGTCTGTTGTGGAGAGAAGGGGTTCCTTCCTGTCGAGTGAGCATGGCGCCGCTTCTGAACTGGAGGGAGCGGTTGGGTGGTGCCAGTTCCAAGCCAGAAGGAGGAGCTGCCACATGCCAGTTCTGAGCTGGAGGGAGTGGTCGGGGTGGCGTGGCTGCAGTTGTGTCAAGTTCTGTGGTGAACGCTTTTGCACGTGAATTACTCTGGGTTTCGTACACTTTTTCTATTGTTATTGTTGCTGTTGCTGTTCCTTTTCTTCTTGCATTGATGCCTCCAGTAAATTGTTTCTACTCAACCCATGATCCCTGCCTTTTGTGCCTCCACTTCTCCTGTCCAGCCCACCGCAGTGGGGGAGGGCAAGGGGGGAGCAAGCAGGTGGCACATGGTTTGGAGAGTCTCAGTAGGAGCACTTAATGGGGGATTTCCATTCCTAAACCATGACAAGTGGGTTTTGGCTGAGAATTTTGTTGTTTTGTTAGGTTTTTTGGGGGAGATTGTGTTTGGTGAGGGGGAGGAGTGTGTTTGTTTTCATATATTGCATATTCTTTAAAGTATATATTATCCTAGAGGCTTTCAGTAGGAAAAAAGATCAGTCAAATACACTATCTGCCCTGCTACTTAGCCACAGGGGTCACTCTATGCCCCTCCTCATGTTCATAACCTCCCAGTGTTGTCAGATATATCTTGCTTCACCAGTTATTCAAATTACTTACAGATAGTTTGTTACATCTCTAGCATCATAAGAACATCTGTCACATTATGCTGCACAGAAGTCAACACTGACTTTGCTTCTAAAACTTGAAGTTCTCTGGCAAATTTTGTAGCAATTACAGGCTGCTTGTACCTCAGTAAAATCCAAGTTTTTATTTAAATCTGTTAAAGAATTATCATAAAAAGGATGTATTAAGAGGCTAAACAGTGTGATGCACTGATGATTCTAATTAAATAAATATAAACATTTATATTTTTATATAATTTTTTTCTATCTGGAAAAATTGCAAAGGAACATTACATCTAAAACTCTATCACTCTAATACAGTTTGGTATGGATTATTTCAGCTATCATTTTCTGTCATCTGAAGGTGCCAGATAACCTTTTAATAGAAGAGATGAACATTTAGTGCACTAGTCATGTACATTGCACCAGTGTTATGTTTGGGGAAAAGAGTGGATGGCAGAGAGTTGCAGAACTCTCATGGCATATTTACGTTCAGTTATAATACACTGTCTAACACATGGAAGCTGCAGTGTGCTTTCATAGTCTGCAGAGTTTGTTAGCATGACGGCAAGCATATGCCAGTTCTCTCAACCTTTAAGAAGAAATGGGTTTTGTTTACAGTAAAAGAAAGAAACCCTCAAGTCAGTGGTTATCACTATCTTCTCTCTAAGTTTCACCTGCTTTCTTGTTTTATACTCTATGACAGAGGGGAGAAAGTTCAGATAATTTTGGACTCATGTTAATTGGTAGAGAAATAATGAAAAAGCTTTCATAATGCATATCAGAGTTAGAAAACTGTCATGCTTATGTGTAAGATCTACTCATATCTGTAACCAGTCCACCGTCTGTGTATATTTTTTAAATATTAAACCAAGTGATCGGTCGCTAGAGGGCATCAAATCTGTGCCCTAAGAAATGATGAAAGAAAAGCTGCAGATGTTTTAATAGGACAAAGAGAATTTACATCTCTATGCCATGTGCTGTTCTGCAGATGACAAACCAATTCATGAGTATTTTTAAAGTCACTTTATGGTAGTTGTTACCCACCTCATAAAACTGTGCAATAGAAAGCCTTTAAAAAAAAAAAAAAAGAAAAAAAGGACATTCCCCATCACCCCAAATAATAGCAAAGATCTGACTTTCAGGCTCTAGAGGAAGACTTACATAGAGCTAGAAGGTGGAAACGTAGAGTATCTTCCATTGCTGTTTACCATCAAGTCAAGGTACTTATGGAAAAGAAAAAAAAAAGCAAACAAGAAATGAGCAGAGAAGCACATACTTTGCATGTCTCCTTTGTTTGGTGTCTTCTAAATATAGGTTTCTTTTCAAAGTCACTAAACCTACTTTTACAGTACCTTCTAACTGTGTATGCTTGTCTGTCTCACACATACTTTTGTGTCCATTCTTTATTCACTGTCAGATGTCTTCTGCATTCTAGGATGTACTTCTTTTCTGGAACTGGACATCCTTTCTTGTACTACTTTTATGTATTTTCAGGGGTCTTACCATCTAGGAAAAAAATTTGCAGATGAGGTCATAACATTTCATTGCATATAAGAATAAGGAAAACTCTCAAACATGGAATAACTGTTGTGTTGTATGTAATGAGGTTTCTGCAAGATAGCATCATATTTAACCCCAGCTGGTGATTAGCACCACACAACTGCTTGCTCACTTTGCCCCAGTGGGAGAGGGAAGAGCAAAAATGAGAAAACACATGAAGTAAGATAAAGACAGTTTAACAGGTAAAGCAAAAGTGCACACACAAGCAAAGCAAAACAAGGATTTCATCCATGGGCAGGCAGGTGTTCAGCCACTCCTGAGAGAGCAGGGCTCCACGACACATAATGCTGACTTGGGAAGACAAACATCATAATTCCAAATGTCCTTCCCTTCATTCTTCTTCTTCTTCCCCTGCTTTATATGCTGAACATGATGCCATGTGGTATGGAGTGTCTCTTTGGGCAATTGCAGTCAGGTTTTTCAGCTGTATCCCTTCCCAGCTTTTTGTGCAACCCAGGCTCCTCCTTGATGGGGACGTATGAGAAGCAGAAAAGGTGTTGACTCTGTGCAAGCACTGCTCAGCAGTAATGAAAAACTCCCTGTTTTATTAACAGTTGCCAGCACAAACCCAAAATATACCCCATACTTCCTACTATGAAGAAAATTATCTGTCTATCATCCAAAACCAGCACAGATAGGTATAAATCAAAGGTAAATTTGGTATGGTTTGGTTTGCACAGATTTAATATTAGACAGATTTTAATAAATAAATCTTAGCTACTTAACAAATAAAATTAAGTAATTCCTGTACCCTTAAAATGTTTTTAGTAAAATTAAGGTAGCATCAATCATATTGATTTGATTGTTAGTATTGCTTCTTAGTGCAGTAGATCCAGAGTTAGCTAGACAGCTTCTTATTTATGAAATGAAGATAATATTTGTGTGCTCTGTTATTTGTTTACCTGCCATATTGAATTTTAATGTTGTAGGGATTCTCCACACAAATGAGTATTTTGATTTGAAGTTCCAAGACATTAAAGTATCCATAGATTTTTTGCATCCAAAACAGCTCAAGATTCTCAAAACCTACCAGGAAATCATTAACACCAAACAGAACAAAAGAAAATAATAATAAAATCTCCCAGGCAATATAAAATTCTTGAATAGAAAAAAATGTAGCAAAACAGATTGTATAACTATTTCCTTTTCTGAAATCTTTGGGAGAAGGCAGTACATACATGAGACATGGGATATAAAGTAGAGAACTCCTAGTTAGGAAAAGGTGACTTTTTGTGATGCACAACCCACCTCTCAAGATTTCATTCTTGTACCATACCTCTAACTGTCAATGCAACATAAGAATTTCATAAAATCTTAAGAGAGGCTGTTATTCCTAGAAGTTTTAAAAAATTATTATCCAGAAGAGAACAGATAAGTGAAATCTGTTTCTGCCACATTATTGCAATTGCTATTTATCTTTCTCACTTACTAAGGCACCTACGAGGGCAACAACCTTTGAAATAAACGTTCATTCCCAGTATTTTGCCTTATTCTTTAAAGTTTAGACATCAATATGTTGAATCAAGCAATACCATAAGTGTTTCATTTTTTTTCTTACTGCTGTTCTAAGTGTAGATATGAGATTGTATAGAAATGTCGTATTTTGTGGTTTTTTTACAGCTGTTGTTGCATTTTTTACCTGTCAGTAACATCCGCATCAAATAGATCACAGGTGCTGATCACAAAATAATCCATAGTCATTCCCCTTATCTCTTCATATAGAATTCTGTCATTCACTTAGTTTCTAAGTAGATTTTGGCTAAAAGATTCTCTGAAAGCCTATAAATTAGTACAAGCTTTTCATTATTTAACACTGATAAGAGTAATTAGTAGATGTAAAGAATGAAATCTTTATTTGAAACTTAGAAGAGCAGATGGAAGTTCATCTCAGAAGACTCCATAATATTCCACTTGTATATATAGTAATAAGAAGACATCATGTAACAGAGAAAATGGTTGGAAATACTTTTTATTGTATCTAAAGCAATTCCTCTTGATAGACTGCTTTATCACTTCTATTTCTGACTTTTCCATTTGAAAATATGTCCCCTCTGTACAATAGAATAACATACAGAATATCCTTCAAAGAAAAAAAAAATAANGAGTGGGAATATATGTATAGACAGACAGATATGCCTGATTATGTCCCACAATGAAAATATGTTACTTAGTGTGTAAATGCTAATCACTTCACATACGTTAGTGACTAACTTTTTTATCTGGATGTCTATATATAGAGATTGGACCTGCTTCTATTTTTATATGTTTATTGTTTTGAAAAGACAGGTTTACATTTTACAAAGTACAAATCCTAAATTTGTTTCAAAAATCATGCTGGCTTGGTGATTAAACTATAACTTTTAAGAATTTTGAATCTGTTTTTCGCACTATTTTTCATTAAATACCTCAGGAAAATTGATTCCTAAAGTTTTATCTTACTGTTCAACTCAGATTTACTTTGCCAAACCCTGGCTCAGAACAACCTGTCAATTCCTCAAAATAGCTGAAACCAATTTAGAGCAAGGCAAGCCTGGGCTATAACTGAGACCTTGCTCTTTCTTTCATACAAAGCCTTTGGCCTTTTACTAATGATGGCAAAATTTACATTTGCTTTCCTACAGCAGAGACCTTCTTGATAGTCCTAATCATACTCTTTTTCTTGGTGACTTGCTAAAACCAAGCAGAGAGTTCTCTGAGCTTCCAGAGAAGCAAGAGTTACAAAGAAATATGTGCTTTATTTGGCAACAGACTTTCTAACCTATTTATTAACATGTTTATACATTGTGTTGTTTTACTGATCATAAAAAGGAAAAAAAAANAGTAAACGCTAAATTCCAACGTTAGTATTTAGTTAAGTTTTGTGGGTGAAATTTGTCTATTTTTGCAAAGAAGATAACTTTTTTAGATTGTTGTACAGAAAAATGCCTTAGTTCTATAAGTACAGTGAGTTAAACGAATGGTGATTTGATTATCAGATTGAAAATCCAAGTGTTTCAGGCTTAAATACTTACTTTGGCTTTATGTTATTTTCTTCTATCTTCCTTTGTAAACAGTAGTATAAAAACTATCTGACTAATATTTTATCATACTCAGAATTTTAATATGAATAGGAAGAAAAACTCTCAAAGGCAGCCTGAATGAATTATTAAAACATATTATCTGGATATCTTGTTAATATCCAGAGTTAAATATTCTTTTATATTCTTCTCTAAATACCAAGATTTAGATAGGGAATTTCAAGGTTACAGCACTGTACTGTAAATGAGACCTGTCCTGGAGACTAACAGAAGAACGCACAGATGAAAAGTGTGGTCATCCTCGCTAAATGGTCGCTCACAGTTTTGCTGAGTCTAGCCAGCTTTGCTAATTTTTTTGTAGACACTTACACACTTATCCTGGAACTAGCCCAGGGATTCATTTTGCTGACATCAACACCAATCACCACAAAGTTATAATGACTTTCTGGCCTCAGGTGTGGATAGACAAGTTCATACAACATCAAGGACTTTGAGCCTCAGCCTGAGATAATTCTTAAATATTTCTTAATAGAAGTTGATTGATTCTATGGTACTGATTATTAAGATATGGCAGTGTGGCTGCATGATTCAGTAATTGCCAATAAAGAAAACAATGGGAAAAGGTTGTTGCTCTTACAGGTTGTTGCTCTGACAATTTATTCATGTGTTCTCTCCTAATGTGATCCTGCCATTAGTACCCTAAAAATTAGCAAAAAAAAATTGCATCCAAAAATAAGTAAGAACATCAGTGCAGAGCAGTTACTGAAGGACAGTATTTATTCAGAGAAACACAGAGTTTATACTTCTCCGAGTATAAATTAAAGCTTGGAATTTAGGTGGATTTTAAAAGCCTTTTTTACAAAAAATTTCTTTCCGTAACTTATCTTCTTTTCACTCAAAATCAACATCTTCTTTTTATGTTTACATTTGTGCATTTTTGCAATGTGTTTTGCTTCATTTCTTTGAGTATTTTTTGTTTCTATAAAAATTGTTATATATATATTATTTTTGTGTGTGTGTAACACATGGAACTACACTCATGAACTCACGGAGCTTTTCAGTTAAGTTCCTTATATTAGCTATTAAGGACATCAGGTGCCTGTGAGATTCAAAGTTCTTCCTTGCATTTGAAATTTTGAGGCAGATCGACAGAAAATAAAGTGCAAATGTTTTTCTTAATCAAAGGTTGTTAAAAAGGCATCTTGGGAGCTGTAATGGTACCTAATTTTTTAGTGAAAATTAATTACAATACCACCCAGCAGGCTATGGACAGGAATGTAAAAAAATCAGATTAAATTAGGGTTTAGCTCCACTGCCAAAAATAAGATTATTTCAAAGAATACAAAAAAAAATTATTTCAAATAAAATAATTTATCATGCTGGTTGGCCAACATAAATTTATGTTTACCAACATGCTAGTAAATATAAAATATAAATTTATATTTACCAACATGCTGGTAAATAAAGTACAGAACAGAGAGACATAGTTTTCAGTTTAAGTATTGCTTAAATACTTGATGAATTGCAAAAATTGTATAGCAGGAAATCTACCTATGTACCTTATACCACCATAAGAGAGAACAAAAACCACAACAAACAGTGACACCTAACTACCATGTGTGAACACTTGATGGTTTAATTAACATGTAACTGCCACAGTTAATTTCTTTAGTCAATCTTGTAATTTAATTTGACAAAGAATTTATATATTTGCAAATAGAATAGGAATTCTGACTGATTTTGATCTGTTAAATTCTATTTTAAGCTTTAAAAAGATCTCTTCATACACGTTTATGATTTACATTGTTTATGTTTAGGATTAATTACATTAATTTGTTAGAGAAAAATTTTAGGCAAAAAACCCAAGCAAACAAACTAAACAGAACCAACAGCATTCCTCAACATTATTTTAATTACCTGCATTTTAGATCAAGGATTGATTAATCTTCAATCTCTAACGAATTAACATAAAGTCTTGGTTGTTCTCTATCATAAAATAGAGATATTCAGTAATTCTCACAGTAATTTACTTTCTGTTTCATACTACCTCAACCCTCAAATGGATTTTCCTTGCAGTGTTGGACATATATGGTCATGATGTTCTAACACGCTTATGAACATACTACCTTGCAGAACATAAACACATTGATTCACAATAAAACCAGTTACAATAACTGGAAAAGAGAAGACAGAATTATTAATTCTATTGATGTGTATAGTAAAGAGAGAGAAGGTTTAAAAAAGCAAAATATTTAAATGTTCCTTTTGTTTGTCAATGAGTGGAACTATAAGGAAATTAAATTGTGTTCTGTTAAATCATGCTATTGTAAGAAGAATTATAAGAGGAAAAGAAACTGTAGTAGTATACAGATATGTTAATAGCAAAATATAGGGATTATACCTTTATTATCTGTATTCAGTCTCATGCCTTAATTTTAAGCAACACATTTAAACTGACTGGGAATTTTGAGCTGACATTAGATTTGATCAGCATCAAAGTCATAGAGATCTCTCTGACTCTTTAAAATTTCAAGAAAACCTTAACTAAAAATGCATTGGCTGTGCTTGATTTCACTTAGATTGAAATATAAAAACACCCAACAAAACAAAGAACAACAACGTTCTGTGTAGAACAAATATGAAACATTTCAAGTCAGTTTCAGTTTGCATTTCATCTCACAAGCATGCTGCATTACATCAAATCCTGGGGTCCTTTTGCCCTTATTTTCCTCTTTGAGGGAAAGAAATGGTGCAGTTGATTAAGCAATATATTTTCATCATAGAAGGTGGCTCCTAGGTATGTCTGTTTTTTTCCCCAGGTTTCAAAGCATCCATTTGTCAGCAGGTGTTTAATACTTTAGTCTAAATCCAAAGTCCCTTATGCATTGTTGTGCCATTGGGAGTTCAGGATAGAATAGTTTGTGCAAAATACTTGTCATCTTTTACTATTTTTACTATTGATATATATGGTTCCTGTGAAGAGCAAAAAGCATACTGTGTGTTTGATGAGACAATTTTTAGAGTGTTGTAAAACTCTTTAATATTTAGTTATCAAGTAAATCCATTTCAATGACAATGAATGCACTGGTGCATCAGCAGTATAAACTCCACAGGAGTCATGCCAAAAAGAAAACCAAGCCCCACAGAGCAAAATTGGAAGGGATTGTAGTCCTTTCAGACTTCTTTGAAGAAAGTGATCTGTCATTAAAAATTCACTAGTAGCAGTAAAATATTAAAAACATCACTACACATTTTGAAGAATCAGAAGATGAGAATATGGGAATTCTTAATGAAGTGAATGGCATCCAAGAGAAAGGTGACCAGAAAAAATGAAGACATGCTGATTTCTTTCCTCGGGTTTCTTGCAGTAGATTCAATATGACTGTGTTTTCATGTCAGCTTTTAAAAAGGTAAATTTTTAAAATTATGGTGATGGTATTTTTCCATTTAGTATACCCCTAAAAAGTAGGATCTCTATATGGCAGGAATAGAAATACATGTATCCCAAATTGGCTCCATTGCTTTAATCCTATGCTTTATCTGCAATGCAGGTATAATATATATCACATGTTCATAGATACATATATATTGCCATATATTAATGTGTATATCTATATATCTCAACTTCAATACTACAATAATAATTATTCATTCCTGCAGTGTATTAGTGTATAAAAGTGATTTACCAGGGATGGAGAACCAATAAACACATACATCTCAAACAGAAAAGAAAATTTAAAAAATTAAAATAAACAAGATCAGAACCATAATTAAACTCAGTGCAGCCTCAAAAATGGATATTACAGCTAAAATTAAGCAGTGATGCAAGAGAGGGGAGAAATGAGTTGTGAGGAGGGAAAGTGTAGAAAGAGTTTGAATCTACACTGTTATTAAAAAAATTCATGAAGACCCATAGCACCAGTTCATATACTTCTTGCATTTTGCTTGTATTTTTTAACTTTCACTTTTGTAATAATGCACCCCTACTGTTTCGGATTTTTTTTTAATAAAACTGGTATTGTTCTCATTGCTACACTTGTCTACGATTTATACAGCTTTGCAAATTTGATAAATTTACCTGGCTCTTACTTCCTGTGAACTAATAAATCAAATAATGTTACTAACAGTATAACAAAAAAACTGCCTAAGACTCTTGAATACTTGGAATCTATTAGGCTCTGATTAAGACCAAATTTTGCCTATCAGTTTAAAGTCATACTGTCAATGACCTTGTCTTAAGGAGAAATCTTCTCTGAATGTCCAAAAAGAAGAAAAAAATACCTCATTCCTAGAGCAGACTAATTTAATTCATGAGAGAGGAAGCGTGAACACAATGCAAGAAGTCAGTCTAGTCCATAAATAAATAGGTATGTAATAGTTAATTCAAACTTTTCCAGAGATTCCTGAGACTTGTGTGAACATCAATGGCTACATTTTTTGTTAAGAACGTGCAGTTCTACTCTAAGTTCTACAAATGTTATATAATTTGCTTGCTTTTTGTTTTTTAATGTCCTACTCTTTTAATCCTATAATCATGTAATAATCTCTTTTTGGCTTTGAAAAGTAGAAGCTTGGGTATTTTTCAAATCAGATACCTGAATATATGGAATGATTAAATGATCCAGAATATTCAGGTCATCTTTAATCTGCATATCCATAGCCTCCTGTTGAATTTCTATTTATCCATAGCTGGCCTCCAGGCCTTTTTGTTGTCTATTCATATTTTCCTAGATGAGGGTTAAATCCAAGGGAAAAAATATCTTCTCCATTACTACATATAAGAACACTTTCACCTATTTTGGTGCTTATCTTACTCCTAGTAATCTTTCTTTTCTAATTTCTCAAGGAAATAGACTAGTACCATCTTTAGAGATCTGTTACAGTAAGTTTTCGCTGGTTTAATGGTTTCAGGGTTTTATGGTCTGTAAAGTTACGTATACATGTGTATACATATATATTTAAATTTATATTTTATATATATGTATACAAGTGTAAACATATATATTTAAATATATATTTTATATATATATATATAT
>VXBC01006342.1:46468-80659 GCA_013399945.1 Ploceus nigricollis
AAATTTACATTTGCTTTCCTACAGCAGAGACCTTCTTGATAGTCCTAATCATACTCTTTTTCTTGGTGACTTGCTAAAACCAAGCAGAGAGTTCTCTGAGCTTCCAGAGAAGCAAGAGTTACAAAGAAATATGTGCTTTATTTGGCAACAGACTTTCTAACCTATTTATTAACATGTTTATACATTGTGTTGTTTTACTGATCATAAAAAGGAAAAAAAAAGAAGTTTGGTAATCTATTGCTTGAAACGTTAATTTTAAAGTGGCACCAACTCCTTAACGTATTAACCTAGTTTTAGGTTAGTTGCTTCATGTTATCACAAATCCTGGAAATATAACATGATCTCTCTTACTCTAATCAGAACCAAACCTTCCTTTGCACATGAGCTCAAAGGCTGATCTTTTTTGAGCTGTTCATAATTCATGCTTGCCATCTGTTTCTACTAAAACAAACTAACCAATTTGTTCTTTAAAGATACATTTCTGGATAGAATAGTTATTAAAACAAAGACTGAAAACATGATCTTAAAAGGCTCAAGATTTCAAATATTAAAAAATTACAAGCAATTGAAAAAACAATAAAGACCTTAATTTCATGTAGATTTTATTATATATTCTTATTCCTGTATTTTGGCAATTGTTCTGTATACATAGAATATTTATAAAATTGCATTTTACTTTTCTCATTATATCCCTACTCTATTTGTCTAGGCACTTATCATCATAGACCTCAGTGGATTTTGTTTGGGATTATGGAGAATCCCATAGTATTTAATAGCAAGATCAGTTAACTGGGCTAGTGGGTGGGTGAATGGATTTTAGCTTCTATTTCTCACAGAAATTACAACCTTAGGAAGTGTTGAAATTTTATGCTAAGAGACAGGAACAGACCAGGAAAAAATAATCTCTAAATGTTAGGCAGAGTAAATGAGCTACTAATTGTTGAAGAAAGGTAGGGGTTTGGTTTTTTCTTTTCACTAGAGTACTACATGCTAAAAAATATCTCCAAGAAAGTTATTACTTTCATGAAATTAATTTTTTGTTTCAAATTCCAAATTTTTTTCCATTCCACATAGCAAATTATTGTAAACGAGAACCTATCTTAGATCATAATTGTCATGGTGGCAAAAAAAAGATTTGTCTATTTTTTCTTTGAGGGGAAAATCCAAAATAATAAGAATATAAGCAATCCCCTTGATCACCAAATATCATTACTTTTCGTATTATATATTGATGGGAAAATATGAGATTGTAAATTCACAAACCAATTGTGATGCTACTGTGTGAGACATTCATAGCATTATCTTACAATATTCTTCAGAAGCAAAAAGTATTTATTTTTATGGCCTGGATTTTTAAATAAAAACGACTGTAAAAAGCCATAACTTAAAAACTGCATACAGGGGATGAAAAAATTTAATATTAATCTTCAGTCTTCATTGTTACAATTTTGTGTTACAATCCTATTGGTTTCTCTAGATTAAAAGTGAAAAGTGTTTGTTTATTTATCCCTTTCAAATACCTTTCTAGTGCAAGGCATAAGAAATGGTTTATTGAAGGAGTTTTCCATATAAGAGCACAGAAGTAGAATGTAATAATTAGAAGAATAATAGTAACAGGAAAATTAGACTTGAATGGGTGACTGTTATCTACTTATAAGGTCCTCGTTCAGCCTCCAGTGCAGGGTCTGACTGTCCTGTGGTATGCTTGTGTCTGACAAAAAATATGGAAAGAACTTTTTACTAGATGACATTTCAAGAATAAGCAGAAAAACTGAGTTTGTCAATTTCCTTTTTGTATTGCACTTGGTATGGTTTTTCACCTAGACTAAGATCATGACATTTCAACATTTTTAAAATATTACTTTATATTTATGAATCTTTGTTTACATTCCCTACAGGCTTAGTTGTGAAATTTTGGTCCATTTTCCCTTCTCTTGTTCTTCACTGTGAGCGGGGTAGAAAGGAAGGTAACAGACACTCTTATGGAGCTTGGGTATTGACTCAGTTGTTTGCTGAAAAAGAACATTTTGCTATACCTCTATTAGACAGTCATTTACACTACAGTTCTGTAGTAGCTTGACTTGTGACATAGTATTTCAGCAAAGAAAACACTTACCTGGTGCTTGCATATTATTATTGTATTCATTCTAATTAATTACAGATACATCAGTGTTCCTGCTGTTAGCAAGCCTTTAATAACTGCTTCCATGCTAAACCTTGTTTTCAATGATTTGTAACCACTGCCCATCCTGATATTCTTGAATAATTTTTCTCAGCTTGATGCTACTTGAAGTTAGATATCTTTTGATAAAGTTTCCATTTAGAAAAACACTTTGCTTTATAAATTCTTTCTTGAACATCCCTTTCCACATCCTGAGACAGAAGTGACTGATACAATAAGCTTAAATTCTAGCAAGGAGCTGACCATCACTGAGGAGAGGTCTGTTTTCTGTAAAGAAATCTATGTTTTCAGATATGCATTTTTGATATTAGGTAACTGATTTCTTTTTGCTCATTGATAGTATGAAATAGACATGAGAATGGTTATATTGCAAATCTTCTTGAACACTGTAACACAATTGCTTGAACTACAGTTGTGAGTGTTTGAAGATTTGGAATCATCTGCTTCTTTTGTCAAGGAGGTCATCAGGTAACTCTGTCAAAATTTGATCATATAATGTCCAGGGTAGTGTGAGCATTGATGTGTGTGTAATAGAAACAGATTATAAATATAATTTCTATTTAGAATTTCTATTTTATTTTATATAGATTAAACATAACAGATAGATTATAGATTATTAATATATACAGATATATTAATATATATTTTTTTTTATATATATATTAATATGTGAGGGTGTAGCGTCCTGTCAGTGCAACGTGCCAGGACCAGGCAATAAGTTACATAGACTGCATGCATTTTACAGAAGACTGATCATTTCTTTATTAAGAAACCCATGCTTTTATACCCTAGTTCGCTACAGGTGGACCTAATTGGTCCTCCAATCCAAACACCATCACTATTGGCTAATTAAGAAACCATGCTTTGGTGAACAAATCTTCATAACACATTCTACATGTTCACAATACCAGGTGAAGCAAGTTAAGATAAGAATTGTTTCTCATCCTTTTCTCTGACCTTCTCACAGCCTTTCCCAGAATGATGCCTGGGAAAGCTGTGTTTCTCTCTGTGGCCAGAGATCTGCTGCCAGAGTGTCCCACCCTTAATGGGAAGGGAGAACCCAAGATTCATAGATGCTTGTGTTCAAAGGGAATGACATAAGTCAGAGGGTCTGCAAAAACTTAACAAAGATTTCTTAGTGTGTTATATACCCGGCATGGAAAGTGGTGTAAGTTAGTCCTTTATCTCCTACTAGAAGCACATCGCAGTGGGTTTTGAACAAAGGGGTAGGGGAGGTGGGGAGATAGCAAGAGAGGAAGAGAGAGAGAAAAGAGGAAAGAGACACATCAATAGTCCTGGACTGAGTGTCAATCCATCTAATAGGGTGTCCATGGTGCTGGGGTGCCCTGGTGTTGTGTTCCCATGTGTTGTGGGGGTACCATTTTATAGACAATTTTCCCTGCCCTGGATATAGCAAGTTTCTTGCTTCCTATGCAAATTAATTATCATACAGAGTCTGTTCTTCTAGACAGAAGTGGTTCTGGAAGTGGCTCAGAGAACTTTGGGGGTCTTTGGTGGCCTGGATCCCCCCATGCAGCCCGTGCCTGCTCCTTGACCTCATTCCTGTACCTCCACTGTACTCTGCCACTTCAGGAGCAAGAACAAGGACATTTGTTCCAGAAAAGTGTTGTCCTACCTCTGTGTGTCCCCATTCTCTAGCTGCATCCTGTTCTTTCTCACAGTGTGTTCTTACCAACAATCTTTGGCTGGCTTCAGAGCTGTCTGGTTCTCGGTATTTGACATATGCTCATCAGCCCCTGTACCTTCTAGGCTTCCAATGTGTATCAAGAGGAAAACTGACACCTTTATCTGTAAGGTACAAGTTCAAAAACAAGTTCTGCCATTGTATTCTACTTCAGTTTGAATGGGATTCTTTGCCTTTATTCAAACATTGCTTTTTTGTTTTGCTCCGACATACTGTATTTTTAGATTGTCTGTGAAGGTTCTAATCCTCAAAGACATTAGATATGCAGAAGAAGCTGCCTCACTGGTTTTGTTAAAAATATGGTGTCAAAGAGGGAAACACAATCATATCCCATCCACCTTATTTATGGAATTTTTTAATCCTGAGAGCATTTTTAAAAAAATTAAATTCTGCAATTTAATTATTCACTAGGTTTTGCAGTGGACTAGCTTTGAAGGATTCTTCATACATTCTTTTAGAACTGTTCCCAGAAAGGAAAAATTAATTCATAGGAAGAAATATAGACAAATAAGAGATTTGAGGAAGTGTGACTTGAAGACAACAGGAGATTTCCCGAAGAAAAAAGATTAGCAGATAGTCTTCTTTTCGCTTCCTAGATATTTGAAATCCAAAGCAAAATAAATTATTTCTCTTTACGAGTTATTTAGCTGAAAAGTTAATTTTTTTTTCTGAGTAGCATGTTCTGAAAACCAAGAAGTGCATTTCACAAACTTTCAGATTTTGAAATTTGTACTAGTCCAGAAAACAACAAAAATAAATATTTTAGTTGTGTTATGTTTCATGCATGCATACTAATAAAAACTCTGATGTACAGGTGAGAGAGAAAGACAGGAAAAAATAACCTCCAGTACTTTTAATCTTAGTGACATCCACCAGAAGTGTGACAAGTCAATGAACTGGTCTGAACAGGACAAAGCAGAGACTTAGATCCCCTGTGAATCTCTAAACACATGTTTATTGTCCATCTTTATGCTCTCTGTTTTGTAATTTTTCTACTCTACATGAACCATTATGTAAGGAGATGAGGGTTTTCTTGGTTTTTTTTTTTCTTTTATTTTTCACAAAACTGCTTTTTTCCCAGGAAGTCTTTGTTCAGTATTTTCTGTCTAACTTTGTATTCTTTCCAGTATTAGTACGACTCCTGCTTTCCAACGATCTTCTACATTTCAAAGTAAGATGCCATCCTTCCCACTAAGTGCAAAAAGTACTGGAATCTACTTCAGCGAGACAGCACTTGCAAATACTCTCTTGGGATTTCTGGAAGGACAAAAGTAATGTCTGCTGACTTCACTTTCTACTATAACATCCAACTTCCTATTTTTATGGAGTATTCTGACTTTAAAGCCTAAGTCTACTTCAGGCCTATTTGCTTTGGATGTCTCCAGAACACACCTGGCGGGTTTTCATTTTGTGTTTCCTTTTCTGTAAGTACTAATGGCCAAATGCTGACCATAGCTGGTTCTGGGCACTGCTCAGATTCACTGAAGGATGACAGCTGTGACAACTTAGTTCTTGTCCAGGTAATAACCTTATTTTACTCAAAAAGTAAGAAATTCATTAGTGACCACACTCTTCTGAAAAGGTTTTGGTAGAGGGAGTATTTGAATTTTTTAATTTTCTTTTTGTACTGTGTGGACAATACATTATGATGTTACTGTTTCTACAATGTAGAAAACCAGTCCATCCTACGCATGTTTATGAATATACATATATACAGAAATATACAGGGCTTATAAACCAAAATATTAGCTAAAATAATTGTTCTGCTAAGCTATAGACATTTCATCTAGGTTCGCCTGCTAGATCAAGTTCATATTTGTATTACTTTTCTATAGATTACTTAGTAAACTATGGCCTCTAAAGGCTCAGTTTCAAAAATAATTCATTTACTTCAAAGCTAGACTGTTTAATATTGCTGAATGCTGAGTTGTATGTATGAATACAGCATTTAACTTCCAGTGGTCTAATTTGAAAAATTAGAAATTTGAAAAAGTAATAATGAGGCATGTGATCATGAGAGAAACTTCAGTCTTTTAGGCACAAAAATTAAAATAAAAACTGCTGGACCTAAGTTCCCTACCTTTTCTCTTTACTTCTTTGTTTTCTCCACCTGCCAATTTTTTTCTTAAGGATTCACTTGCTTTGAAGAAGTCTTTCAAAGAGTTAATTAGCTTCTATAGACTAACATACTTATCATCAAATATTAAAAGCTGCCCACTGAAATCCCCAGTTAAAATGATAACTTCAAAAGTTTAAAACAGCCTACTAAGTTCTTGAAAACCTAAACACATATCAAAGCTGCAAAGAGGCTTATACTGTAAGTAAAATTAAACAAAATAGAAAATTATCTGATTACCAGTATTGCTCATCCTAACATTTTAACACATTTGTTCAGAAAGGCGTCTGGTGTGGTGTTTCCAAATCATTTCATTCATTGGCTTTGTCTCATCGAAGCTTATGAGACACCTATATGTAGCTAATATACAAAATTCCCCTTGGGTTTGTGATCTACATAATATTTGTATCTGTAATGTCCTCTAATTAAGAAATTTACAGAGTCATAATTTTGAATTAGTTTACTGATGGAACAACAAAAAGGTTTAAAAAGTGTGCTCACATTCTCAGATAATAGTGTCCTACAATAAGACTTATGTTATCCATTAGCATCAACTGAGTATCTCATTCCTTAATATACTTGAATGTCCATTAGTTTGTAAAAGTAGAGGGATCAATGTTCTAGAAATAATAACTCTGTAGTATGTTCAAAACACTTGAGATCATGTTTTCATTTTATAAAAAAATCAGAAAAAGTCAAGGACTTTTTAGTTCTAAGATGCCTTAGGCTGGAAAACAAAATAGTTATAAGACATAATTTAAAGTCTGGTTTCCCAGTGCTTATTGACTCTTTTTAAAAAGGCATCAGAGAAAGTGAAAAAAGAACCCTAAGGCAATTTTTTCTCCTAAATATTCTTTTTTGCATTCTTGCTAAAATGTGTTCATAGTTAAAAAAAAAAGTTAATGTTTTGCTTTTTATTCATCATAATAATCAGATAAGATGAAGAAAAAAGCATAACCACAGAATCCCTTATTTACTAAATTAAATGAATGGCTGCTTAAAAATCTATAGTGGTGTTATATATTTAAGGAGAATGAAAGGCATTACAAGACAATGGAAATTTCCCTGGAGGAATCAAAGTAGTTCCTCTGTTACGTCTGT
Organism: Ploceus nigricollis; assembly: GCA_013399945.1. Classification (NCBI taxonomy): domain Eukaryota; kingdom Metazoa; phylum Chordata; class Aves; order Passeriformes; family Ploceidae; genus Ploceus; species Ploceus nigricollis. The sequence continues at coordinate 53,573 of VXBC01006342.1, forward strand.
CCATGAAGAGCACAATATTGGTCTATTCTGCATCCTTTAACTGCATACGGCGGAGTATGGTACAGAGATCCCTCAAAGTCCCTGCTAAACTGACAACCGTCCTGAAGCATCTTCCAAACTTCCCAACAGATACAACCCTGTCTATATGTATGACATCAAACTTCTGCCCATAATAATCTATTGCAAAGTGGGTGCGTTTGTGTTTGGGTTGTTCCTACTGTCCCTCTTCCTGCTCGCTCCCAAGGACTGCAACAGCAAGCCCACATGCTGTGGGAACCAAGGCTTAGTGAAGAGTGAATGACGCCCTCGCTGACTTTGTTCACTTGGCCTTTTACCACAAAGCTGAGGATTTCTTTGCCCCTGAGCAATTAATGATTATGTCACAGGAAATACTGATATTGGCCAGCCAGTTGTTCTGTTATTTGAATACCTTTCTGAATCCTACTTCTTGGCATATTCAGCTTTCTATTTGACAAAGCAGTAATTAACGTTTTCTATCAACATGGGAGGGGAAGAAGGGGAAAAAGATCTCCTTTGAATATAACCTTGCTCAGTTATACATGAGCAGATGGCATCTTCACCCTTTTGCTGTGAACTTTCTAAACTTTTCAGTAAAGTTTCTAAAAATTTCTGTGCACAAGGCACTGCCAAAATTAATCTAGTCACTTGCAACAAAGCAATTCACAGCTTTGAATAAATAGTTTCATAGTAAATCCTCAAGGGAAATACAAAACACCTCTCCCGTCTGCCGTCCCCAAAAAGAAATACACAAAAAACCCCCTACCAACCAAAAAACCAAACCAAACCAAACCACTGATAAACCCCCTAAACCACAAAAAACTTTAAATGTCTCTCTTTTTTTCTCTCTCTCTCTTTTAAGGTAAGTTTAGAAGAGGGAACTGACCCACTAAAGAGATATTAGAACATGCAGACTGTCCATTCTAGAAAACATTTTCCATTATTCTGCAACTAAGTTTCAGTGTAATTTATGCCTGTCATGGAAAAAGCTTCCTGATGTCAGGTCTGGCTGTGTGTAGGGCTGTGCAGGGGGATCAAGCTGTGCTACTGTGTAGGATTCCTGCCAAACAAGTGACATTTCCCAAGAACATAAACAGAATTTTAAAAAGTTGTCTTTGTCCTTCTTAAACAGTAGGTCTAAAGGGGACCTAAGGAAGAGAAAAAGAAGAAAGAAAGAAGACTTATCCTGATAGGAGTACATGGTTGCTAAGAAGGAAAATAACAAAACTATTCTGAGCAGAGAACAATGTTCCCTTTAAGAATAAACTATGGAAATTAATAGTTTGTCCTTTGTAAATGACTTAATTTCCTATTGTAAGGTATAAAGTAATTAGAATATTTTTGAAGACAAGTATTTAAATATTTAGCAGCATATTAAAACTGAAGAAAAGGGCATGACTGGATTTAGAGTTTGCCCCATCTACAGCATGGAGTTCAGTGACTCACCAGGGAGAACAGGAACAAGGATGACAGCATAATAAAGGACTTTAAACTGACCTGTAATTTACCTTTTGAATATTCATTGCATAATTTAAGGTCCTGAATTTTTGATTTTTTTTTCTATTAAAAAGTTTTAAAAATAAGTGTGTTTGAATTGAGACGGACAATAACTGATTCCTTGATATTTTGGGGGTTGAAGTGAGTGTAAGTCAAATAAATTAGTTCCTAAGCAAGGACAGGACCTTCATGCTCCAGGATATGATCTAATCTTTGACTAGGAAAAAAAAATGCTTTGAAGGGCTTATTCCAACTTTGCTGACTTTAGCAATTTACAGAAAATTCCTCACCTTAGGAAATATATATACTATACTGCAAGCCAAAATTGATCACTACTTTATCTATCCTCAGTGCAGAATAGCATTATTGTGCTTTAATCGTTCATGAAACTTAGAGAATAAAGCATTTCAATTTATAGACATCTAAACTGCATGTCAGAACCAAAAAAAAGTGGAGGAGAAAAAAAGGTTAAAAATGAAAATTTCCATTTTATTGGAATAAGAAGTGGTCAAAGAAAATGTTTATTCCATTCCAGAATGAAGAGATACTCATCTCCCAGATTTTGAAAGGAAATTACAGAAGATAATAAAGTTTGAGAACGTAACAGATAGTTCATCTAGAAACATTCAAAATGTGCTTAAAACTGAATTTCTGGGTTCTGATCAGTCAGCTTTTGTTCCCAGAATTTTTGTATCTTATTTAGTATTGATACTGGAACAATGTTTTTTTATGAGACACTTTTGGAAGCTGAGATCTTGTAAGCAAAATTTGCATCCGCTTGGAGGGGAGTCTGGAGAGCATTCCAGAGACTAAGAGCACTACTTAAGAGTCAAAGAGCTTTTAGAGACCTTAGAAGGTGTCAGATGAATCTCTGGTTCATCAGAAGACCTAGATTTGTGTCTCCAAAGCCAGAATGTCTCCATCCCTGAATGTTTAGTTTTCATTTGAAAAACTCTAGGTTCAGTTTCTGTTTCTTATACTGCAGTTTTCATGATTTTTAGACCGTCCTTCACCTAGCCTTTTATGTTGTACATGAAATTCAGAATCCCTCTTACAAAGTAGAGACCTGAGCCTTAACTGAAGTCAGAACTTCTGATTTCATAACTCGGAAGTTTGGTCTTGTAGTAGAAAAAAGACTTTCACATTCCTCAGTGTCTCATTGTAACATGTATTTATTTACCACCTTCAGATCTGATATGACACTTTCTGAGATGAAGGTGAGACACAGTTTATTGTGCTTAGAACCTACTGATCTGTACAAAGTCCTCTGTTCCTTGCCTTGTCAGATAGTCTCAGTCTCCCACATCTTGCTAGATGAAGTCCAAATCCTACCTGAGAGGACGCATTTGGCCCATGGCTCACTCCCACTCCCTGCTGAGCTGAGATTGCTGCAGTCTTTCATGCTGAGCCTCAACCGCAGGGGCAATCTGTGCCCACAAATAACAGCATTGTGTTGGGGCATGGGTCTGTTCCTTTCTGCAGAAAGACAAGCTCTGCATGATAAAGAAAATGTGATCTTTCTTTCATGAGGAAGCTCTCAGAAAAAAAAAAAGCACAAAACAGAGTAAAGAAATAATAATTAAAAACCTCAGTCTTTTGGTAGGAAAAGGACTGTTAGACCTATTAATGATATCAAGATGATAAAATGTTGTAATTATATACTATTTTCAGAGATATGTTTATTATGTTATTGTGTTATCTGATTTACAGAATATGCAATATGACAGGTGCACATATTTCTAATGTTAAAGATGGACATCTGCTAAAAGAAAATGTCTTAACAATTAAAGATTACAGTAACTAGAGACTGGTAACAGCAAATAAATATCCTTAAAAAGATACTGGAAATCCTATTTCAAGCAATTGAGTTCCCAGCTCTTAATTGTTTTGGGTTTTACTGACAGTTTGTAGTAATGAGCCCTTTGAGGTTAGTCACCTGGACACTTTCATAATTCCTCAGATGATGCAACTACAAGGAGAATAATCTAAACAAGTAAAACAATTATCTTTATGGTCTGTGTAGAAAATGTTAACTCCAAAAAAATAGTATATGAGAATTATTTCTGTCATTATCTATTTTATCAGTGTACATTTTTAAGGAAATCTTTATCAGACCCAAGGTTATAAAACACCACTGATTATGAAGCACCTTTTATGTGACTCTTCTAGATAAGTCAAGAACAGAGCTAAAATATTAAATGAATCATTTTTTCATGTATAATTTATAATCAAGTAGATTGCAAATGAAAAAAGTAATTGACTAGCTTATTCATTATTAATTGAAAATGAATTAAAGGTTTTGTAAGTAGACAATGTGAGAAATTTTCAGTGAGCCCTATAAAACAAAGAATATATATTTTAAAGAGCTGTATTAAAAAAGAGAATTGAATCTGCATTCATACATTAATGTCAGATTATTAAAGGCCTCTATACATCTTTTGCTTTAACTTGTTTATTTCCTGAGCACTCTTTCTAGTATCTGACAGAAAAACTTCTGCTACTTTAAAGCACAGTATTTCTCTTTCAAATAATTGAGCTACAGGAACAACCAAAATTTATAATTCTTACAAAGTGGTAAATTTTGATAAACTTCTTGCCACCATGCTGTAGGGATGATCTGGGGCTATGGAAGATAGCTGTGTATTGAATTCTTTTTTCCTTGTCTTCTTTACTTGCTCAAAAGAAAATAGATGAAACAAGATGAAAGTATTTGAAAGGACATCCATTGAAATTAGAAATGAGAACAGAATGTTGTTTCTTGCTTCTCTAAGAACAATATAAAATATTCTCTTTCCATATCATCACTAGACATGTAGGACCCCCTTTTTGGGAACTCTGCATAGATTTTTATTGCATGGATTTAATTAGTTGTTATCATCCCTTCACTGGTTCAACACTTTCATCGATGATATCAGGGCATCTTAAGTTCATTAATTTTAATACTTCTAATAAATATGCAATGAAGTGACAGCAGTCTATTCTACTCTGGATCAAAGACACAGTCAAGTTCAGGTTTTATTCTTAGTTCTTGTCTTTCTCTTCATAAAAGAGTTCTTGTCACTCTTCATAAAAGAAACAAAACAGAGGATGGTTTTTGTTTGTTTGTTTGTACTTAGAAAATAATTCTTGTTTTGAACATCCCTGAATGTTTCGTTTTCATTTGCAAAACTTTAGGTTTAGACAATTCTTGGTTACTTTTTTTTTTTTTTTAATTTACAAAGAAACTTTCAGTGCACAGACCCCAAAGAAAGGATGAGTCATAATTTTTGTTATTGCTGTCTAACCACATTGTAAACACTCCTCTCTGGACTCCAGCTCCTCCGGAGAAATTAAAATCTTAGAACAGAGTTCGACAAATCAGCATTTTGTCAGGGAAGAAAAAGCATCTCACCAATAGAAAATTTTCAACACTTAAATTAAGGTGACTTATCTTCAGACAGAAATTAGAAATGGTCTCTAGTTCTTTCCATTCTGACTGCTTGCTTTGTATTTGAGCCTCTGTGTGTGTGTAACATGGAAGCCTGAACTGCTGTGAAAAATTGTTCTTAAAAAGATTGCACTGACACTTAGAAACTAAATTGTAGATAATCTTTGTAAGAAAACGGTATTTAAAGTAGTGTTCATTTTTTTTCTCTTGTTCTGTTGAAAAGGAAGAAGCTTTTCAAAGGGAAAACCCATGGATTTGCTTCTTCATAAAATGTAATGTATGAAATTTTGTAAACTGAGGTGAACGTCAAAATGTACTTTTAATAGAAAAAAACTTACACAGTGGAAGTCTGATACTGGATTTTGGTCTAGCAGAACAGGTCCAGAAGAAACCATAGATTTAACATCTGTATCATCTTCACTTTATTGCACTTTACAAAGGGTGAACATAGATCCTTTCAGCTTTGTAAATGATTTTTCTTTTTTATTGTTGTCTCCCTTTGCAAAAAGTAAAAGAATTAACACAGAATTAGAGGAAGAATAGGAGTAAATAAAAAATACAAAATTAAAATAAGATAAAACTAAAATTTTAATAGAAAAGATACTGTTGAGATATTGCTGAAAAACTGTCCAAAACTCCTTAAGACCAATGCATTAAAAAGCAAGCATTCTTTATTATAGAACCAGATATACAAGGGTATATCTCCATCAAATTTGTGCAGAAGTACAGAAAAAGCTGTAGGTCCCTCTGGTGGTCTCCAGTCATCCTAGAGCCCAAAGGTATACCTGATAATTTGATTCCCAAATATGGACCTGAGTTGGCATACCTAGGGTGGTTCATTATTTTCCAAGACCCTTCTTTGTTAATGTTGAACGTGATCCTACAAAACAAGCATTGTGTTTCCATAGGCTAATGATTATTTAGAATAAGCATTGTATTTTTCCCACTAGGTGAGCAAATAATTCTTTATCTGGCTACAGAGAGACATGTTAGAAAAAGCAGAAGTGATAGGTTTCACAGCCATGAGGTACTCTTTCAAAAGTGAAAAATCCAAAAATCTTTCACTGCTTATACAGACCCACAAGAAATAAAACATTTCCCCTATTTAATAGAGCATGTTTTGTAGTTTAACTTTAGGATTAAGCACACTTAATTGGCACTTAGTTTAAAAAGAAATACTTCAGGAAATCCAAAGAACTGAAGATGAGATATACTTGATTTTTCATTCCTACATACAATGCTGGAAAAGCTAAGCCATTTTTTATGCCTGGCTAGAAGCTCCATTATAAATGCTTAGCCTTACAAGAGAAAAACAGTGGTATTTACTCAGCTAAAAATACTTCCCTTGATTCTTTCTTAAGAGAATGGAGAGAGAAGTTGTATAATTTATGTTTTTTTTTTTTCTAGATATTTTTCAAAAGTGTGCTTAACAGCTGTAGCACTCTCTCGAGTCCGGCTGGTTGTGAGCGATTCCCCGGCAGCTAGCTCCGCTCACCACCCCAGAGGGTGCCACGAGAGTGGGCCTGGCAGGACTAGGCTAATGCCAACCTGCTCAGACTAATTGCTGCGGCGTGGGTAACGCAGCTGAAGGACTACAGAGGGCTACTTAGCTCAGACGAAGAAGTGAAGGAGGGACTTGTGTATGCTGTTCCAAAAGAAGCTTTATTCTAGGAGAACAGGGAACTTCTTCGGAGGGAAGCAGGGACAGAAGCCGACAAGGGAGAGCAGGGTTACAACTTATATATGAAAGGGGGCGGGGAGAGGCAGTCCCTCTCACAACCAATAGGGTACAGTGGTTGGGGATTACATCAGGGAGTACAACTAATAGGGGTGAATGTAGGGAGGGGAAATCTTTAAAAAACGAATAGGTACACAGAACAAGGGTGATTGACACGGAACAATCTAGAAGGATCTAGGTGGGGTAACTTGATAGACAGGGGGATACACAACTTTATAAGGAAACTGTGGGGAGGGGACAGAATGACGGGCACTTGACAGACAGGCTGAGTGGTGGGAAACTGGGAGAAAAACAACTTGGGACAAACCATCATGAGGGGAAAACATGGGGGGAAACGGGGAATGTACCAAACTTGATATCAAACAATACTTAATTATTATAACTTATAAAACACACCACCACAAGGAGTATCCTTTAGAATCTTTCTTACTTCAGAATATATATATATATATATATATGGTATATTCCTGATGCTTCCTTTACTTGAGATCAGAATATTTACCCTTTCCCAAGAATGGAAGACTGATGTGACAGGACTAAGGACTAAGGACACCAGTCCTAACCTTTTCCTAGAGTCCCAGCAGATACATCTGGATCATAATCATCATGAAGTACAAATACCCATCATCCCTTCTGTTGAAACTGAGTCATGAAGTTGAGTCTTTTCCTTTTAAAATACCAAATAAAGCTTTTTTTAGTGAATTTAGCTTGACCTGTTCACTGGGAAGCAACCACAACCCTGTATATTGCTGCTTTGTTCAGGAATAATCCTGGTTTTGTAGCTGAAAGATACTTTTTCCATATTTGGCTCCTGTCTGAATATTTGCTGTCAACCATTCATCCAATTTCTAGACTCAACTCTACTGCCTATTTGAGGCATCTTCAAAGATCTTTAAACATTCTCTTTGTTCCTTTTAATTTTCTTCTATAACTTTCTCTGTTTTCTTTCCTTGTGTACATCAAGTTGTTACAATGGCCTGAAAATTCTATTTCCTAATTGCTTTGGATGATAATACACCATTCCTCAATGACAATTATTTTGGATACAATCTTCCTAACCATATTTTGCTATAATATAATTAATTAAAATAGAATCGATTAAAATAGAATGAACTCCTACACAACTACCTTTTTTTAATTCTATCAAAGTATATTTCTACCTGCATCTTTTTGTCTTCATGTTCAGATGTCTTGAATATATTATTTTGCACTATGGATGACTCCTCTGAAGCACCTGATTCTGTCCAGAGGGAGAGTAAGGGTTATGGGATTGGTAGCATGAAATCTAATCTCATGGCAAATCTTGCATTCTTACACTAAATTAACCTCATTAGAATGATAATAGATTGCTTTCACTCCATGCCCAAAAAATTCTGAAAAATCTGACCACAGTAGAAAGATCAAGATATATATGTGAATGGAAGAGAAGACAGACATGCTACCTGAGAACAAAATCCATATTCAGAGTGGAAGGCAATAGCCTCCTGCCCCACATCTTGGAGGCAGGCATCTCAACATCCTTTGGAATCCTCAGCCATTTTCTTTTTTTTTGCAGTGCACACATATCACAGATTCTAGTAGTGATTGAAAAGTGGAACTGCAGTGGTCACAAATTGCTTAATTAAGTTCAGGGAAGAATCAGAAAAGTTAATTCCATGTTACTCAGTTTAAAGAATAGAAGTAAATTTAGTTTTGGGATTATTTTTAAATAGTATAATATAATGAAAGTACCTTACTTTTCTAATGACACCTAAGATTCCCAGCTGTACTGTATTCCTTCCTGTACAAATAAAAGTATTTCACATGACTTTAAAAGTGGTATTTTTAAAATACTTGTTTCATTGATCAGGGCTACAGCAGTTAACTTCAATTAAAGTAGCAAAAACAGGTCAACAAGGAAAAAAAATAGAATATTTTATTTAACCTGCATTTTAAGTACATTATTTCTGTGACTTTAAAGAATAGCAATAAATTTACTTTGCAGTGCTCTAGGAAAATACATATATCTATTAACTGAAGGTTATTTTAAGAGAGAGGGAAAGTGGAAGATATTTTATGAGCAAAACTATTTTTCTAGGAATTTTTTGTCCTCTTCCATTCAGTGAGATGAGATTAGAATGAAAATTCTATATTTATAAACAGTAATAATAATGAGATAGGTTCCCCTAATCTGTATCAAATAAAATATATATGGAACATAGCCATTATCTCTTTCAATTTCTTTCCACTTATATTTTTCCTTTCCCTCTTTCATGCCTTTCCTTAGTTATTATTACCAGAACATTGTCCTGCAGTGAAAGAGAAAGTTTAATATAGTTCAGAAATAATTAATTGGATACTAAAATACTAATAGTATTGTAGCTCTTAATCTCACTTTCTAGAAAGTAAGAATTAAAGATACACTTTATCACACTAGGTTTTCTTATTTGTTTGTATTAATCTAAACAGGCCACAGATTATATGGATTCTTTCTTGAAGTTCCTAAGTTGTCTTTTGAATGCAAAATGAGGAATTCTAATCTTAGAGGCAGAGAACTGACTTTTAGATGCTAAGGAGCCAAGAATGATAACAATGAGGCTCTTTGTGTTGAGGCCTATTTTTTCTGTTTTCTTACATCTGTTTCGTTTTAGAAATACTTTTTCATTTTCATATATGTGAGTATCAATACCTCCACATAGCATGGTATTTGAGTGTCTCCCAAACATTATGAGATTCCTGTGATTTCCTTTCATTTTACATCAGTAGAAATGAGACACCCATAACAGTACTAAGGCCTGAAATACTCTAGGTAAAAATGTTGATACTCTGAATCTTAGAACTCTGACAAACAGTATATTAGAAACTGTAATTTTGTTCCATGTTGTTTTTTTTTAATAAATAATTTAATATTCCATGTTCTCAGAAAGGTGGAGTTGCTGTTGTTCAAATGGAGAATTTATAGGAACATCAAGGCCAAGCGTCAAGTGTTATTAAAAACAGTTTTTCAAAATTTTCTTAGCTCTGTGGTTGTATTCCCAGTTGTTCCAGCCTTGTGAAAGAAGGAAAAGTGCAAGAAGAGTTTGCTTCCTTTACTTTATACTATTTTTATTTATTTCACATCAAAATATCATTCTATGTATTACAGAACGACTCCATTACTGAATCTACTTTGACTTGGTGTTTTACATTGATGTTAGACTTGTATGACGCTTTTGAACAAGACATTCTGTTTAATCTTACGTTTGAGTTGGAGTGTTTTCTCCTTTCCTTTTTTTTTTTTTTAATTCCAAATTTCATACAATCAAATTTTTTGTCAAGGAATGTAAAATGACATGGAAACAGACCAATGGGATAAACCCTAAAAGACCCTAAAAATCATGTTTGAATACATAACCAGGGAAACTGGTTATCCTGCAGTCATAGAATATATAAATATTTTTAGATATAAAATGTCATTATTAATAGACAACACATATTAATGTCTAAATAAATTTTAAATTCCTTTAAAAAACAATATGCTTCCAGAATTAATTCATACCTTTTGTGAAATTATTTTAAAAGTGATAATTAAACTACAATTAAATTAATGAAAACTCATTAAGTAATAAAATAATGTATTAGTATGTTCAATGGATTACATCTATTATATATAATATTATAGCTAATATTATGTATTAGCTAGTGCAAGTTATCACATAACTTCATTTGATGTTAGTGTCTACCTGTTGACAGTGTGGCTCTGTTTACTGTTTGTAACAATAATGTTATTTGCTTTTTGATTACATAATTTCTCTCTAGGAATATCTTTCATGATTAGAAATATCCACTGAGTTTATACACTTTCAATCATCTCCAGACTAAACAACCCCAGCTCCCTCAGCTGCTCTTCATAAGACATTTTATAGACCCTTCCCCAGTTCTGCTCCCCTACTCTGGACTCGCTCCAGCCCCTCAATGTCTTTCTTGCAGTGAGGGGCCCAGAACTGGACACAGGATTTGAGGTGTGTATCCTCCAGTGCTGAGGACAATCACTGCCTTGGTCCTGCTGGCCACTCTGCTCCTGATACAGTTCAGGGTGACATTGGGTTTTTGGCCACCTGGACACACCACTGGCCCATATCCAGATAGCTGTTGACAAACACACCCAGGTCCTTTTTCTTTCTCTGCATTTGTATAGCAGAAACAGTGTTCTCTTACAGAACTGCTGTGAAGATAAGTGTGGTTGAAGTATCATGAAGATTGTTTGTGCACAGGTAAGAGAAACAAGATGAAAATAAAAATTTACTGAACCAGGTCTTATTTTTGAACAAAGTACGACTTTTTGCTACTTTTTTAGAAAGTAGGGGAAAAAGAAAAAATGTTGCTTAACAAAATGAAAAGGTCATAGTATTTTTTTCCTCACTACAAGTAAGTTCTAGTTTAACATAGCAAGTCAAATCATATCAAGGATAATAAAGAGACTGGAGAATAAATTCATTTTCACACCATACGGTAAATATTTCAAAAGATGTACTATTTTGGCAACACTGACAGCTTCTTTTTCTGCAGTAAGAAAGGAAATGTGACCTTGTAACAATTATTTCCTTCATTGTCAAGGCATAAAACTGTGCATAAGGAATTTCTTTAGTAATTATGTTTGATCACACCTAAAATACCAGACAAGCACTATTTTGTTAGTGCAAAATGTAGCAAGAGAATTTAAGGACAGAAAGAAAGAACTAGATATTCTGTAAGTATTCAAGTTATAATTAATCCTTTTTCAGATTGTAGATGTTATTTGGAAGATTATAAATTGTTCACAAGTACTTGAAAGTTATTTGAAATATTGTGGTTATTTACTGGTGGACAGAACAAAAAGATCCCAGACTATGAGCAAACTGGTAGCTCTGACCACTGCTTTAGAGGCCACAGAATTTCATCAGTGAAAGGATTACAAGCAGGTCTTTAGGGGTGAGTAAAATTTACAAGGTATTATGATCACAGTCTTATGAGTTTCATAAAGCTTTAAAGAATATGTAGTACACATTAAATCCCCAAAAATGACTTGTTTGTCTTGTTAATGCTAATCTGGACATGTACCACTTTAGAAATAATGTACATATCACAAGAGTACTAACTGGCAATGAAGAAATACCTAAGTTACCTCAAGCATGGATACCTAACTAACACTGGCATAGATGTCAGCAAGAATAAAAGTAAATGAGCCTGCACAAAGAGCTGTGTATCTGAGGTCAGATTCTACTCGCAGCTGAGATGCTATTTAGATCTAGTTTGGATTAGTCTTCATAACACTACATTGCTCCAATTGTTGTGCAGATAAATACTAAATGAGAAACTAATCGACTGCAATGTGTTACTCGTGTTTCTCAGTGGGGTGTTGTTTCAGTCTGTGAGCAAGATCTTGCCATAAAGCTAGAGTTGAGAGAAGGTACAGGTAACATTTCAAAAGCTATCACAGCTGCACGTGGGAAGAGAAGCAGGAGAGTAATATATTAAGCAGAATCACACTGAGCAGTATTCCTACCCAGACTGAAGAAATTCCTGGAGAAATCCTCTTTTTCCATGCCTTTAATCTGTCTGGCAGGCAATGAACCCATAGCAAATTTCAAAATATGTTCTGCTTGACTCATGAATATTCAGCTGCTTTCTTGACAATGAATTATGTAAGTTCATAAAGAAAACTTTGCTCCTCTGTTTTTTGAACATGAGGTAGGAAAACATGTAAAACTACAGGTCAATTACATTTCAAAACTATTATTTTTTTTTTAAAAATCATAAGAAATATAAATCAAGACCATTGATCCATAGAAGTTCAGATATTTAGAAGGAATAAAAAAGCCCTATAATTACATTGACTCTACACAAAAGCCAATATTCCATGATAATAATGAATAGATCCAACACACAAATACAAAGGACAGAAAAAATGAAATATAAAATAATATGATGAAAGACAACCCTCCACAAATAAGAGTGAGTGCAGAATAAATTACTAATTGTAAATGGATGAACTCTATGGAGTTTTCTGGTTCATATTCAGTTACAATATTATCTCTATTTTCACAACAAGAGAAAAAAAGAGATCTTACACATTCTTAACAATCCTCAGATATTTTTGTCACTGTATTTTTAACTTTTTATGTTAACCAGATAGTATGTTTTAATATTGAAATAACTTTATCTATAGGCCATAAATTTCTTACCTTCAAATTTGGATCAGTCAAACCTGAGATTCTTAAAGATGCAAATAAAGTAAAGTTCTATTATTTGATAGAGCCTGTTTTCAAAAGAATAACTGGGAGATTCAAGAAGTCAGTAGAAAAGAGCAGGCACACACAGCAGAAAGTTCCACCGCCCATAATGATGACACAGTCCTCCAAGAAATCTTCCTCTATGCATGAGTGATAATAACTATAGATTTTCCTTTCCATATTCTTTCTAATTCTATTGCCATGTATTTGGAAGAGATCCCTGCTTTTAAATTTTATTTTTATTTTAATCCTAATTAATTTGCTGCAGTAATCTTCACTATGCTGCAGCATCTTCACTAATGGAATCATGATTATTCAGTGAATTAAAAAAAAAAAAGAATATGACTTGGTCCGATAAAGTTTCCAAAACCCAAGTCAGTTTTTCCTGTCTTCCTTCACTGAGTCAATTATAATTGATTTTTTTTTTTAATTTGAAGCACATCACAGAATCACACAATGGCTAAAGTTGGAAGGGGCCACAGTGGGACATCTGGCCCAACCGCCTGCTAGACCACATGGCACAGGACTGTGTCCAGATGATTCTTGATTATCTGAGAGTGAGGGAGAATCCACAGCATCTCTGGGCAACCTGTTCCAGTGCTTGGTCACTCGCACAGTAAAGTTCTTCCTCAACTTCAAATGGAAGTTCCTGTGCATCAGTTTCTGCCCATTGCCTTGGGCCCTGTTGCTTGGCATCACCAAGAGCCTGGCCCCATCCTCTTGACATCCCCCCTTTAGGTGTTTATACACATTGTTGAGATCCCTTTTCAGTCATCTCTTCTTGAGGCTGAGCTGGCCCAACTCTCTCAGCCTTTCCTTGTAACAGAGATGCTCCAGTCGCCCAATCATCCTTGTTGCCCTCTGCTGGACCCACCCCCGGCGCTCCATGTCTCTCTTGCCCTAAGGAGCCCAGAGATGGACACAGCACTACAGATGTGGGCTCACCAGGGGTGAGTAGAGGGGCAGGATCAACTCCCTGGACCTGCTGGCGATGCTCTTCCTAACACACCCCAGGGTACCATTGGCCTGCAAGGCCACAAGGACACTGCTGGCTCATGGGAAACTTGCTGTCCACCAGGACTGCCTGATCCTTCTCCACAGAGCTGCTTCCCAGCAGCTCTTTCCCCAGCCTGTACTGGTGCAAGGGATTGTTCTTCCTCAGGTGGTGGACCCTGTATTTGCCACTGTTGAATTTCAGAAAGTTCTTCTGTGCCCATCTCTCCAATCTGTCCAGGTCCTTCTGAAGGGCTGTACAGCACTCTGGGGTATTGGCCACTTGTCCCATTGTTCAATATGCAATATAGAAAGGTAGAATAATCAGGAAAATCATTCCTATTTTATAATAGAAATTTTTAAAAATTCCTATTAAATTTTCTTTTTTTTTTTACATTTTTTAATAGGAACTTTTTTAAACAAAAATCAGAAAAGTACACAATATAGTTGACAACTCCAGATGGTTCTTGTTTGTTCGTTTATTTTTAACACAAATGCTAAAATAAGATATCTGATACAGGAACAAGAAAAATACAGCAGAGTAGCCAGGATAATGAAGTACATTAGTTACAGGAATTGCAAACATTTTAAAAGCAAGAAGGTAGGTAGCAACGGTCAACTAGGATATAGAAAAAGCACATTGTGTTTGACCTTCTTAAGACCTTCTGTGCTGCTGCTGGCAGTGTAATCTGCATTCATTTTGGGGTTTTTTGATATTTTCCTGTTTAAACCCATGCCTTAACTAGCTTAGTCCATATCACAATTGTTCTTTAAATACAAAGTTGGTCTAGTTGTAATGAAGTCCTGCTTTCTATGATTATGTGACTATTAATATTGACTTATTTTTAAGTGTAAAATTGGTACTACTTATATGATTTATATTATCTTTAGATAGATAATATCTTCTTGTTCAGCTTTCTGGAAAATATTCAGTTACTACTGTAACAGGGGTACTGAACTGGTTTATTAGTGCTTTAGTCTTCTATACTTTAATAGTTTCTAGAAGCAGAATTTGATTCGATGTAGTTCAAATTATTCAAATTATTCACGTTAGCTTAATTTTAGTCAATTCCACACAAAAAATATGAAAAGTTCTTGTTATCCACAAAATATCCACAAAATAATTCTTCACTGTTGTTTGCTTGTTTTTTAATATACTGAAGTGTATGAATTCTGACTGTTCTTAAATGTTGTAAAGCTTGCTTCCTAACCTTCTTTTATTTACTAATTTGGTATGTGAAACTATCACATTGTGATTCTCCACTGGTATCACTGTGAATTTGTACTGCTCACAGTGGTTGCTATTATAACCTGCTTGGCCTCTTGAGAGATTCATTGATTCATTTTCTTTTCCCAGACTGTTCTCAGATTGTCAGTATTGTTTCTTAATCTAGTTCATATGGACAGTGAAATTCTCTGTGGTTTAGCTTTCTCACACAAAGATGTGCAGCCAGCCACACAGAAATCCAGGGAGAATTATCTGCTCAGAGCTATAAATCCTCTGATGTTCCAGTGTACCTGGTATAATGGAGATGCTGAAACAACCTATATCTACCTTATTGTTTTATACCCATTGATACTCTTTTTTCTTTCAATATCTAGATCAATGCCCTCCATACGTAAGAAAGAGGAATTAAAAATGTGTTTTCACCACAAACCAGCAATTCAAATCACCCATTACATTTGTTGACAAAAATTAAAACCTTATATGTGCAATATAAGTAAATATTCTGGCTGTGGTTGTGTGCAATTTAGCAAAAAGTATGAGAAAATGGGCAGAAATCTGTGGAGCAAAAGATTATAAGGATGTCACACCTAATATGCATATGTTTTGAAGACTCTTTATTTAAGCTTATGTATTATAGCCCCATTGAAACTTCTTGGAACAATTCTTTCAAATTATTCTAATCTAAAAGAAATGTAATTTAATTTTCCGCGCTTTAAATGGTTGCTTGAAATTTAAATTTACCTAATTTTTTTTTGTTACATTCCTTCTAAAAACAAAAAGGCAAAGGAATACTGTTGATTCTGCTATGTGGTATAGACGATCTCAAAGAATAAAAGACAAGTTTGGAACTGAAGACATAAGGTATCAGCTTCAAAAAAGCAAATCAAATACATTCCTTTCAAGAAATTTCAGTGAAACTCTTCCTTATCTGTTTGTGTCAGATGTAAAGGTGTCCAAAAATATTGAAGCTAGACATCAGAGGATGAGCAAGAAAATACGTTAAATTATTTTGTATTCTTTTTAAGTCTCAGTAAATCATGTCTGGATGATACATACTTGACTTTGGCTGGATATTTGGCTACCACATGAATGAAAATAAATGTGTGAAACACTATAGTCAAGCTTAAACTGGTGTTTAACAAAGCATTCTGTGTTGGCATTCTTCAGCTTTTTTTTTTTCTTATCTGAGTTTTACTTCTAGTATGAATCTTGACAGAGGAAAAAAAATAGGGTAGCTTTCATTCCTGTGAGGTTAAGACATAGCTGACATAGTATATACAATTCCATCAAGTTTTGTCTTTGCTACAAGAACAATCTTAAATGCCCAAAATGGATTGTTTAATAATTTTATAATTTGCAAATGTATCCAAGTATCTCTACTGTACAAGATTTCTCAATTATATAATAATAAATAATTATGACAAAATATTTCTGGTAATTAATCCAAGAAAATACAATATTGCTATGAACTACAAGGCACATGAGAACGTAGTAAATGCCTATTTGTATTTTGATTTGAAGAAACAGTTGGAAAATATTAGACACGTAATTATTTTCTTAGTGGACAACCTTCTCACTTAAATTGTTCAGCTTCAGCTTCAGTCAGAAATAAATAATGTTTCTGTAGGTAATAATCCTAAACTGCATCAACACTGGAAGCTGAATATGCTGTGTGATTATCAAACTACAGCCCTCTGTTTCAGAGCAAGGACATTCATTTGAGAACGCTGAAATATTTTCTCTGACTTCTTGGCAGAGACTCAAATAAAATAAAGTAGGGTGATTGTGTCTCACCCTAAACACAATTAAGAGTATTGTGACAATATTCACCCAGAGACGTTTCTGTGAACACAGAAGTGAAGACCTAACCATGATAAATTTACAGATGTAAACAAAAGATCTCAATCAGTTTCTCAGACACTAACATGTAGAAGTTCAGTGTTCTTGGGAATTAGCAAGATCCAGAAAAGATTTGAATACTGGAAACTGTTGACCAGAGAATTCATAGGATCCTGATTACCCCTGGTAGTACACAACTACTGATTTACTTCAGCTACCTAATGGTGTACCCAAAGGAAATGAATTAAAAGACAAGAAAAAGACAAGATTTAAATAACAAGACCTGCTTCAGAGATATGATTGATATTTTAAACCAGCAAATAGTGTGGTTGCAGGCTGATAAGACTGAAAGAACTAATTTGAAGATGCAAAAACAACAAAAAAATTGAATCTCATGATCAAAAATCACATTACAATGCATAACAGAATTGATCTCAGTTTCATGTTCCTTTATGCTTTAGCCTGAAAATTTTAACATATTTTTATTATATTGGGACTCCAGAGAAATATAAGGAACAGATTTCTTATCTTTTTTTAACTTAGCAGATTTTTAGGGGACAGCAGTTTGTTCACTCTTCTACACATGAACTGACCTCATTCTGGTAGAAATTGATGAAAAAGTGCTGTAAAAGCTATCACTCTCAAAAAAAAAAAAAAATCAGCTGCATTAAATGTCTGATTATGGAGAAAGATACTCTTTGTGGAAGATCATCACTGTTAACAGCAGGGACACAGAGAGAAAATTTAAAGGTATTAAGCCGACACTGAGTCCATCAGTGTCCCTGAAATTTGATAAATTGCTTTACCTAGGGAAACTCTATGGTACTTGCTGTAACTATTCTTTAACTTCATAGATAATATATAGTTCTTTACATGTGAAAGTAACAATAGGAAGTAATGCAGTTTATCAGATTTTGTAGATTTCTGTTCGCAGATGTTAAAATAACCCAACACGGCATCTCTCAATCAGGTCAATATTTGCAAACTCTAGCAATTATCCTCCTTTATTCCCTAGAACCAGACCAGCTAAAACCCATCTGTCCATCTTTGGATTGCCGTTGTGCTCATCCAGTATAATTATAATTGTGACTTAAGAACAGATTACTCAAATCACAAACCACATGTCAGACTATAAGTATGCACCTTTTACATAGCTTGATGAAAGCTCTGTGCCTTTCTTCCCTTGCTGGATGGAACACCATAATATGTATAATTGCCAAAACTGAAAGTAAAGAAGCTTTTGTGATGCTATTATCAGCTTTTCTCACAGCATTGCAGAATCACATATGCCATTGGTTTTTGTACAATATGTTACACCATAGTCACAGCCTATCATGTAATAATATAATTCTGTAGAAATAAAGTTATTAATGCTACCATGAAAGTCAAGAAAGAAGTTCATATTAGGAATTGCCAATGAAAACCAGAAAGTTTACTGCACATGTTTTTTCCTTAGCAGTATCTTACAGTATGCATTAGTTGTGCAGTAAAATAATATGAAATAACTTATTTGATCCTGCAGGACATAAATCCTGCTGTAAAAAATTTTCAGGTTTTATTCAATTTTGAAGTAGATTTGCAGAACATTTCGAAGAACAGCTGCTTATCTGTTTAAAATGTTTCTTAGTGATTTCATCAGATTCCAGTAAGTACAAATATACACCTTTTACAAAAGCAGGGGCTCAACTGGGCCATTGTGAAAAATGAATTGAGAGCTGAGAGTTGAATACATGGTATATGCTTTGTCCAAATATAGGGGGGTTTTATTCAATTATTGTCATACATATATCAAGTAAGGAAGGTTGAGATGACTGATTGGATAGATAAATTTTCAAGCAAAAACACATCAAATTTTTGGTTGCTTAATCATCCCTTTTATTTGCTTAATTACTTAGTTAATATTAAACCTTGACTGTCATGAAAGTCATAGAAGTTCAATTTCTCTTACTTTTCAAATGAGAGCAATGTCGGCATAATTTCCCAGAGAGGAATAAAAGTGCTCAAATTTCAGGATGTAAAAAACAGATATTGTTGGAATGTGCTTTGTTTGATGCTTTGAACTGCACTGTGTGCAGGTGCCCAGGCGCCAGCAGCAGAGGCTGCAGGGTTGGCCTCTGTGAGGAGCGGCTGGGGCTGCCCTGTGCTGAGCACAGCTGATTCCAGCTGGCTCCATCACAGACCCACCACAGGGCACAGCTGAGCCCCTCAGACAAGCTGGTATCACCTCTGGGAAAACATGTTTAAAACACAGGGAACAGTGAGGAATGAGGGAAAAAAAATCATGTGAAAAAGCCCATGTAACATAAAGGCCAAAGAATAAGGAAAGAGAGGAGATACTCCTGATGCTGGAGCAGGTGTTTCCCCAGCAGTCTGTGGAGAAAACCATCCTTGAGCAATATGCCCACACTGGAGGCCATGGGGGACTCCACACCACAGCTTGTGAATATTTCCTGAAGGGACTGCAGTTGTGTGGAGACCCCAGGGTGGAAGAGGATGAAAAGGTGATGAGGAAAAAGCTGCAGACAGGCACTGTTAAGGACTGGCCATAAGTCCCAATCCCTTTCTCCCTGCACTGCTTAGAGGGAGGAGCTGGGAATGAAAGAGTGAAGCTGAGCCTTGGAAGAAGGGGTGTGGTGAAGTTTCCCAAAGACAAAATTAAAAATTCCACTCTATTCAGTTGGCAATAAATTAAAAATTAAATTAAATTCTCCAAAGTCAAATTTGTTTTCCCTGTGACAGTTATTGTCTTTGTCTTGACCTGTGAGATGTTTCATTTTCTCTCCCTATCCCCCTGAGGTGGAGAAATTAGACAGCCCAAAACTGCGCACAATATCCAAGGTGAGGCCACACTAGCACAGAGCAGAGCAGGACAATCCCCTCCCTTGCCTGGCTGGTGATGCTGTGCCTGATGCCCCCCAGGACAGGGTTGTCCCTCCTGGCTGCCAGGGCATTGCTGACTCACGTTCAACTTTCTGTTGACCCAGATTCCCAGGTCCCTTTCCACGGCACTGTTTTCCAGTATCTCATCCCCCAGTCTGTACCTCCATGGTTGTCCCATCCCAGGTGCACAATCCATCACTTTCCCTTGTTGAAGTTCATATCATTGGTATTTATTACTATTATTATTATTGTTATTTTTATTGTTATTATTTATTCTATTACTATTACTATTATTATTCCTAATTCCTATTACTATTATTATTACTAATTATATACTATTATTACTATTATTTATTCTATTATTCTATTATTATTACTATTACTATTATTATACTAATAATAGTATATATTAATTACTATTAATATATACTATTATATTTCTGATTATGAAATCAGAAATTTATCTAAGTTAAATATTTAAAGGAATGAAGAATTAGAGGTATTTAGATTTTGTTTTGAAGTTCACCATTCCTAGGCATTAATCAGCAGTTACTAAGCACAGTTTGATGACAAGTATTTGACACCTAAAATTCAAGACTGTGCTAACACTAGAGCCTTGATTCTGAAAAATACATGCACCCTGAAGCAAGCAATGTCTGTTTGTCCTTATTCTATCTCTCAGACTAAAACAACAAAAAAGAATTGCCTCTGCATTTAGGATGAGCATGCATTCTTTCATTTCTACTTTCTTTAACCAGGGTGATCAGAAGAAAATCATGAGGGAAAACAAAAGCCGAGTTAAGTAAAACAAAAAACCTTACTGAAAAGTTTCCTAAGTGTGTGCCTTCTGAAGAGACAGCAGTCTATTGAAAACACTGTGGTATGAGATAGAAGAAAAAGTCACTTCTCATGTGATCTGTGAACCGAGCAGCAAAAGTAAGGGCACTATTAAAATCTCAGTTCACCTGTATAAAATTCTGAGAGCCACATACCATGAGAATTTGACCCTGATATCCAACTCTATTTTGTGCCACATAATTATTTTGAAAGTGTTCCCCATCTTATACAAAATACTCAAGAGTTTGGAACACTTTACTTGAAGGATTTCAGTTTTGGGTCATTTCCAGCTTTAGATTTCTTTAACCTCTAGCATAAAATACAGTCTCTAAAAGGTTTGGTTAAAGCATTCAGATATTATTCTCCATTACTTTGAGACAGTCTTAAAAGCTTCCTGATTATTGCTAGCCTTAGAAATACACTACCATGACTCTTAAAATATTAATCTTCAAACCTGTCTATGCAAATTCTGTGTGCTCTGCTCACCTGGCTTGCAAAAAAAAGCAATAAACTTCACTATTCATCCATTAATGAAAAACATCATTCATTGAGACCTTGCCTATATCTGCAC
Organism: Ploceus nigricollis; assembly: GCA_013399945.1. NCBI lineage: Eukaryota > Metazoa > Chordata > Aves > Passeriformes > Ploceidae > Ploceus > Ploceus nigricollis. Next base: position 74,831 of record VXBC01006342.1, read on the forward strand.
AATCCCAAGTCTTATGATTTAGATTACCAGTTACTTTCTTGTGTGAGCTAGGAAAACAAAGCACAGAAAATTGTTATGGGCATGTTTAATCCAAAGCTCTACCTTGTTCTTATGGTTTTGGTATTCCTAGGAAAAAACCAAAGCTCAAATGAATAGTTAATTTTTTAATTCCTGTAGCATGCTTGAAATGAAGAGAAATTATTAATGATCCAGGCAACAGCCACTAACTAGCTACAGCTATGGAGAAAATCAAAGAAATTGGTCCAGGAAGACAAACAAGACCGTTGGTGGCTCAATGCAACCATCTAAGTTAGAAAGCAATAAGAAGTGAAAAATGCCTTTTTGTGGAGTGCAGTCTATGCATAGATTTCTGACTCAGTATAGAAGTGGAATTGTGGGTAGAGACTGGGCCACCAGTCAAGATCCAGACATGTTAACCGTCCTACCACTGGACTGGTACCACAGGAGCAGGAACATAGATTAGTGTGAGTCTGATGTATGTGAGTGTTGTAGTGTGGTAGTTTACATTTTTGTNGTGTGGTGAAGTTTCCCAAAGACAAAATTAAAAATTCCACTCTATTCAGTTGGCAATAAATTAAAAATTAAATTAAATTCTCCAAAGTCAAATTTGTTTTCCCTGTGACAGTTATTGTCTTTGTCTTGACCTGTGAGATGTTTCATTTTCTCTCCCTATCCCCCTGAGGTGGAGAAATTAGACAGCCCAAAACTGCGCACAATATCCAAGGTGAGGCCACACTAGCACAGAGCAGAGCAGGACAATCCCCTCCCTTGCCTGGCTGGTGATGCTGTGCCTGATGCCCCCCAGGCCAGGGTTGTCCCTCCTGGCTGCCAGGGCATTGCTGACTCACGTTCAACTTTCTGTTGACCCAGATTCCCAGGTCCCTTTCCACGGCACTGTTTTCCAGTATCTCATCCCCCAGTCTGTACCTCCATGGTTGTCCCATCCCAGGTGCACAATCCATCACTTTCCCTTGTTGAAGTTCATATCATTGGTATTTATTACTATTATTATTATTGTTATTTTTATTGTTATTATTTATTCTATTACTATTACTATTATTATTCCTAATTCCTATTACTATTATTATTACTAATTATATACTATTATTACTATTATTTATTCTATTATTCTATTATTATTACTATTACTATTATTATACTAATAATAGTATATATTAATTACTATTAATATATACTATTATATTTCTGATTATGAAATCAGAAATTTATCTAAGTTAAATATTTAAAGGAATGAAGAATTAGAGGTATTTAGATTTTGTTTTGAAGTTCACCATTCCTAGGCATTAATCAGCAGTTACTAAGCACAGTTTGATGACAAGTATTTGACACCTAAAATTCAAGACTGTGCTAACACTAGAGCCTTGATTCTGAAAAATACATGCACCCTGAAGCAAGCAATGTCTGTTTGTCCTTATTCTATCTCTCAGACTAAAACAACAAAAAAGAATTGCCTCTGCATTTAGGATGAGCATGCATTCTTTCATTTCTACTTTCTTTAACCAGGGTGATCAGAAGAAAATCATGAGGGAAAACAAAAGCCGAGTTAAGTAAAACAAAAAACCTTACTGAAAAGTTTCCTATGTGTGTGCCTTCTGAAGAGACAGCAGTCTATTGAAAACACTGTGGTATGAGATAGAAGAAAAAGTCACTTCTCATGTGATCTGTGAACCGAGCAGCAAAAGTAAGGGCACTATTAAAATCTCAGTTCACCTGTATAAAATTCTGAGAGCCACATACCATGAGAATTTGACCCTGATATCCAACTCTATTTTGTGCCACATAATTATTTTGAAAGTGTTCCCCATCTTATACAAAATACTCAAGAGTTTGGAACACTTTACTTGAAGGATTTCAGTTTTGGGTCATTTCCAGCTTTAGATTTCTTTAACCTCTAGCATAAAATACAGTCTCTAAAAGGTTTGGTTAAAGCATTCAGATATTATTCTCCATTACTTTGAGACAGTCTTAAAAGCTTCCTGATTATTGCTAGCCTTAGAAATACACTACCATGACTCTTAAAATATTAATCTTCAAACCTGTCTATGCAAATTCTGTGTGCTCTGCTCACCTGGCTTGCAAAAAAAAGCAATAAACTTCACTATTCATCCATTAATGAAAAACATCATTCATTGAGACCTTGCCTATATCTGCACAATCCCAAGTCTTATGATTTAGATTACCAGTTACTTTCTTGTGTGAGCTAGGAAAACAAAGCACAGAAAATTGTTATGGGCATGTTTAATCCAAAGCTCTACCTTGTTCTTATGGTTTTGGTATTCCTAGGAAAAAACCAAAGCTCAAATGAATAGTTAATTTTTTAATTCCTGTAGCATGCTTGAAATGAAGAGAAATTATTAATGATCCAGGCAACAGCCACTAACTAGCTACAGCTATGGAGAAAATCAAAGAAATTGGTCCAGGAAGACAAACAAGACCGTTGGTGGCTCAATGCAACCATCTAAGTTAGAAAGCAATAAGAAGTGAAAAATGCCTTTTTGTGGAGTGCAGTCTATGCATAGATTTCTGACTCAGTATAGAAGTGGAATTGTGGGTAGAGACTGGGCCNTAACCTGCCAAGCCCACACTTGTGGCTCATCCCTGTCATCGGGCAGTCCGAGCTAGCCTGCAGTGGGGTCTGCACCATACTGCCAGACAGTAGAAGAGCCACATTGTAGAATGGAACAGAAGAGAAAGTGTACAATAAAAACCTTAGAATGAAAACTGCCATCCACTGTTTCTTCCAATCCTATCTAATCACTAAATTTTACATCTTCTTATGTCTGTCACATTTCATAATAAATTTTTTTGTTTGTCATTAGCAGGAGAAATGAATAACACACAAATTCCTCCATGACACATCATTATCAGAGAAACTACTCCTCAAAAAAAAAGTAGAAATTTAAGCCTTACCTCTGAATAATTAAACTTCAAAATGGCAAGGGTCAAAACATATCTCAGGAACACTAACAAGGTATAAATGGATGAAACATGCAATATAGGTCTTAAAATTTCTGTTCCTTGGACCCTACATTGTACTTCTTAAGTTATTTATGGACTTCTCTGAAATTAGACAAAAAAAAAAAAATAAAACATTTGGATTCCAACAGAGTGAAATTTTAAAAGAAAATAACACCTAAACATGATAGAACTAGCAGTTAAATCATAGAACCGTTTACGTTTGAAAAGAATTTTAAGGTCACTGACTCCAACCACCGACCCAGCACTGCCAAGTCTGCCACTAAACCATGTCCCTAAGTGCTACATCTACATGCCTTTTAAGTACCTCCAGGGATGGTGACTCAACCACTTTTCCTGGACAGCCTGTTCCAATGCTTGATAACCCTTTTGATGAAGACATTTTTCATATTATTCAACCCAAACCTCTTCTGTCACAACCTGTCACCACTTCCTCTTGTCCAATCGTTTGTTACTTGGGAAAAGAGGCTGACCCCCACCTCAATACAGCCTCCCTTCAGGTAGTTTAGAGAGAGATAGCACAGGGGTGGATCTACCCCATGACCTTCCCTTGCACCAGGGTGAGGCTGACAGGTCTGTAGTTTCTTGATCCCTCTTCCACAGGTTGGGTGGATCCCAACATGTGACAGACTTCTGTATGCCTAAGTAGTGTAGAAGGTTGTTGGCCATTTCCTTCCAGATTATAGCAGTTTCATTATTTTCACCTCTCTGTGTTCCAGCTCAGGGGGCTGGATACCCTGAGAAAACTGCTCTTAGGCACTGAGTACTTCAGTCTTTCTCTCATCATTTTTCATTGTTTCCCTCTGAAACCAAAAAACAATTGAGAAATTCCTTGGCCCTCTATTTGTTGCTAAGGTATTTATATAAATGTTATATTGTCTCTTACAGCAGTAGCCAGATTAAACTATACTTGGACTTTGGCCCTTCTAGTTTTCTCCTTGCCTAAGCTCATGACATCCTTGTAGAACTTCTGAGTTGCTTGCACCTTCTTCCAAAGCTCGTAAAGTCTCCTTTTCATGCCCAATTTTAGTCAAAGCTCAATGTTTAGCCAGAAAAGTTTTCTTCCCCACCGGCACATATTTCAGCTGATTGGTTCAGCCTTCTCCTTTGCCTTCAAAATTTCATCTTGAAGAATGTATGTCCAGTCTTCCTGAACTCTTTTACAATTCAGGGCTATTGCCCAAGGGACCCTCTCAGTCAATCTCCTGTATGGGCCAAAGTCTACCATCTGGAAGTCCAAGGCTTCAGTTTTGCTAACTCCCATCCTTCTCAGGGAATTGAAAACTTTATCATTTCACAATCACTCTGCCCAAGGCAGCCTTCAGCTATCAGATCCCCCATAAGTTCTTCTCTGTTCACAAACAACAGGACCAGCAGGATGCCTTCCCTAGCTGGCTCATTCACCAGCAGTATCAGGAAGTTATCTTCAACACAGTTCCAGGAGTCTCTTAGACTGTTTCTTCTCTACTGTGTTGTATTTCCAGCAGATGTCTGGTAAGTTTAAGTCCCCCACAAGAACAAGGGCTAGTGATTGGGTGACTTCTCCCTGATGCTTATAGAGCAGGCTCCTCTGCCTCTTCATTGTGATTTTATGGTCTATAACAGACCGCCACCAGGATATCTGCCTAGTTCTCCTTCCCCCTGGTTCTTACCCATAAGCAATCAACCCTATTAGCGCCATCATTAAGCTGTAAACAATGAAAACATTCCCTAATATACAGGGCTGACCATCTCCTCTCCCTCCTTGCTTATGCTCTGTGAAGAGTTAAAAGACATTCGTTGCCGCATTCCAGTTGTGAGAATTGTCTCAGTCTCTCTCTGTGATGATGTCTGTAATAGTTTTCCTTCTGTCAGTGGCTTCCAGATCTCTTATTTGTTGCTGTGTGCATTGGAGAAGATGCACTTCTGTTGGGCTGCTGATCCCACCACTTTTTTGCAGGGAGAAAGCCTACTTCCTGTGTGATTATTATCAGTCATTTCCATGGTTTCTTGCATGTCAATAACCCTTTAGTCTTCATGGCTGCCTTGATCCCCATCCCCTACATCCACTGAGATGGCACACTGCAGTACCTCTCCAGCACACTGTCCTCAAACCTTGGCATGCCTCCTCCAGGCTTGTATCTAGACCTTGGTTTTATTGCTTTTCCACTTCAATGCTAGTTAAAAGTGTTTTTAATGAGGTCTGCTAACTCCTGTGCAAAGATCATTCTCCCCCTTTGAAACAGGTGTACTCCATCTGCTACCAGCATCCTCAGTGTTGTGCAAACCAAACTATGATCAAAACCCAAAATTCTGCTGGTTTGTTCAGCAAATGTTCATCTAAACAGAGACAGAAATATTACAGATGAAGAGTATGTAACATAAGAAAATATATTCCCAGTGTAGTAAACAGAAGAAAGTTCGTGAGCTTAACAATTGATCTTCTCAAAGAGAATACTAGGTATGTTTAATATACTAATAAAATTTTCCAACCTCCTTACCCTGGCATTCTTCATACTTAAAAATAAAGAGACTTAGACAAGTTCTCCTTGTCCCACATTTGCATGGCTCTTTCTTAGAGAAATTAGATTACACACTAGCTTGAAGTAAATTCATGCAGTTAATACATTTATCTTTAAAGAAACAGATGGTCAATTTAGTATTTAAAATACAGTTTAAAAATTTAAATCTTAAATGAGTTTCAGTCACTATTATTTGTGGGTTTGGGTCTTAGAAATACTATTTTAAATATAAGATAAATAAAATTTTAGTTTACTATACATAATTGAAAACAAACAAACACACTCGTCTACCCCTCCCCTCCCCCCCCCC
>VXBC01006342.1:89308-272649 GCA_013399945.1 Ploceus nigricollis
TCTTAAAAAAAAAAAAAAAAAAAAAAAAAGCCAAAACCAGAGTAAAGATTAATCAGAGAACATATTTAAAATCACAATAACAACCTAACCCAGCTTACAAGATGTCATTCATTCAGACAACATCTTAGGCTTATAAATGTGAATATAATTACACCAATTTTTTTTTTTTTTAATGCTAACAGCAACCTTTATAAAAAATTATATCTAAATTCAAGTGCTGCATATGTAAAAGAATAAGTTGGCTCCTGCTCGGAAAATGTAGAATAGATTTCAGATTTGACTGTATATATATTATTAAAAAATCTTGTTCCTGTTTATAAGTATTCACAGGAGAGTCCCATAATTGCTGCCAGACTTTTCCAAACCCAAGAAAGAGCTGATTTGGCTCAGCATAGCCTGAAGGTTGGAAACCACTGCTCTAGGCAAAAGACATGATGGCTGTTCATCTTTTAGCTTAGCCTATGTGCGTGTGTGCAAGCAGCAGTCTGCACCGTTTTTAGCTGCAAGAAAAGAAAAAACATAAAATTTCCAGATATTTATTTTTAGTCCAATACTTGAGGGTTAGTTTCGAGGTTTAAAATTATTCAAAATCATTCTTGTTTGTCAAAGAGGGAAAAATTGGGCTAGATATGTATAAATTTACCCTCATCTGAATTCCAGTTTCCAGCAGATTTATAGTTATTAATATAAAGACATAAATTATTTTTTAAAACTTCATAGTAAAATTTCCAAATCTCTTTGTTTCTAGTGACCTGGTTTTAACTTTTTTAATTGGCTCGTCAATATAATTAGAAAATTAAGATATGCAAAATTTTAGAGTGAACTCCTTGGGTGAAATCTCAGTAAAGGCTACTATTTATAGATAGTAAGTTATAGTAGTCAGCAATATGATGAAGGAAAACTGTACCTGTTTCATTTCTGCATGGAAAAAGGTGTCCTTCCTGCAAATGCTTAGGAAAGTTTTCGGTATAAGTTGTGAATTTATGCAAATATACACAAGCCAATGAGACAATTTGTGCACCTAGTTATGTTTTCAAATTTCTGTCAAAAGGTGAAGAAAACATGTAAATGAAGACAGAATGACATTGGGAGAGAAAGAAAGTTGCTTGTAAGACTGAGACCTTTTTCCCCTGAACAAACCAAGGAGTCAAAGAAATCTGTAAAAGGAAGTTGCGCAGTGGAGGGAAAGGTTGTGGTTCCTTTGCTTTGTTTTCTTTTTCACTTTGATTTTTTCTTCCTAGATATCAGTTGAAATCAAATGAAGTTTTAGCTTAGTTTCAACTACCAGGTTAACTTGAGTGGAAAAGGTAAATCTGTCCCATTTTTGATAGAAATAGAGCATACTGGCTAACCTCGGTAAGAAATAAATATATTTTCACAGTAAAGGAAGAAAAGTTTGAGCATAATTTTATAAATAACTAGGGTTAAGAATTACTGATAACAACCCTTGATTACATACACATCTATCAAACATTTTTGTAAGACAACATCATGTAAAAATACTGGTTTTAATTTGGATATATTGTTGAGGTTTGTGTCCTTGTCCTTTCTATAAGGAATATGTTCAAGATGGAAAAGTATGTTATTTCATTTGTAAGGTCTGGACTTTTGAAGCCAAAGGAGATGATTCTGTTTTAATTCTTAATAAACATTACCAGTTTATGTATCTTTTTTTTTTTTTAATTAGGACTCTTATCTGATAATATGTACAATAATTACATGTATTAAACTGCCCTTGATAATCCTTGCTTCCTGTAAATTAGAAGGAATGTAGTATTGCTTTTTTTGTGCATTCTGTTTACCCTCTGGAAAAAGAGAAATTGGTTTTAAAAGCGGTTCATCTGATAATTTAAATAAAAGAAATAAATTTACACATATTCTTGATCATGATACACAGAATTTCTTCATGTGAAACTATTCTACTTTCAGAAAAAGAAATTGGAAGAGACATTTTGTCTCCTTTATACACAAATAATAGGCCTGATGTTTGCCTATTTACTTACTAATATTTTCTTTCCTATTTCAGTCTATTTGTATTTTGTATATCTGAGGCACACAACAGAGCAAGACTTCAGCAATTTCTTCCTCCAGACATGTCTACTCAATCTGAACTTTTGCTGATGACCACACAGTAGTTTTTTATGTATCTTATAATTTTTAAAATGTGCCATTTCTTGATTTAGTGGAGTTTTTTTTCAACCAGTAGTTCTGTCACACATTCTTCTTTTTGTAAACTGTTATTTTGTAATAAAACTTTTCTTTGTAAGCTTAATTATTCTCAATAGTGTGTGTGGCAATGCAGTTTCAGTCTAGTTATGTATATATTGTGCATCACAAGTATTCAACATTGGCTGTTAAGGAGAATAATGAGGTTTTTGCTGTACCATGATTTAGTAACACAGCTGTATAATTTAAAAAAGCTCCTAGAAGTTTTGAGTCTTCCCAGGGCTACACAACACCTCAGGGAAGATTTTGATTATCTAAGCAGTCTTCAAGACATTTTTTATTCTAAGAGTTCAAGTAAACTTTTTAATGAAAAGAACCTAAAATCCTTGCCTTACAGTTATTTCATAGGTTTTTATTCTATTTCATCATGTGATAAATGAGCACTGTTAGGATTATAGGATAGTTCAGTTTATGGGGGTCATCAGGATGTTGAAAATCCAACTTCTTGTGCATGACAGGGTCACATCTGAGGTCAAACCAGGTTACTCAAATTTTAATCCAGCTGGTTCTTAAAAATACCAAAGATGGAGACTTCACACCTCTGTGCAGCCTGTTTCACTGTTTGACTGTCCACTTGTAGATAAAGTTTCTGTCATTTCAGTTTATGTCTATTGTACCTTGTCCTACTATCACAGAGCACCATGAACAGCTCCATTGTCTTGATGACTTTACCATCTTCTAGGAGATTAGAGCCACCTCATCTCCAGTCTGACCCATTCCAGCTCCTTCAGTCTCTTTCCACAGTAAAAATTCTCCAGCTCCTGACTACATTGCTGACTCACTGAGAGGTCTCCAAGATGACTTTGACTGACTGAGAGGTCGAAAATTTTATACTGGACTCCAGATGCAGTCTTGCAAGTGCTGAAGAGAAAGGTAAAATCACCTCTCTTTGACTTCTTAGTCATACACTTCTTAGTATAACTAAGGAGGTTTCTGGTCTTCTTGTGCTACTTGCTGATGCCCAGCTTGCTGCCTAGCAGTGCCACCAGATCTTACTCAGAAGATCTTCCCAGATCTTCCCTGCTAGTGAAGTCCCAGCCTCTAGTATTCAATGGAAGCTCTTTCTTTACAAGTGTGGGACTCGTCTTTTGTACTTGTGGAATTTCATGAGCTAAGATAACCAAATTTTTCCTTATAGTTGGATTATTTTATTGGTCTTTTAGTTTATGGTCTTTTGTGCATCTCTCTAAGAGAGACCATCGGGCTAGTTTTCACAGGATTCAGACAGGAAAATGATGCCAGTATTGCTGAGCTGTGACTGCAGAACTAAATTTAAGTAAAGGAGACCTGATGAGTGGAAATCCCTACATGCACGGTAGTGTAGCTTTTCTAAAGCAATCACAGAACTCCTCCACCCAAAATAGTAACTGTGCTCTGTACAACATATACTTGCTCTCCACTTCAGCTTCATGCTGAAGCATTACAGAGATTTGCAAACATGGGAAGGGCATAGTGAAGTCAAGAAGATGATTCCTAGTTAATTATTAGAGAAATTAAAGCAGACAAATGAAATTAATTTTAAATATTTCATGGGATCAGGAAATATTGTGACCTTGTGGTCACACTTTCTAAAATTATTTGTTAAAAAATGGAAACTTACTATTCAGATCACAGAGGTTTTCACTATTTTTAAAGCAATTTGGTTGAGTCAGAGCATTTTTCATCCTTAAATCAGACTTTCATGTTTCCTATAGTTTGTGCTTGTGGTAACTTTTGCTACTAAACCTGGCTTTAGGCCAGAAAGTACAGCATATTCTGTTCTGTTCTGTTCTTGTTTCTTGTGAATTATCAACTCAGCTTATTAGAGTCCTTTATTTTCCTTCCCATTTTTCTGGTTTTGTTTTTTTTTAGGACTATGTTTTTTGAATCAATTTTACTCAGTTCAGTGTTAAGTTTTTTGATACAGTGTTCAATATACTCTTTATCTCTTGGTAACAGAATTGTCCTGTATATATATGTGTAATAAATAAATAAATTAATTAATTAATATGTATCTCTGTATATAATTAAACATGCCATAAAGATGAAGAAATAAAACAGAAATATAACATACGTACATGCTTCCCCTCCCCCATAAAACTATGTAGCATTATCTAAACATGTTATTTTTATAATTTTATAATTAAAGCTTTGTGATTCATCTCAATATCTCCAGATACCATTAATAGCATCCCACAGAACTAGTTTTGATAATTTTATTCATGTTTGTGTTACAGTGCTGGTATCTTCTGTAATAGGGGAATCTCTGACTCAATGAATTCAGGTTTCACTGAAATTTTATAATGCAGTGTCTTTATATTAGTTAACTAAGCTAATGATATTTCTTACCTAAGAAATCACCAATTAAAACATGTGTTTATATTAAAATGCATGTATTTTGCTGAAGTTTTACAGAAAGATTTTATTTCTAGAACATAGCTAAACTTTATGAAAAAAACAAACATCTGAACTTTATCACAGTATGTATAAAAGATTACAAAAATTTTCTGTATTTTCTGTAAGTTAACTGTTCTTACCACTTATCTTTGTGATAATTACTCTAACAACATCTGAACTTGCCACAAGGAAGTATATATATAGTATATATATAGTATATATGAGCAGAGATATGTATATAGCTGGCACTCTGTGGACTTAGTGTGTCAATTGTAATGACTCACTGTTGCTGAATTACAAATGAAGCATCGCCTTGTACTTCCATAATAGTATATTGCTATTTATGTTAAGAGGGAATTCGTTGGTTGCTTTACACTGCTGTCCGAAAAGATGGCAATATTTCTTAGTTCATATGCGCTTTTTTAATTACACTTACTGTTTTAAAATTAGTTTTAATCATCTTAAACAATGCTGTCAGATATGGATCTGGTTCAAATTCACTGAAGTAAATAGGAAGGTTCCATAGATTTCAAAATCCTTTTGACTAGATTGCATCTGAAAATCAATCAAAATATGACTTCCAAAAGATAAAGGTTTTTAGTGCAATCTGAGAACATTAAAGCATCTTGAAAACAATCTAAAATTCAATTAATTTTCTGTGTTTGATGTTGGCTTCTTATACTTTAGGCAGATAACAGAGGACTAGTACAGGTAGCTTGTACTTTCATTTGTGATATTTTGGACAGCTACCATAAGCTATTGAAAATGCCACCTCAAACAGAGTGTGATGCTGTATGTTGGCTTTTTCATTTACAAAAAATATTTTCAAAATGTTATATAAAATGGGTATTTAACTCCGATATTTGATGTAGACATGTTATTACCTCACGCTGCTCCAGCTTTTCATGTACCCTTTTTCAGATATGGTAATAAGGATTCTAAGTAATGTAAGTAACAACAACAACAACAACAACAACAACAAAAAAGAAAAAAAAAAGAAAAAAAAAATCCCACCATGGAAAATTACAGAATCGCACAGAACCTCAGAATATTCTGAGTGAACATTCTGGGGGAAGGGACTCACAAGGATCAACGAGTCCAACTCTTAAGTGAATGGCCTGTACTGGGATCAAACCTGCAACCCTGGCATTATTTGCACCATATGTTAAACAAAATGCATGCATATATACATATAGTCATATAAACACACACGTGAATACATGCATTCACACATCTGAAAATATTCAATTTTGTTTTTTTATCAGAACAATTTTTTCCCTGTACAGAAAATGGACAATGTTTTATCATTCATTAAATAATACATTTCAAATGAAAAGAAACACAATGGTCTTACCATAACATGAACATCAGCTGTGGTAATGACTAATTAAAATAAGCCTGGAAGCACATGCAGAAATTGTATTATAATTATTTTTTATTTTATATTAATGGTGCTTGTTCTTGGTCATGGATATTATTTTTTAATTTTTTGCCTAAGAAAATATTGGCATACAGACACCTTAAGTGAAAAAATTTACTAAAAAAAATAATAAAATAGATATAAAATAAAATATAGATCAAGCAAATAATAATATAACAATGTAATGCAATATAATATAATGCAACCTAACTTAAATATAATGTAATATAACACAATACATAATAAATATATTCTCAAGACTTTGCAGGTTGCAGGTCTGTGCAAGGAAAGGTTTTTTTTGAACTACAACTGCTCTACATCAAACAAAGGAGTTAAATCTTGATTTCTAGTATCTAGACAAAGAAGACTTTTAGATAAGAGTTTGAGAAATAAAAAGCGGGAAATGGGTAATGGCAGGCACTGCTTTTAACTGTAAAAATAAGATTATCACTAACAACTGGCATCATCTCTTCTTGACTATGGATTTTGGTGAAGATCCTCAAATATGGTTTTAGGATCATAGTATTGCATTTTTAACTGTTCATACAGTGAAGTGAATTTGATCTCTCAGTCTGTTGCAGTCACATAACTATTGTATTAAAGCATCTGAAAGTTAAAGCAGTTTTAGACCAGCTTCAAGAAAACAGAAAATGCAAGGTAATGTTAGTAGGAGTACAGCATACTCATAAAAGCTGATTCAACACCAAACATTCCTGTTAACAGATCACACTTTGTTAAACAGCTTTGAATTGGCATGGGGTAGTTCCTATTGAATTAGTTTTCTATGTAACCTAGCACTGGGATCCCAGTGTCAAATTTTCACTGTTTTCAAGCTACTGCCCAGTAGATTACATGGAACAATTTTATTTTTCGACAAGAAAGTTGATCTGATATTCTGTTTCGCACTCAGCTCTGCATTAGCATTATTCCATCTGCTATAGAATGACTTCTGTATATGCAAAACCATCATAGATAATCAAATACCATTTTTAGTCACTGCCACTTAACATTATTTCAACCACATACTTTACATACCTGTATTTCAAAAGTGTACTTCACATATTTCAACTTATAGTTCAAGTAATAGATCCAAGGCTTCTAAATGTTTTGACATTTTAAATATCACAAATTTGTACCTCCTAACTCTTTTACCAAATGTGGGAGTTAATAAATTGGTGTAACTTTTGTTCACTATAATTATGAATAGGAAATTTTTATTGTAACATTGACGATGGGTAGTTTTTGATGACCTATGTTTAAAACTGTTTTTTTCACTCAGTATAAATTTTCAAAATTCATGATTACTCATGACTATTTCTCTAGACATGAAGATTTAAATTTCTTAATATTTATGTCTCTGATAAAAATCTGCACCTGCTAATATAATTTTGTTTCTTTGACTAATCTCTTTTTGACTTCTGTAGGTACTCTTTCCATCAGCTATAAAAAAAGAATAGGAAAGAAGCCTACATAGAAAGATTGTAAATCTAGGTAACATGCTATTTTTTAGGTGTTTGTGACAAACTCTATTTGACTACAGAAAATTCAACCCTGCTGAAATAAATTAGAGTTTTTCTTTTGATCCTAATAAGGATAAAATAATACACCCGGAAGTATGGACCTGAACTTATTTTTTTTCTGTGTTGCTCTTACTGTCTTGTGTCATTGACTTTTGTTTTCATACAAATTACTTGCCACAAGAAAAGCAAAAGGCATAACCAAACACACGTCCTCTCCTCTTCTAGTCTAAATTCCCCTTGCTTTTGTCACATATACTCAGTCCCACCTTGGTGACGTGGCAACAGATGGTGCAGGAGGCTGAGGCCACAGCACAAAGATTTCATTCTGCTACTCCTTGCTTCTTACTTGTTTTCCTCACCTGCTCCTTATTTCCTTCTGCTCCTCTGCTCCAATGAGGATCATCCATGGTCTGCAATCCCTCAGGGAAGGCCCTGTTCCTGCATGCAGGAATGGGACAAGGTGGCTCATATCCTCCTTCCTTACAGAATGCCCTGCAGCCCTTGCTATTGAAACCTTTTATTTTATGTTGGATATAACATTGTTGGCTATTTTCAATTGCTTAATAGCTGGTGCAACCCAATCACATCATTCTTCTGGGAGAAAAGGAAAAGGAAACCTAAAGCTAGTTCTTTACTTCGTTATGGAACGCTGATGCTTTGAAAATATAATTAATCAAACTTCTCATGCAAAACTTATTTGTTAGGTTGAGTTAAAAACTCTTTACATCATCTGTTTTTTTGACATAAAATATCATAGACAGCTTCTTAACATATATTTTCCTTTCACACTATAGGCTACTGAAATTCTAGGAAAATATTTTTCTATCACCCTTAAACAACATGAGAAAAAAATGCATAGAATGTTTATATGTGTGAACACACACCTCTTCTTACAATCATCTGCTTAATATTAGAGAAGACAAAATTATTTCTATGTTCTTTGAGGTCTATAAATACTTGTAAGGGAGCCATGAGGAAGCAGACATGCATTTTGCTTAAGGTGTGAGACTCTTAAAATCATGCAAGGAATGTGGTTAGACTAATTGAGACCACTGACAGGCATGGAGCAGTGGATTAAAATTGAGCGCCTAAAGCTGTTGCTGCCCTTAGCACTCCTCCATGCCCTCCTGACCAGTCTTGCCTCCCCAGAGGGATGGATCCCTGATTTGCTTGTTAATAAATAGAACCACCACAGCCTTCATCCTTTATCTTATGTTAAAATGACTCCAGTTTTGTTTAACTTTTGTATGACATACTCGAAACTGAGGTGATGCTGGACCTCATTTGTAAGCATATAAAATATGCTTACCTCAGGACAGCTCTGTTAGCCATTGGGATGGGAAATATGACTGGAGGTGGTAGGAGCTGCAGCTCATCTGTTATGTCTGTTAAGAGCCCCGAGAGGAGGAATATTTTCTTTGATAATGCCAGTTCCCTCCATCTTTCTTCCATGTTCTTAATTTTTCTATTTACCACACAGTACTGCTCTTATTTTATCTGGATCTTTGTAATTGGAATAATTTTTTGCTGCTGTTTGTGAGCACTTTGTTTAGCACTTTCTGATTGGTCAAAACAGAAAAAAATTGAAATGGAAAGCAATTAGAAATTAATAAGGTTTCTGTGGTGGCAGACCTGAATTTAATACACAATGTTAGCAACGATAAATTATCAAGACAAGACTGAAATATAATTCAGTATAGTGCTATGAACAAACAGGGATTTAATTTGTAAGAAAAATTAACTAATACACATCTTAATTTCATATAATGGCTCACACAAGTTATAATCACAGTCTCCCTCAGATGCACTTTGTACTTACAAGGACATTTTATCAGTTCACCATACACAGGACACTGGGCTGAGATTGCTGGGCTGTGTATAATATTAGTAACATTTCCAACGTAGAACTTTGCTTTGTTAAAACATGAACCGACAGAATAGAATTACTCTGGTTTTCAAAAGAAAGTACAGACTGCATTTATAAAATGCCCTGTAATTCCTACTCAGAGCCACTCATGAGCAGTAAGGGCAATTTAATTATCTAAATAGTAATTAGGAAATTAAATGGAGTTGAAAGCTTACAATCCTTTGAGACCTGGGGCTGGCAAATACGGAAAAAAAGTCAAAGGCTTCTGCCTGATCATATCTTAAGGGGTATGTAGTAACATAAAACTTCAGAAGAAAGGCTTTTTTTTCTCCCTTAAGATGATTAAGGGTGAATATTTTACATCTACTGGGATGAAAAAAGCTTGTATATTCCATATAAGTGTAGAAAAACTTGGAGAGTGAAGCTAGTAAAAGGGACTTCAGATTTTACAATCACAAGCAAATGCCAAAATGTGGTTCAAAAATACCTTTAACTCCAGCTCCATAAAAAAACAGTTACTTATCTCATGTAATATACATTGAACCATCTAAACTTGAATAATGTTTATTTGCATAAAAGGAAATAAGGAAGAATCCCATTTAGGAAGAATCTTAAATAGGACAGAAGACTGTAAGGCAGCCAGATTCACAATAAATGTAACTATGAAAACGTTCAGAAGATAACGGCACACAGGATGCCTTTAATGAATATGGAAGACATTGTCTGCAATATATAGAATGAAAAATATGATTCTGAAATTTCATTAACCACAAATAATTTTAATAAAGAAGTCTATTGTTTGTGACAGTCATAGAATAGTTCAACAACTATTAATGAAGATTATTGAACTACTTATAAATAGTGCTTACTCACCGACCAGTAATCTAAATACAATGGTTATTTTATAATACAAATTTGTATCAATAATTTAAAACTTTTCTAATAGTGTAAGTGCAAGAAGGAAGAAGTGGCAGAAAGAAATTTTTATGGACAGTTCATGAACTCCTTATCCTCCTTCCCTGCTTTGCAGCTCAGTTTGGGGGAGAAAGGAGAGGCATTGGGAGTGAAGGAATGATGTTAATTGGTAAATTATCTCCTTCTTTCTCTATCTCCTAGATCTTTCTAAGCTGTATTTAGCAAGAAGTAATAGAACATATAATATATAGACATATTATATATAGTATTTCCACTTCATTTGAGCTACTTAAATGGTCACTGAGGTAAATTGAAAGGCCTTGATCAATTTAATGAGATCAATTCTACAGCTCAGCAGCTATCTTCTAAAAGATCCGCTTTGAATGAAACATAAGATTTGCCTACACTTACTCTAGAAAAAAAAGCCGTTCTGAGTTTAAGATCCATGTTCTAAAACTGCCAGTCCACCAAAAATTATACACATCAGATCATCAGAAATGGAATTGTGAAAACAAGAGTAATAAAACACTTCACATGAGAATAAACAACAATTTTAGACATGGAAATGGAATAAATTATTCCTTTATTTTAATTTCTGTCTATACAGAAAGGATTTACAATTAAAGTTTTCACAGCTTCCTCATGTCCCAGTTTTACAAACCTACCATTCTACTTATTAATTCCAACAGAGGAATTAGGTGTGAACAAAGTAGGTGTGACTGATAAGAGTTTTTACATTATTCATAGAGAGACTCAAACACCCTAATATCTTAAAGTGGCAATATTGATTAAACAATACATTGAACTTTGGCCCAGTACAGTTTTGAGTGGCTAAGCCTTCAGATCACAACCTCCAATGAATTTTACATAATATAAAATATCGTAAAATATGTACAAACCTATGTAAAAATCCATATTTGCAGAGTGTTATAAGTAGTTCTTAATCAAAGAATTATTTAGTTGGGGTTATGCAAGGGTTTGTGTTTGGAGAAGAAGTGCACAAGGAAGACACTGTTTCATTCAGTACATAAATGGTGAAATAAAGAGTAGGATTACTAAGATTGCAGATGACAACAGTCTAGGGAGGATAACAAACAATAGCTGATGTCAAAGCCTCACTGAATGATTTTTAAGCAGTCTTGGCCTGGAGAGGTCCCAGTTGACTGGAAGATGGTGAATGTTGTCCCAGTTTTCAAGAAGGGCAAGGAAGAGGACCCCAGAAACTACAGGCCTGCCAGTCCCACTCAGTGCCTGGTACAGTTATTGAGAAGATTTTTAGGGGGACTTGTGAAAAACATCTGAAAGCACAGGCATTGGCCACACCCAGCACAGCTTCCTGAGCCTTACTAAAATTCAGAAAAATGACATCCACTGCCTTCCCTTCACCCACAAGGCAGGTGGTCTTATCACAGAAGGACATGAAGTTAGTTAAACAGGGCTTATCCTTTGTGAACACATGTTGACTAGCCCTAGTCCATTGTTCCTTTAATATCTTTCAATAGTACTCAGTGCCATCTTCACCATAATTTTTCCAGGAACTGAGATCAGACTACCAGGTCTGCAGTGCCCTGTGCCCTTTTTGTAGATAGAAATAACACTGACTAACTTCCAGTCAGCAGGAACCTGCAGAGACTCTCACGACCTTTGGTAAGTGATCAGTATGGGTCCTGCTGTAACATTCTCTAACTCCCTCAGTGCTCTGGGGTGAATCCCATCAGGCCTTGTGGACTTGTGATCATTCAATTGATACAGATGGTTCTTTACAATTTCAGGGTCCACAAAAGAAAAGGCACTGTCTCACACTTGTGGTCCACATACTCAGGTGACTGAGAAGCCCAAGGTCGATCAATATTACTAAAGACTGAAACAAAAAATTCATTGAATGCCTCCACTTCTTCTTCATCCCTATTAATCAGATGACCATCTTCAACATCTTTAGATCTCCTCTTGGTATCAGGAACTACTTTAAGAAACTCTTGTTATCTGAAACAACACTGGCCAGTGTTACAAACTGGTTTAATCAGAGAGGAGCAAAGAGAATTAACTCTCTGTGAATAAAACAGAAAGAACTTTGAAGATTCGAAATATTCCCGAAAAAAGAGATAGAAAACAAATGAGATTAAATGTTGATGCCAAAAAAATTGATATATTTTTATTCAATAGTAAAAGAGGCAAAGAGAAAGAAAGAAGTAAAGAAAAGTCAGAAAGATCTAAGGATACTTTAAAAAGCATAGGAGAGGTCACTATCACACTGTGCTACCTTTGTTGCCGCTCAGATGTGGGGGGGAAGGGGCGAAGCAGTTTTTGCCTTTTTTTTGCCAGCTGTTTGAAGTGTCTTTTCTGCCTTCTGCGATGCCGGGAGCGGTTTGGCTGGGGTGCAGAGCCTTCCCCCGGCTGCAGGCGCGGTGCCCGATGCCGCGGCCTAGCCCCGGGGCCCTCGCGGCGCTCTCAGCGCGGCCGCAGGAGCGGGCGGGGGTTCCGCAGGTCGCTGTGACTCCGGTCCGGGGGCGCAGGATCGGCGGGTTCTGCCCAAGCGGGCCGTGTCGGCTCCCGGAGGCCTCAGGGTGTCTCGCAGCAGGCGGTGGTGGTGGTGTGGGGAAGGCAAAGGTCAGGGACTGTGCCCCTCGCTTTCTCCTCCAAACTTTGCACCAGTTTCGCCTTCCTTTTTGTGGGCCTGCAGCCGGGCTACTCACAGTCCATCCCGCACAGAGTTTTCAGGTGCTCAAGAGTGATTATGAAAAGCAGACATAATGATGAAGCACTTTTTGAAGCCGTTCTCATTATCACATTTTTACAGCCAGTTCTAACTCTAACAGAGCTTTGGCCTTTCATGTCGTCTCCTTGCATATAAGAATCATGACATTATAATCTTCCCAAAAAGCCTGATCTCTCTTCTAGAAATCATACAATTTCTTTTTCCTCTTGAGCTCCAGAGGGAGTTCTTTGTTTAGCTCTGCTAGTCTTCTATTCTGATGCTTGATTTATGGCACAGTAACATTGCCTTCTAATTTCTGAAAATAGAGCTAAATGCTATCAAATGATCAAACCTATCCTGTACATCCGGTGCAACACCATTGTTGAGGAGGTTTTGGAAATGAATCAACAAAAGGCTCCTGTTAGTTTATTGTTCACCTATTTTTCTGTTCTATTAGTCACTGGTAAGAAATCAATACGTCCCTTATTCCAAGTTCAAGACAGATGGCAATATTTAAAGATCCGTAAAAAACCCCATGAGTGTCATTTAAAAGAGTTAGAGGTAAGGAAACCAGAGAGGTGATATGGTGAGGTATTTCCTAGGTTACTGCTTCCCTGAGTGTAAGTTATAGCCATTATAATCAAAGAATCTGGAGGCAGAAGTAACAATTAAAACTGTTTTTAGCTTTTTTTTCCCCCTCTTAGTTTTCAGTGAACAAATCTATGAAAAATATTAAGCCTTCTTTGGTTTGTTCATAGAAGATAATGTGTGTACTATTCTGCAAGCAGAATAGAACATCACAAAATAATAGGCCACAATTAAACCATTAAATTGTAAATTCCTGAGAGACAAGGAGGGAATGTGCCAGATTCTGTCCCAATGTATTATAGTCATCTAAAAGTCGAAGTTAAAAAATGATTAACTGATTCACCCTCGAGGCACAGCAGATGGAAACATTCCGATCCTGATTTGTTGCCTAGAAGACAGTTGATGACTTTGTTAAATTTTCTCGACTAATTTCGGTTTTTTATTACACACTGCCATGGTCAACTTTTGAAGTTTCATTTGTTCTATTCCAAAAACAACTTTGATTGCTGAAAATAATCTTTTATCTTTAGCAGTGTGCTAATTGAGGTTGACAGACATAGCTGTGGTTCCTCTTACACTTACAAACACCATAGCTTAACTATATTTATACTTACTCAGAAGTATAGAAATATTTATCATTAGGTCTGACACACTAGACATTGTTTTAAAAAGTAATAGAACATTTAAGCTCAGATTCCAAATGAACACATCGCTTACCTAATTGCTTTCTGTCTAGAACTTTTTATTGACCAAGTGTGTGTGAAGGCTCAAACTTCAAATGTAACTTTACTGAATCTTGGTTTCAGGTTTTCTATTGTTTTTTCTTTTTTTTTTTTAATCAGGAAAAAAAAAAGGATAAAACCCCCAGTCAATTAATCAAACCCAAAAGCCTAAACGCAGTTTCTTTGCCTAATACTGACAAGATATGTGGACTAATGCATTTTTCTCAAAAGAAAAATTTTAAAGTCTAGCTTTTATCTAACTTCCTGCACAACTCCTTTCACAGATTAGCTTAGTCCTGTCATAAGCTCAGCGTCCTCAGAAAAGCCAGGGTAACTGTGCTTTCCTTCCTGTTACCCATTTTAGAATATTTCTAGCATCTGCTTCTTTGGAAAAGTATATGGATTTTGATAGCATTTAGCTCTATTTTCAGGTTATAAATGTGCTGGCAAGTCTATCATCATTCAGTGAGCAGTGACTGTTGGCAACAATAAATGAAGGAGAGACAGTACAATATAATTGTGATACGAAGGACTGAAGAGGAATTAATGGCACCTAAAGCTTCAAATTAAATAGCTCAAAATGAGGTATTAACATAAAATGCTGCCTCTGCAAATTTCTCAGAACAAGCTGCAATTGCAGCTGTGTCTAACTGACATGTGGAAATGGTATCACGTCTTTGTGGGAAGACTGTCTATTGTACAGGCATGGTGGTGTGTATCAGGAAAAATGGTTCTGGGTCTCCCAGATCCAAAGGTAAGTTCTAAGTGTTCAAATTGTTAGTCTGAATGTCAAAAATCTGGTGAAGACAGGAACAAATGGGTGTGGAGTGGGGGTGGGGAAAAGTAGAATCTACTCAGCAGAATTTAAAACTTTTTTTTTCCAGTGTGAAAAAGATATAATTCCAGAGTTGTCTGAGGATAAGCCGCAGAAATGTTTTTCTGGAGGGATCAAGGAAAGAGAAAATCAAGATTTTCAGTGAAAGTCAAAATAATTTTCTCATACAGAATCAGGCAGCTGATGTTACATTCAAAATCTTATGTGCAAAATGGAATATGTTGTGTATATGGAGTGAAGAATTTACTGTGTAATTAAACTCTTAAAATCTAATCAAAATGCAGCAGTTTATCAGTTACAGCAATACTAATACTCATAGCCTAAATTAATGTAGAAAAGCCACATAAGTAAAATTGTTATACATCACATTACCACTAACAGCCCTTTTTCTGTGCTCTTATGCTCACCTCCCCAGTGTTTCTTTCCATCTTCATCAAGTAGATTGGAAATGGAAGGTTTTATGACAAGTCAGAATGTGTTCCTTCTTGTCGTTGGTTTCCCAGTTACTCAGGCTTTTTATTTTTGATCTCAACAGTGGGTTTTTGTGGTGCTCAAGGTTAAACTTTCTGGTAATGACCAGTGACGGATGGCAGAGATTTGTGTTTGTAGTTTCAGATCTTTGTCTGGTATCTGCACTCTTGCACAGCACATTTTATTGCAGGATCACACCTACACTCTTCTGCAGCACATTTTATTCTGAGATCACAGACAGTTCAATTCAGCCAGAACGATTACTTGTTTTTTCTACAAGGTAAAACTAAACTAAAATATATTTTGCAGCTAGCTGAGAGTTAAAACTAATTAAAATCAGCTGAGGACAAGACAAGCTGAAAGAAGTCCTGAACCTGTGCTTTCAGGTCAACATAAAGCCCATGATCTTGATGGGGCTGCACAAGCAATTTTAATAACTTATGTTGGAAGAAACTGGGTATACTCAAATATATGGAGCAAAATTATGTTTTCCAGTCTTCAAGCATGAGATCAGTAGAATTTGCCTGTGTTTCATGAGTAGGACAAATAAGTGTCCAATGCAAAATATTTTGATCACACATTTAGGCTAGGAGGACCAAAATAATTCATGAAATTAATTTCAGAAGGTCATCTGAATCCAACTTGCTGCTCAAAACAGGGTCACATATGGGGTCAGACAAGGCTAGTTGGGATTTTATCCGGTCTAGAATACAATATACAGAATGGGATATATAAAATCATACAGCCATTAGGGTACAAGGTACCTAAAATATTTACGATGAATTACCCTTTGAAAGTATCTGTCTTTCATGATTTTAGGAGAACCTTAGGTGTTAACTGAGTGTAGATGCCTGACCTTTTCGCAGCTTAAGATGAATACCAACTTCTGCAGACACTTTTTTTTTGTCTTCTCATTTAGCATTTTATTTATGTCTTCTGAAAAACAATTCGTAAAATCAATGTTTCCCAAAAATGATTTTTCTCATTCTCACCTATACTACAAAAGTATAGATCCTCTTGGCATTCTCCCACATGCTCCATATGCATCAAGCTCATAATTGAATTGCTGCACAATTGGCTTACTCATTCACTACTAATTTTTAATCAGAATACAATCATCCCATCCATCCCCGGGCATCACCACACACATTTAATCTCAAAATTTGCCTTTATTTTCCCTTATCTAGGCTGTTTTTTGCATTATAACTAAAACCCAATGTAAAAGATACTGTTCATGTGTAACATGGAAAAAATCCAAAAGTATGTTGAATTTCTCTTAAGTGAACCTTTCCAGAAAATCTTGGAGAAATAGCACCAAGCCTTTCTGGTGTGCAACAGATTTTCTTCCATTGGGAGGATTATATATCTGAGGTTCTTAAATGACAAAGAGCTTGCAGGGCAGAAGCTCTGTAATTTTTTTTTGGTAGTCTTGCAAAATAAGTTTGTTCATTTACCACTTAAATCCAAAAACAGAAAAGATTTTTTATTTTAAAATAAAAGTTGAAATGGAAGTTGAAATGGTAACAGCAAAAGTAAGAGTATTAGCACATAGTAGTTTACATGTGCACACTAAATATCAACTGTGAGAAGCACAAACCCCAGATTTTTTTAACAATTTTCAAGAGTAGTAGACAATTCATCTTGACAGACTAAAAAGTACTCAGCACTATCCACAGTGTACTTACTGAAAAACATTATAGAAAATTGAAGACTTAGTTTCACTGCTATTCCAGAAGAGACAAAATAACATTTAGTGATTTCTCATGCTCCTGTGAAATATAACTTGACTATTGATTATTCTGGGACAAGCAGATTTCTTCATGGAATAGATCATGGTTCAGTGGTGTATCAGATAAATAGGAGAACAGAGTTAAACAATAATGCTTTGCTTATTTCTACAGTATTTTCTGCTTAATCAAGGTGATTTTGTAATTTTTAGTTTTCCTGAGTAAGTTGTTGAGAGAATGAACACACACAGTAACTACACACAGATTATTCCCCAGATGAATCTCATGACCTACATAGCTTAGATATGCATGGTGGTTTGATCCTGAGCAGTAGCTAAATTCCTAACAAACCTTTCACTCACTCACTCACTCACTTACTCACTCACTCACTCACTCACACCTGGGAATGGGAAGAAAAATAGAAAGAATAAGAAGAGGCTCATGCATCAAGGTAATGCCAGTTTAATTACACAAAAGAAAGCACTGCAAGCACTGGTAAAATACGGAATTAATTCACTACTTTCCGTAAGACAGATGCTTACCCGTTTCAATGAAAGCAGGCCTTTAGGCTTTCCTTACTTACTTGGGAAGATAAACACCATCGCAAAACCCGTGTCGCCCTGATTTTTTAAGATCTTCTAGCCTTCTGATGTTTTTAGTTCTTGTTGCAAACTTTCTCACACACTTTCTGTAAACAACTCATTGTTTTACGTTCCTTCATTGAGGTAGAGAAAGTTGATAGATTAGTAGCTTGTCCAGTGTCATTGGAGAGGTGGCACTTTCACCCTCCAATCCACTGTCACTTTTGTAAAACTATAAATATTGGAGTCAGAAAAATAAAGTACTTTTTTTCACCTTGCAGTCACAGTGTTCACGCGTGTGTTTTCTTGTGTCCTATAGTGACACACATGAATTCCTCCCCAGCTTCTTCTTTCATTCCGCCAGCTTTTACTGCTTAACATGATGTGATATGGCATCAACTATCCCTTTGGTCAGCTCAGGTCAGCTGTGCTGGCTGTGTCCCGTCTCAGTCTCTTGCTGACATCCAGTCAACTCACTTTGGGGGAATGGAGTGGGTGGGAAGAGACAGAGGAAGTCTTGATAATGTGCAAGTACTGTTAAGCAGTAGCGAAAACTATGGTGTGTTATCAGACTTGAATTGGGACTATTACTTGAATTTATTACTAAAAAAATCAGAGTAGGATAATGAGAAATAAAATAAACCTTAAAAATACCTTCTCCCCACCTCTCCCTCCTTCCTGAGCAGTACTTCCTCCTCCAGCAGCTTAGGAAAGCAGGGAATGTGGGTTACAGTCAGTTCATCATAAGTTATTTCTCCCTCTGGGGAGGGGAGTCCTTCTGCTGCACCATGATATCTCTCCCATCGGAGACAGTTCTCCACCATCTTCTCCAATGTGTCCCTCCCACAGGCAACATCTCTCTGTGAACTGCTGCAGCGTGGGTCACTATTCCACAGGGTGCAGTCCTTCAGGCACAGCCTGCTCCACTGTGGGTACTCCATGGAGTCACAAGTCCTACCAGGAAACCTGCTCCAGCATGGGCTCCTCTCTCCACACATCTGCAGGTCCCTGCCAGGAGCCTGCTCCAGGACAAGTCTCCCATGGAGTCACAGTCTCCTCTCAGGCATCACCTTTCTCCAGCCTGGGTCTCCTCCTTGGCCTGCAGATGGATCTCTACATTCCCATGGTCCTCCATGGGCTGCAGGGGCACAGCTGCCTCACCGCAGTCTGCACCAAGGCCTGCAGGAGAATCCCAGCTCCAGTGCCTGGAGCATCTCCTATCCCTCCTGCTCCACTTACCTGGGTGTCTGCAGAGTTGTTCCTCTCACATATTCTCACCCTGCTCTTCTCTGGCTACAATTATATTTGTGGAATAGCTTTTATTCTCCTCTTAAATATGTTATCACAAAGTTTTTACCAGCATTTCTAATTGGATCAGCCTTGGACAGCAGCATACTTGTCTTGGATCTGACTGGCTTTGGCCGTGCTGGACATGCATGAAACTTCATGCATGAAACTTCTCACAGAAGACACCCCTGTAGCCTCCTGCTACCACAACCTGGCCACAAAAACCCAATACACATGGCACCATGCAGATTGCTATAAAGAGAGTTACCTTCATAACTTCATCCCAGCCAAAACCCAAAGAATATCTTTACAGAGAACAGTCAATAAGAGACTGGAATGCTAAACCTTTAGGCATTTTTCTTTTCCATCTGCATTCAGAACACTTGTTTTCTACTCAAATTAATTGATCTAAGTCTATGTTTAAAACACCAGAAATTCCTTCTCATCTTGTAGACACATGAAAATCATCATTAGGTAATGAGCACATCTATAACTTTATTTAATAAGTGTTTCTTAAGGCTGTTCTCTTTGCACTTGTAAGCACATATTATTGTTGAGGTCTGAAGAAAAAAATTAATATAATACAGTTTCAAGATGGTTCATAAAAGCAACCTTGATTTTTGTTTTGTTTCCAGTATGTTATCGACTTGAGCATTGCAAAGGCACAAGATTACTTACATTGGTCTTTCTTTCACTTGCAATCCTGCAAGTGAATAGCAACAGGGGGTAGAAATCCTGCTTGAACAGCAACAGAGGATACAAATAACATATTAACTATTAATATATATTTATATATATATAGTGACAGCTTTCTAAACATTTGTACATCTGAAATACCTATTGCACTAGTAGAAAACACTTTCAAGATGTAAACTGAGTTTGGTCCATAGTGATCATTGCACTTCATCTCTTATCAAGGCATACAACATGTGTAATATTTATGTATTGTATTTTATTTACATTTCACATGGAATCAAAACAACATAACTTCTTTCATAATTATATATATTCATTCAGATAATCCTCATGCTAAAAGTTGCAAAATATGAAAGTTGTATGATGGACTATGTTCTCAAGAATACTGATCTGCTTTCTATTAATTTCAAAATACAACTGCGTAGAAGTAATTCTAGCCTTCAACTGTAAAGAATTGCTTGGGGACATAACTTCTATGTCAATTGCAATGACAAGCTTAATCCTTCATTGGATCTGGATCTAATCCTTCTATGGCATATCTAAGATGCTCAGCATTTTATAGAACTGAAATCTTGTCATCAATGTGTCTTGATTCAGCAATAATGTCAGGATAATATCATTAAGATTTTGTGGCTAAAATTACTTGAAACCAAAGTATATAAACCAAATAATTACTATGTTTAACTTTTGGTAAAGCTTCAAAACAAAAGTTCAGATTAAATTTTGATTAAAAAGACTAATACCATTTTGGATGTGAATTAGGGCATCAAATCACAGAATAAAAATTAAAGTTTAATTCAAGATACATTCTCAGAAACCTATCGTTCAACCTATTTCATAGTTCAATTTTAGTTTGACTTCCTGCCAAAAAGAATTGTTAATAATCTTTAAACATTTAAAAATTTTTCACTGAGATGTATATTGAGTATAAGGACATGCAGTGTCCTTGGAGCTCCTTCTCTGAAGATGTTCAATCCTGGACGTAATACTCAGTTACATGCTCTAGGGAACCCTGCTTGATCAAGGAGATTGGACTAAGTGATCCTCCAGCTATCCCTTCCAGTCTTACTCATTTTGTGATTCTGTGTTTCTATGGCTGTCTCTTTCTTGTATTCCGAGGTCCAGAACTACATGGAGAATTCCATTTCTGTGATCTCAGAAATGTTTAGCAGAGGGGAATAGTCACTCCACTCAGCTTCCTGGCTGTGATCGTATTAATGCTTTTAGCAGCATACTCTGCTAGTTTATGCATAACTTTTCACAAACCAAAGGAAATAAGGAGAAAAATTATATTAATAAATCTTAGATTTCGTATCTGTTTTTTTTTTTTAATTAAACAAACAACACACAAAACACAAACAAACAAAACACAAACAAACAAAAGTCAAACAAACCAAAGCAACTTATGTCAACAGAGTTCAAGGTTTATGATATTTTAGGTAAAGCCAAAGTTTCAAAATCCTCAGTAATTACCTAGGACCATCTGTCTTAGTTGTTGAAGACATAGTAAGTTGGAAGTTCTCAACATGAATTTTCATTGAGATGATTGTTATGCTTGATTGACTGTTTTGATTCACCAGTTTAAGAGAGACATGGAACAACTGGAGAGGGTCCAACAAAGGGCCGCCAATATGATTAGATGGCTGAATGATTTCACACGTGAAAAAAGATTGAAGAAATCAGGCTTATTCAGCTTAGACTAGAGAAGGCTCAGATGGCAACTCCTAATTACAGTTTCTGAGTAGCTAAAAGGGAGTTACAGAGAACTTGTAGAGGTTGTCTTCTCACTAGGCTGCAAGGTGACAGGACAAGAGGTGACAGGCATGAGTTGCTTCAGGGGAAGTTCTGCCAAAATAAAAGCCAGAAATTCCTCATTATGAGAAGACTCAAACATCAGAAAAGGTTGCACACAGACAAAGCAGAACTTCTGTCACTGGAGAAGTTCAAGATTAAGCTTGACAGGGACGTAGACTGATGCCTTAAGTTTTAGCTTTCATATTTTCCAGATTCTGTACTGCATTAATATATAACTCTGAACTTCATATAAAGTGTTAGCAAGGTCTCCTCACAGTTTAGTTAGACAAAACAATCCTTTTCCAGCCGGAGAACCAAGGACACCATTACAGCCTCAGGCTCAAAAACTATAAACAACAGTGAACTGAGGAGAGCAATCTGGGAGGATGGGACTTCATAACCTGAAGCTGTAATTGGACAATTAACCCAAATATATAAATGGACCAAAACTTATAAAAGTGTGAAAATTCATGACTCAGTGTCCATCTTGGTTGGAGCCATGTCTGGGCTCTGGTACTGCCCAAGGTGTATCCTTTGAAGGCCTTTTAATAAATACCTACTTTATTCCTTTAACACTGTCTAGCCTCTGTTCTAGATAGCCTCTCAAAGTATCAAGATCAGCTTGACTCTGCTTTTACATAAGGTTTGGAACCAGAGGATCTGCAGAGCTCTCTTACAGTCTATACTTTCTCATGACTGTGATGTATGTATGATGAGAGTTTTATGCATAAAAAGAAAACAGCTCTGCAAAAGAATTTATAGATTAATGAAGTGTTTCAAAAATATTTTTCCCTCAGTGCTTGAAAAATTTAAAATTTGTCTCCACATAACTTTTGCTGCCAAAATGCTGTTAATATAAATCACAGCAAAAATAAACAATGTAGTGATAATGTTTTTATTTATTAAGCTGGTCTAGAAGGAAAAAATAAATATTTGTGAAGTTCCAATTCAGTTTCCCACACTCTGGCTGGTTAGACCAGTAGCTTGGAGTTAGAGGGTAGGGAGGCCAAGCCACTGGGATAACTTTATAGGGAAAGGGTCATTGAAAAGGTGATTGGAAAAGGGACACAAGTTCTTAGCCTCT
This sequence comes from Ploceus nigricollis, assembly GCA_013399945.1. Lineage (NCBI taxonomy): Eukaryota > Metazoa > Chordata > Aves > Passeriformes > Ploceidae > Ploceus > Ploceus nigricollis. Next base: position 112,113 of record VXBC01006342.1, read on the forward strand.
GGAGTCCAATCCCATCTAGTGTGGAGAAAAGGTATTCTTCAAGGAAGATTTTACATGTCATCCCGGCAACTGGACCCCAATAGAGAAAGGTATCCAGTACCTGAGGGAATTAGCTGAAATATAAATACGGAAAGGCTTATCAGATTGACTGTATCATACTCCAAAATACTCCACCAAGGAAAGCACCATGTGCTTACAATGGTGGAAGGAACCACTGGGTGGTTGGAAACATATTCTCTAGTCTGCGTTACTGCCTGAAATATTATCCTGGGCCTTGAAAAGAAAGTTGCATGGAGACATGGCACCCCAGAAAGAAATGAGCCAGACAACAGAACTAATTTCTGAAGCAACTTCATAAAAACGTGGGCCAAAGATCATGGCATTGAGTGGGTGTATCACATCCCCTGTAAGTGCATCAACCTCTGGAAAAATCAGCCAATGCAATAGACTGTTAAAGGCTACACTGAAGGTAATGGGTACATTTAAGCATTGGGATAGACATTTATCACAATGACTACCAAATTAGTTAACATCAGAAGATCTGGCCAATTGGCCAGATCCTGCCCAATAAAAACTCTTATGTGTTGTCATTACCTATAGTATGAAAACAAAAAAAAATTACTACTTTTACAGTTTTGACAGACACTGAAACTGTTGTATTCAAGAGTTTTAACAGAAATATCAATTAATTTGATGACCTATTTTTAAAGGAGACACTTGAAATGTGTTGTAGCAGAGCCCAAAAATTTTGCAGTCTCTAATCTGCTAGGTAACAGATGAATGGTTCCAGATGCTTTTGTGAAGGAAGGTTGATTTCAACAAATGGAAAAAGTTGTACCTTCTTGATCAAGAAATGCTGATCATAAGGTCCTTTGCTGGCTTGTGGCCTTCTGCAGCAGGTTACCCTAAAAAAAAAAAGACTACTTTCCAAAATGTGAAAGGTATGGACCAAAAAATAGAGTATTTTTGTATTGTTTAATTTTATGTTGTTGATAGCTTTCCTTGTTTTTCACTCCCCTGGGAATAGTTCATTAATGTAAATATTTACAGACCAATGGAGAAAATTAAATTTGCTCTTAGAAGTTAAGTTATCCAGGCAGGAAAAAGCAGCAAGATGAAATTCATTAGATATAAGTTTAGCTATATAATAATCAGGTTTTCAGCCTAAAATCTTCATGCAGTTTTCTCTCTAGTAAGTGCAAACTCTGGAAGATTATTTCATCCCATGTACTGGGACATTTATCTTAAAAAAGTATAGGTTTACATCTCTGTGCAGTAGAGAAAATCAGACTTGACAATAACTTTTTAAAGGCTACAATTAGATACCAAGAAACACATACTACAAGACCTATGAAACAACTTTTCTTTACAATAAAAAACTTGAGAATTTGGTTTTGAAGATTTGTATACAGCTGCATTTTTGTCTTGCTGTAAAAAAAATGTTTCATCTGATAACCTTTCCCTGATCTGGTGAAAACCTTGATTTCATTGGCCCTCAGTTTTAAAAACTGAATCAGAATCATATTTTGATGTTATATTATATTTATAACTAAATGTCTGGTTCAATTTTTAGAAGCGCCAAATGCCTAGGCATTTTTAAAAAGGTTCATTGCTCCTCTCTGCATCATTAAATACTTACTTGTAGAAAATAATCTTCTAGAGCTAGCAACATATTTTAAAATTAGTGCATATATTTGTAATGTAACTGCTTTCTCTTTATCTGTCCATGCTGAATACGCAAAATAATGGCATTTATACTTCTACTTTACAGTCTAGCTGGGGGAGGGGGAGGAATTAGAAAAAGAGAGAGAGAGAGAAGTGTGGATTAGCACTACAGGAGTTTTAAAGTTTCAGGATTGCATTGACTTTAATGAAGTCAAGATGATTTGCATTGAGAGTCTGTCCCTTACATTTAATAAGTTTTAAAAAAATTAATGCTGTTTGCTGTCCTAGTAAAGCAAAGGACATTCTTGATATTGTTTACATTTTCATCTTACATTTTTTGCAGGAAAGTTTGATTCTGAAGTAGTACAGAAATAACCTTGAAACATATTAGCATAATGCTTTAGATTAGAAACCTAGGTACATTTTTTCTTCCCTCTTCTATTCTGGGGGGAAAAATTAAAGAGGAAAAAAGTACCAATGCTATGTGTATATATAGAAAGATTTTTAAAATAATTGCATTTGTTTATACATGTAAGAGAGTTTGACACCAGAAGGGTAGAATGAATAATTCCTTTGGGTTGCACTTTGCCAGCAGCCACAGAATCACAAAATCAGAGAATCATTCACAGGATGAGTAGGATTGGAAGTGACCATAGTGGGTCATCTGGTCCTCCCTGCTGAAGCAGGGTCATCCTAGAACAGAGAATTGCATCCAGACAGTTATTAAATATCTCCAGAGAAGGAGACTCCACAATTTCTTTGGGCCATACGTGCCAGTGTTTAGTCATTCACATGGTAAAGGTCATGTTCAAGTGGAACTCACTCCACAAGCTCCATGTCTCTCTTGTCCTGAGGAGCCCAGAACTGCATGCAGCACTCCAGATGTGGCCTCCCTAGGGCTGAATAGAGGGTCAGGATCTCTCAACCTGTTGGCAATGTTCTTCCTAATTAATCCCAGGATACCACTGGCCATCTTGGCTGCAAGGGCTCTGCTAGCTCATGGGCAGCTTGTTGCCCACCAGGACTTCCAGATCCTTTTCCGTAGAGTTGCTCTCCAGCAGGTTGGCCCCCAAACTGTACTGGTACATGGAAATTACTCTTCTCCAGGTGCACGACCCTGCATTTGCCTTTGTTGAATTGCAGACAGTTTTCTGTCCATCTCTAAATCTATCAAGGTCATTGTGAAGAGCTGCACAGCAATTATGATCTTTTCCATCATTGGGGTTCTGTAGCAAGGTCAAAGGATACACCTTACTGTGTTGCTACCTGAAATATTATCCTGAGCCTTGAAAAGAAAGTTGCATGGAGACATGGCACCCCAGAAAGAAATGAGCCAGACAACAGAACTAATTTCCAAAGCAAATAGATAACAGTAGCAGAAAATAGAATTATGAACCATCTGATAATTATGACATAATGGGGATGTGTAATATAATGGTGAGGGCTCCTCAAAGAACAGTCATGTCGTAATATTCTAGATAAAATTTTTGAGATTATAAATTCTATTATCTACTGTTTTGTTGACAGTCCTGAGAGGATTAAAAACTATGGTTATGTAAGAAACGATAACATATGCAACTGAACAAGACAAAGCATCAGTATTTGATTTCCTTTCTGTTAAGTGCACTTCTGACAGCCCTGGTTCTTCCTTCTGGCCCTTCTTTTAGATGGGTAACACATTTGCTAATTTCCAGTCAACTGGAACCCACCCAGTTACCCAGGACTGCTGATAAGTGAAAGTGGCTCAGTGAGCTCTTCTGCCAGCTCTCAGTACCCTTGGGTAGATTCCACCCAGTCCAATAGTCTTGTGCAGGTCTAAGGGGTGTAGTAGGTCGCTGACAATTTTTTCTTGAATAATTGTCACTTCATACTCCTCCCCATCCCAAATGAAAATAGAAACTTGTTAATTACTTATCCCCTCTTTTAAGATCATGCCATTAATGTTTATAGCTTCTCTCTCTAAACACAGAATTAGTTTCCATCTTTTTATTTGAATTCTTTCCTATAAGCATCTTATTTGGAAGGATCAACAGAAATTTACATTTAGAAAGCAGGGAGCTGTCCTCCCTTTTTGCTATGATCTCATGATTCTTTGATGTTGTATGAAGCAAAACAGTTATTATGTTGTGGAGGAAATGCCTACAGTTTATAGTGTTACAAGAGATCTTTAATTTGAATTAAGTCAAACACTTAGACTTGCTGGCCTGGACATATGAGCTATTGGAAAGTTTAGATTATATCTTTATGGTAGCACGAACAACAAATTTTAGTTCTTTCTACTCTTTACCACTTAGAGCAAGTAGAAATTAACTACACCTCTATTCAAAAAAGTGTTTTATCATAATTTAATCAGGCTGAGGGAGTTCAGTACCCTGCAGGTAATAGCTGAAAATAACTAAATAGCCATAGATTTTAACTGGTTTGTGGACAGAGTCAATCAGCAAAAAATGTAAGCAGAAAGGAGTGACTAACACTGTTCAGGACCTTTATCTGTTTTTCTGCATGCAGAATACAAGGTTATTAAAACTTAAAGCACCTGGTTACAAATTTTTCAGTTGTGAAGGTCATGCTCTCTTTTATTTAACATTTTTCTTTTTTATTTAACATTTTTCTTTAGAGAATGTTCCCATTATTCTGTCCTTTAGAGATCCCTATAGAGAGGAGACCCAATCTAAAGGGAAAGTTTCTGAAGAGATCAACCTTTACTTTTCAAAAACAATATCAACTAATGCCTGAGTTACAGGGCATAAGTACATTTCCCATGGAAAATTCTATTACAGGGAAACTCAGTTTAATAGACAAAGGTTTAATAAAATTAAAGAATTGTTTGGAAAAGTGATTAATCAAATTAGCAAAGCTTATAGTGAGCTGTTTTCAGCTGAGGAGACAATGTCCTTCCAGGAATTCAAAACTTTGGGGCTTGGAACAAAAATAAACACTTCCACCCACTGCAATGTAATATGCAGCAGGTTTATACAGTTTAGTAGTTTATACTGTCATGCCCTCCAGTCAAGTCTTTTGAAAATACTCTATTTAGTTTATATGACCAGGTTTTGGAACTGGGGGAAAGGCAGGGTCTGCCCCTATGGAAGACACAGAAGGTTGTATCTGGCTCCACAACAGGACACAGCAGAGCCCATCATCCAGGCTGGTGATGACTCTGTGAAAACATAATTACTAAAAATTTTTTGAAAAAGTTGAGGAGCAGGGAAAAACAGAAAGGGTGATAAACAGCAGAGGGAATGTCAAGGCCAGAGAAGCAGAAATAGGAGGTGCTCCAGGGGATGGAGAAAGTATCCACTGTAAGCTGTAAAAAGTCCATGCTGGAACAGAATTTTTGTGAAGGACTTCAGTCCATGGAGAACTCATGCTGGAGCAGGGGACAAGCATGAGTAGGAAGGAGCAACAGACAGAAACTGTGAAGTGCTGATTGAAGCCTTACATCCTCCAGAGGAAATGAAAGAATCAATCTGGCCTTGGAGGAATTGAAAGTAAAGGAGTTAAATAAGGCATGGGAAAAGGTGGAGGAGGAAAGATCCTATTTGTGTCTACCAGAATCTATTTTAAGTGGGAAAAAATAAATTAATTTTACACAAGTTGAATTTGTTCAACCTCTGACAGTAACTATTAAGTGATCTACATATCTCCACCTAACCCATGAGCTTCCTCATCCTATCTTCTCCCCTTGCCCTGCTGAGGAGATAGGACAAAAGAGCAAACAGTCCCTTAGCCAAGGCTATCCCACTGCAAATGTGGGAGCTGTAACACACCTAGGAGTTGAGTGTAACACAAAATTATGTTCATGTCTGTCTATAAGAGGAGCAGTTCTGAAAGCAACCAAGTCATGATTTCATTTTTAGTGTGACTTTGAGAATTGTTGGCTGAAGGTTTTTACTTTTTTTTTCTCCTTAATTTAAAAATATATATACATTATTATATATATTATTTTNGGATGCAATGTGCTACAGAATTTGAAAGAAAATAAAATCAATTCAGATAAGGTAATGTCAGGTATAATAATCATAACACTGCTTAGCCTTCACAACAACTAAGATTATTTCAAAGCTTCAAACAATATCTTTGCAGTCAGTATGGAATAAAATTTTCAATAAATTATAAGACAGAGGTAAGAATAGGTATTTTGAAATAAATACCTCTGAACTGGGGAAAAGTGGGGAAAAGGAGGAGTGGAAAAGAAAAAAGGAAAAAAGAAAAAAGTAAGCCAACTCACACATTTTGTCAATAAAAATCCATGATAATCTACCAACCATAGAGATGTTATCTTCAAGGAACACTCTAATGGTAAATAAATTGTTCAGGAAAATATATAGAGAGAGCATCAGTAAATTTGCCCTGTTCTGATTTTGGTCATAACCTTCACTTTTAGCAAACTTTTATATTTGCTATGTTATTATATTGAGAACTTTTGCATTTGTTACAGCTAAAACGTATTAGGTTAAATCACAGGATTTAATATGGGGGTTTTAAATTTTTTTTTTAATTATTGTGTACCAGGTATAATTTTCTAGTCACCAGATCTTATGTGTTTGTCTAGTAGATGAGCTTTTTTTATTAGAAGTAATTTTTCTTCTCTAGGAATTTCTACACAATTATTAAGTTATAAACTTCTTCTGCATAAATTAAATAGGCTGAGCTCATTTAGTTTTGCCAATCAGGAAGAATTATAAATTTATTTTAAATCAGTAAATCTAATTTACTAAAGAGTTTAAATTTGTTTGTTTGTTTGTTTTTTTGTGGAAAGATTATACATCTGAAACACATGCAGACAAAAAATGGACATTACCTCATGCTTGGGAAAAAAGACACTGCTTTCTAATTACACTAACAAAATGAAAAAGATTTGCCAGCAACTGTTCATTTGAACAGCTATGTGCAAAACCTAAAATACTTAGAAAGGAATATTTTGCTAAATGTTAGTCGTGTGTCAAAGGATGACAGGTGAGGTCCACAATCTGAGAAATACATGTTACTTGTCATTTACAAAAACAGCCAGCAGAACCTTTGAATAATTAAGCTAATGGAAAAAAGATCTGAAAGAAAAAACCACAGAAATCATGCCTTGTTTTCTCATTAAAATCCATCTCTTTACTGAACTTTTTGCTGCTCTTTAAAAAATGAAGATCATCAGCAAATCTTTTCCAATCTTTTCCAGTTATTGTGCTCTTTCAACTTTCTTTCTTGAATGGAAAGTAGAGACTTATTCTGGATTCTTAGTGTCATTATACTACTTCAGCAGTAAAATTCCAATTAAAAACTTGTTCTTTCTAAAGTCTTAATCTCTTTCCAAGCCACTGTATGGAACTGGCAACTAGAATTCAGGTTTAACATTTTTCCTTTTACTTTCTTGTTTCTGTCCCCTATAAAATTTCAATTAGTTCTACTCGTTCTTCATAGAAATACAACTGGACATACAACAAGTGTGGATCTTTGCATGTGTATTTTTGAGAAATGAAATACTTCAATGAAGTTACTGCATTTTTTCTATAATAATAATAATAATAGGGCTGCAGTCATTTCCAAACATAGAAGTACAGTGCCAGTCCCCATCCTGCAGACATTTATCGCTGGCATTATTTATCATGTATTTTTCTTTTCAGAAATGCAAGAAATAGTCTATAGCTTCTCTCTATATTTAATCAAACCCCTCATAATTATATTTCATCTAAATTACAGTAAGTTGTTTCAAAGTTAAAGTTATAGTAAAAGTATAAATTTTAATCTAACATTATAGGAAAAAAACCCTAACCCAACCAAAACCCATCCCACCACAAAAGACAATTTATCTGCACAGTCTGCATAAAATGCCATTTAATTCTGCCATGCAGAAATTGTCATATAACAAGCCAAAGTGTAGCAGCTCCATGAGACTGTAGCGCAGTAAATTCAACTCTGCCAATACTAGTCAGTGCTGTAGGTTTTATAAGGTCCCAGAACTGACCAGGGCTTCCCTTACTCTGAGTTGGGTTTGACCATTTGCCTTCACCACAGTGGGCTACAGCTGGAAAACCCTGAAATAAAGAGATATATATTTCCAACAGAATTTAGGCAGGGTATAATTATAGGTCTTGATTGCAGAGACTCATGTGCCACCATGTGTACATTTGACTGCCTTTGTTTCTTTCACATAGAGACGTGTACAAACATACTTCTCTCTGTGAACTTCACTGCCACCCAGATGAATTTAGAGAGCTGTGATAGAGAAGTCTGTTCTTGGTTCCTGCTGCATCTTCCATGTGCCGATGACACCATCTATAGCCCTTGTTTTATCTTGAGATTAAGCAGTTTATCTGCAGGTAACATTCCGTTACCTGACATTAGAAATGAAGAACAGAGTTGCTTATATTGCAGCAAAATCCTTCAGGAGCCCTAAAGACCACAGTGCCAAATAACCTCACAACAGCCGTGCGTTTTAGACACAATTTTCCCTTTTCTTTTCTCCCAGAAAACTGAACTAAGGGATAATATGAAGTTTTAACTACCTTCCACCTCTAGGCCTGTATGGGCACTACATGCTATACTGCCACCATCTAGCATTATTCATGTGCTTTAACTGCTGTGTCAGTGAACAAAGGTTGAAATACTACAGTTATTTTCTAAAACCTTTTTTGCATCCTGTACAAGATTAATGTGATTCCTACCAGCAGTTCATACTTCTGGTAAGATAGTGCGCATACTTATTTCTATCCTACCCTACCTTTCTTCCCCATAGCTTAATTAATTAATTAATTAATTCATTCATTCATTCATTCGTTTCTGGAGATAGTCAGAATCAGTAATTCACAGTTCATCTCATTTTCTTCAAACAATATCAGAGAATCAACAAGAAACACATGCAGAATTGTAGACAGACTAATAGATGTTTTATCCTGGAACAGTACTCCATCATGCCTTAGGCTCTTTCAAACCAAGAGTTCCTACTGAAGGATAAAAATGACTTTTGTTTCAAGAGTTCTAAGGACTTCAGGATTTATTAAAGCAGATTAATGGAAAATTTCATTAAGCAGCAAGAAACTAGTGGTCCTTCTCCCTGTTTGGAATAATTTACACTTTTCTGCAAACTGTAAATGAAGTTGTAAAGTACAAATAATGCAGCTGTGTAAGACAGATAAACAAGAGAAACCAAAAAAAATTTCATAGTGTGTTGGGAAAAAATCTTTCTTGTATAAAAAATGGAAAACTTAATAAGTATACCCATAGTAATTATTAAATATAACCAAAATATATTTTTTTATGTCTTGGCAGGATAATAGGAGTTGCTTATTAAGTCTGTGGAAGTTTGCATTTGATTTTGTCCTTTTGGCACATATAAAATAGAGTCAAGTGCAGTATGAAAATGGGCCCACAGTATCAAGAGTATATGTCATATTGTACTTAATATTTATAAAAGCAATTTCAGCTTAAAATCTGGCATTGGGTTAATGATCCTCAGGTGTAACACATTCAGTTTAAGTTATGTTCATATATTTCTAATTAAAATAAAGAGTAATTATATTTACTATTTTTGCGTCTTTTAAAGGATAATCCTAATCCTGTACTCATGAAAAATATTTCTGCTGCCTCCACTAAATAAGAGAGTTACACCTTAAATTGATTATATTTTCCCCAACCCTATAATCCTAGTCTTTTCACTGGCACTTCAAGACCATTTTGGAACAGAAATATCATTAAATTGAAAGTATTTCTAGGTAAGATTGAAAAACGCTGTTGTTTTTGTGTATTTTTAAGTTAGAGCCACAGAAAAAAAAAAACAAAACCAAAAAACCCATTAAAAAACCCCCAAGAAATCCTCACAATTAAAAAAAAATTCATTTTCTTGACAGGAATTTTCCTCTGTTACGTTATTGCTATTTTGGGCTTTGAAATTGAATTTTTTTTTTTTAACAAAACATGCTGAAGGAATATAATTATGAAGAACAGCTTTCTCTGCTTTTTGACTTTTTTTACCTTAGTTCATTGTTTATTCTAACACTATAAATCTTTTCATCCTAGGGATTTGGATCACAGATAACATTTGGCTTTTCTTCTGGCTCTGAAAACTTTAATTTTGGATTTTTCATGAATGAAATTAGAAGCGACTGAAAAAAATTATATTAATAAGTAGCAATAAGTAGTCTGATATTAAATACTTCAAATTTAAATCTTCTTTTCAGAAAAACATTTTATTGTCTATCTTCTGTTTTGCAGCAGATTTCCCTTTTAGATGAGACATGTATAAAGGAATCCAGCACGAAAGGCCTTTTTGCAGAGTTCGCAAATATAATTTGTTACAGTAATAGTTTGATGGCAAATTGAGAATGCCCTAGAGAGCTTCAAAGTAAGTTCATTTACTGCCTTTGATTACATTCCCCTAGAGTTTCAATGTGGAATAGATTAGGGGAACAGTTTGGAAGAAATCCATGTGGACTCAAAATAGGTAATTATTACCCAGTGTTTCTATTCATATTCCTAGATAAATTCAAGGGCATCACAAAATGACCAAAGACACTTAAAAGCCTCAGACTATTACATTATTTAATTTTATGACTTAGTCAAGGTAAGATCTCTCAGCTATGCCTAAGTGTTTTATTTGTTTTTACTTTTAAAGCAACTTTTTATTTTCATTTCCTCTCTTCAGCTCTCTTCAATGATTTTTAATGTTAAGTGAATTAAATGACAATTATTTTGTAGATATTTCACACTTCTGCAATGCATATCAGCTGACATTATAAGCAGCTATAAGTAGAATATCCATGGTGTATGGGACTTCAGGTCATATCTCCTTTACTTAGAGACAGAAAAATGAACTTATTGGAACTGCTACAGAGGTTTTAATATCCTTAGGGATTGTGACTATGCAGTGGAATTCTCTCAAAGGTGCTGTTCATTTCCTTCCAGCATTGTACTATGGAAGAACTGCTGCAAAGCAGCTGAACTGAGTCCCAGATTTGTATCTCCTTAACTTCAAAGGAGAAGCCATTATAGCACAACCATTTCCTTTTGCAATGATGCTTCAAATGCATATTAAAAGGAAATTATACTTGCCCCAAGCCCCACTTCAATCTCATTTTAATTGATAGTCATTGTTTGTATTAGAGAAATGTATGCAGATAATGAAGTTACAGACATGAATGTCCCTTATGGAGATATGTTAAGACATAAAATGGGACTTCATTTAACCGTCAGGGTCTTTTAATTTGTCTGGAGAACTAATAAATATTGTCTTCAGAGGTGAATTGAATCCATCTCAGATAAAATTGCACAGGGATTTGGTATGTGTTGAAATGTGTATCAGAGAAGTACTCTGAGCGCTGAGACAGAAGAGACTTAAGCAAGGAATAAAAAGATTTTTGGGTTTATTATTGTGATTTTAGGCAAGAATGGGATGCAGATTTCTAACTAAATCTCAGGATTTGGACTGAGCAATAACAAAAGTGCAACCAAGGACAAGCACAGGCAAAAAAATCTCAATGCACTTTAGTCACTCATTTCCTACCTCTGTCTTCATGTTTTTCTTCTCTCAGGCTTTTTTGATGGGTGTACATCAGTGTCATTTTTAAAGAACCCTTTTGTTCTTCAAACGGTTTTGAGTTCCAAGTGGCTGACATTAACAAAATTAAAAATTGAAGTGGTGACTAAAATATTTTCAATTTGTCTTTGTTTTTATACATCTGCTTAGTATGATACAGCTTTAAAGAAATTAGCTATGAGTTGTTTTCACAGACAACCTTAATTGACACTTTGGATATTTTTGTTTGAAACCTTACCACTTGAAATTATGGGTTATTATACTCATATTAAAGAACAATGTTTATAAAAATATAATATACATTATTTTCTTTGTTCAAAACACCACTGAACAAAACCTTAGTGCAAAGAAACCATAAAACCACAATCATTTTTGTCCATGCAATTTTAGAGTCAAGATAATCAAATATTCACAATCTTCAAGAAAAAGGCAGAGACTACTATTATCCATAAGGATTTTCTGTAATGCAGATGCTTTTGGTTTCTTGGGATATCGTATCTGTTTACTGACACTAAAGGATTTTGGAACTCAGCAGTGAATAAGTGGAATTAAAGTTGTGCAAAGACATGTTTTAGAATGACTAGGATATAAACGATTAGACATTTCAGAGTATTTAAAGATATCTTTTTTGTCAAAGAACATTTTTGCATTCCTTTGTGTTTGATTTGAGAGAAAATTTCTAAGTTCCTTATCTTTAGTTTCAAGACTGCTTTACTTGCAATTTCTTACACATTCTAGTAATTGCATATCACTATTTTAAATCCTAACAAACAGAGAAAAATATATTATCAATAATAATAATAATAAAAAATTAAAATATCAATAATGGAAGTAGTAATTGTTCTGTAAAATTACAGAGAGATACCTAGGAGTTCTGGATCACAATTTTCTTTCTGTAAGAACAGCACTAACATAACTGGATGCAATACTGCATTGGGTGTCCCATGGCAAGGCACAGAGGGTTGCAGAGTTGACTTCATTGAGAAGAGACCAGGGCTGCCCCATGCCAGAGAGAAGTAGTTCTGCAGTGGACATCAAGCTCAGAGAAGAAGCAGGGGAAGTTAGAGATCCAGGTGGCAGAACAGATATTCCCTGCAGTCCAAGGTGGAGCAGTTGGATATTACCTGACAGGGATCATGACCCACAGAGATCCCATGCTGGAGGAGACCTTTTTCCTGAAGACCTCGAACATATGGCAAGGATCCATCCTGCAGCAGTTATCCTTACCCTTCACCCTTCCACCTACCATCCTCCCTGTGCCATTCTTGGCAGATGCTGTGACCAGGGAGGAAGTATGAAGGAGCAAAATTGAATGTTGGCAAAAATGGACGGGAAGTGGGGACCTGTAGCATTGGTTTTTAACACTCCTGCTCTGGTTTTATTTGGTAATAAATTATTCTTCATAAAATTACAGAATGATTGAGGTTGGAAGGGGCCTCTGGAGGTTATTTGGTCTACTTCCACCTACACAAGCAGGGCCAGATACAGAAGGTAGAATGGTTTGTTTGGAAGGCACTTTTAAAAATCATCTTGTCCAAGCCCAGTGCAATAGGCCAAGATGAATCCACCACACAGTTATTCCACTGCATTCTTCTGTTTATATGTTGATAGTTGTTGTGCCTTTTCTTCAGCGACAATTTTTTTTGGAACAAAAAAGCTCTGGTTTTGATTGATATCAGCATATAATAATTTAGATTGGAAAAGACTTCTAAGATAATCAAGTCTAATTCTTAACCTAGCACCACCAATGATGTAACCAAGATCTTAATCCATGTCTAGGAATCCTATAAATCGGTTTTTAGTCTTCGGACTTGAGGGCCTGTAGAGTCCTAACTTGATGTCCATCTTTCTATATTGCACTTAATTGCCATTTATCTTTACCCTGATATCCTAAATCAGATAGACAGATATCGTCAGCCTTTGGATCTCTGGAAGCACTGACCAGAGAAAAGGCCAAGAAGCATTAGCATTCCTTGTTAGTTAGCCTAGAGAAAGGACGAGTAAAATGTTTATTAACTTCTCCAGTCAATTTGTACTAGCAAGATTGTTCCAATGGTAATCAAGCTGCAGAACCACAGCAAGAGGAGTATTAATTGAAAACTATACTATACATGCATTTTTTGGGGACAGTTTGTTCAAATGGTTCATGAAACTGTATTTCTGTTCCGAATGACACCATAAATGAGACAATGCCTTGCTTTTCTCACATTTTCACATTTGTTTTGTGGAAAAAGTCCACACTTTTAGAACAACTGACCAATTATTAATGAGATCATCTTAATGAGACCAACTGCATTTTCTTTATAGGAAAGTACTTTTATACTACGTTTAATACTAAAAGCTTTGAAAAATTATTTACATTTAAATTGAAAAGAATTTGATACAAAGAGGGGAAGCCTTTTGAGAAGCAGCTTGGTTTGTTTAGCTTAAAGAAGAGGAGACTGAGGAAAGACCTCATTTCAGTCTACAGTTTCCTCATGAGGGGAAGTGGGGATGCAGATACTGATCTTTTCTCTCTGGTGACCAATTTTAGGACCCGAGGGAAGAACATGAAGCTGTTTTAGGGGAGACTTAGGTTGAAGATTAGGAAAAGGTTCTTCATCCAGAGGGTGACTGGGCACTTGAACAGGCTCCCCAAGGAAGTGGTCACCAAGCCTGCCAGAGTTCAAGAAGCATTGAGACAACACTGTCAGGCACATGTAACTTTGTTTGGACAGGCTGGTTGAGCCCTGCATCTATCACTTCCCTGATAACCAGGGACTACTGTCTTAAAGAAAGTGTTTTCATTCTAGATAAGGGAAAAGGCTGATAAGAAGCAGATCCTGCAGAGATGGAGTAATGCTTTTTTATCACGCTAATCTCCTCCCTTCAGATAAGACACAACTGCATCTGACAGTGTAAACTCCCCCCAAGTGGAGATATCAGGGTGTTCCCACACAAGACCAAATGTACATAGCTTGACAAACTCTTTGTTGCACGGCCACATCCCCAATGGATTAAGTTGCAACCACCACTCTGCACACATCAAAATAGAAAAGATCATCAGTGGATCCACAGGAGGTGATATCTTTCTGTTCTACTATCTTCTCTTGTACTTCTCTTTCTATCCTTATATATTTTCTCCATGATATTTTTATAATAAAGGACAAAACCAGATACATACCTCCTTTCTGCTGCAACCAGATTGTTTTAAAATAAACCTGCATCATATATACACTCATCATTCAGTGTTGTTTCATTTTAATTCAACCCAAGGGATCTATTAACACCAACCTCAGTTACTCTGCCTAAGAGGCAGGTCATAACAACATGGTGTGGCTCTTGGGGCTGTCCTGAGCAGGGTCAGGGGTTGCTCTCAATGACCCTTCTGATCTAATAATTATCTTTAAAAAGAGGCCAGTTTATAGTACATTTAAAATTTGCTTTACAGAACTGGTATATTTAGTTCTTATCTTTATTCATGTGGAGGGTAATGAGAATCTGGCATCAATTTAAGAATTAATACCTAATCAAGCAAGACACCTGAGGCTGAGTAACTAGCAGGTGTTTCTTGAATTGGAACCTTAATGGCTCACCAATCAATAGAGTGCCATAAGTATATTTCTTCTGCAATTCCAGTTAGAGCAGATGTGTTTAAACAGAAACATAAGTGTGCAATAATTAGCTTATTCAGTGTGACTAGCAACAGTTATCAGTTCAAAGGACAGAGGATACAAAAGTAAGGAAGCTTTAATAGAATACATGGATCCTAATCATTACTCTCAAATTAAATGTTTTCTCTCCTAAAGAAAATACCTCTAAATATGTGCAAACGATTTAACTATTTGCTATGTGTAGTGTATTTAATT
This sequence comes from Ploceus nigricollis, assembly GCA_013399945.1. NCBI lineage: Eukaryota > Metazoa > Chordata > Aves > Passeriformes > Ploceidae > Ploceus > Ploceus nigricollis. The sequence goes on from VXBC01006342.1 coordinate 127,152, forward strand.
AATTTTCTCACTGATAAAAGCTAATAACTACCCTGCAGTTTAAACTTTATACACAGAAGGATCTGTGTTGGAAGGGGCCTTAAAGATCATCTCCTTCAAACCCCCTGCCATAGGCAAGTGGCTCAAAGTGACTGTAGGTCATATTGCAAGATCTGCCTCTTCTATGCAGTCAAAAAGGATCTAAAGGCTAGGGGGCAGGAGGCCAAATAACAGCACTGGGGTTAAAAAGTCATTCTTGTTTCCAGGAATTCTCAAGTAATGCTAATTAGGATGGGAGAGGGTGGTCAAACATTGGAGCAGGTTTCCTAAAAAGATTGTTAATGCCCCAGGCTTGCCAGTGTTTAAGAGGCATTTGGGCAACTTTTGGTCTGGTCTGAAGTGGCCAGGCAGTTCAACTAGTTGTTGCTCAGTCTTTTAGTGTAAGAGAAAGCCTGAAGAAATGTTAATACTCCTTCTTATCCAAACTGCTGTTAGACAAGAGAGTTCGTAGAAATAGTATTTTAGGACTAGATGAATTAGAACAAGAATATCCTTTCTAAACCAAACAACTACCTGAAACAATAACATATTTAGTTTAGAAAGAAAAAAAAGATGCATTTTTAAGGGAATTACATGGATAAAGATTGCTTACATTTCTAAATACTTCAGAAAGAAGAACTAGAATTTTGAGTACTCCATGTATATATAATAAGTGACTAAAAATACATAAAATATTGAATAAAAGAATTATGTTGCTTAAAGAAAAGCTTTGAGTTTCAGATGAGATGCCTTGTGATTTTAGCCATCCTCACTGTTTCCTTAGACATGACACAGGACCTGTGTAAAACCCATATACTTCTACAATGGCATCTGATGGCAAGTTGGAATAACATTTTCTCATTTTTTTGGGGACCAAAGCCCACCTATTCTGACAGGAGTGATGGCTTGATTGACTGATCAATATAATAAAGTGTTTTTTTTTCTTTTAAAGTAAAAAAATTACATTAAAAATACCTTTTTCTAATGTAATTGCAAAAACTGAAATTTGCTTCAGTCTCTTATCTTTAAACAAATTAATTCAACATAAATTATTCTTTTGTCTAAAATAACTTCAGTTATTCTCTTTGAAATTGGGAAATCAGAAACCTTTCTCTATGGAGCTTTCAAAATTCAGACTTCATGAGGTGTTTTTATTTAGTGAGCAACAGACTGACTCAAACATTCTATTTAGTCTGGGTAAAACTGCTTTAAGAATTATCTAAACTGAAACAGTCTTAAATTTAAGAGCTAGAAGCAAGAAAAGAGTAATAATATCAGCCATTGTGAACCTGCTTAATTTGTATGAATTGTCTTTAATGAAAGAGTACGCTTGTTTTCTTCTTTTACACTACTAGCTTAAGACAATTAAACAAAAAGAAAACAAAAATTATTGATTTCAGAGAAGACATTAGGGTATTTTAATGGATAATCTTAAAATGAATTAAGTGAGAAATTAATCCTTAAGCCTCAGAGAAGTTAATTTTTTATGGGCTATATAGCTCTAATAGGGAAAAATGTATACTGTCATAGAGTAGAAATTAAAACATTAGAATATACTTTACTGACAGCTGGCAAACTCTTTTTTCTGCAGTCTGGCCACATTTGTCAGCCATACCAGGTAAGGTTCACAAAGACAGAGGTTTTCATGTACCTAAACTGTTCTACTTTCCAGGGAACTTAAGGCACCAATTTTCAATGGGATGCAAAACTGGAATTTTGCACATTAAGACACTTAAAAGTGGATGCAGCACCTCTTCTATGAGGAAAGGCTGACAGAGTTGGAGTTGTTCATCCTGGAGAAGAGAAGGATCCAGAAAGGCCTCATAGAGTTCTTCCAGTACCTGATGGGGTCCTATGAGAAAGATGGAGAGGAAATTTTTTGCAAGAGTATGTAGAGATTAGAGAAGGGGTAATACCTTTAACTGAACAGGGGTGGTTTAGATAAGATATCATGAAGAAATTCTTTACTGTGAGGGTGGTGAGACACTGGAACAGTTTGCCCAGAAAAGTTGTGTATGTCCCATCCCTGGAGTTGCTACAATGTATCATTCCTTCTCTGAATAAACTATACTCAACAAGGAAAGCAGATCAAATTACATAATGGGAGTGAAGTTGAAATAACATCTAATAAAAATGGAAATGATCTTCATGGAGCTAGACTGTCAACCTAAAATTTGATTTGAACTGATTAGATAATTTCATGTGTCACTTGAAAGTTTTCTTGATATATGCATACTTGAGGTCAGCAAAACCTACCCATTAGTTTAATTACAAAAGAAAGTGCATTTCTTGGCCAAGTAAATGATTATGTATAATAGAAAGAATAAATTAGACTGCTAGAGTTAGTTAGTAAAGGGTTTGTGATAAAGATACTGATACTTCTTAAACTGGAAGCCACAAAGTCTGAACAAAAAAAATTCTACAGTGTTGATGGTATTTCATCACTGAGTTTTAAATGCTTAAAACCCCCCCATATTTAGTATAACTGGCAAGTGAATAAAGGTCAATTCAGAAGAATAAAAAAACAATTTTCACAATACTTTCATTTAGAGGAATTTGTTTTATTTGTTTAGGACAAAAAAAAGGGATCAACATTCTCCTCATATAAAAGATTTTGAGCTGTTTCTAGTTTTCAAAATACAAGTACACAGAATTTCAAAGAGAGGAGAGCTGTGAAACACATCTATGTCTCAAATCCCATTAACATGAGTCAAAATGTTCCTCCTCAATTTTGATACAAAATTTAATTAATTTAAAAAAAAATTCATTATAATTTTATTGAAATAATTATCAAGTGTTTCCATTTGCACAGGTAATTTGCTTCCATTAATAACTTAGTTATTAAAAAAGAAACAAATTGTGATCTAGCATTTGTTAAGCATTTAAACAAATCAGTGGTCTAAGTTCATTTTCCAAAATTCTATTAGATATTAAGCTAATGACTTTGTATTTCTTGGTAAAGATACCTGGTATTTAGATTTTTAAACTTTTTAGCAATATCGTGGTCCTTTTAATAAATCTTTAGACTCCATTGAGCATCTTTGAACACCAAAAAGTCCTCCCCCTCAAAAAATGTTAATAATTTTGGTTTTTATTTATTTAGTCACATATAAAGAGTAATTTGAGGAGACATACAAAAACTACATGAAAGGAGTATTTAAAGATCCATTAAAATTTTGTTATTTTCTCCTTCATACTGTCTGGTTCTTTTTTGAGAATTTTTAGAAGAATTATGTCATGGAAGAATATAACATAGGGAATATCCACCAGAGCCTTTCAATTTTTCATGGTTCTGTCACAGAACACAACAGATGAAAGAGGAAGAGACCAGAGGGACTGAAATACACTGAGAAAATATTTTTAAGACCTTGTTTCTGAGAAATCCTTTTATAATGTAGGACTTTGAATAGTGAAAGGAAAAAATGGAACTGTTTAAATACACTGAATGAATTGTAAGCATTCTTGAAGGGTAAAAAATGAAGGCCAAATCATGCTGTACTTCTGTCAATTCAAAGTCCATCTGTGATATTTCTTGTCTCTATTACAAGTATGTTCCATAGCTGTACCTTGAGTACTTTGCCCTGTTGTAACTTCTGTACTGAAATAGACAGAGAATTTTCCTTTGCCACAATTTGTTTGTTTTTTAAAGCAAACAAATTCTACTACAATGTCCTATGAACTACATAAAACTGAGAAGAAATAATTGAGATTATTGCAGAATTAATTTGATCAGTAATTTTCACTTTCTGAAGGAAGTAACACTTCACAATAATATATTTATTTTTAAAATAGTGAAAGGATTGAAATTAATTGTTTCATATCCTTACTTCATTTAAATTATTTTGAAATATGCGGTTTCAACATTTTGTTTTGTTGTACTATTATAGTACAACTAGTATATTATAGTACAACTACTTTGTTGTACTATATATTTGTTAGACTATTACATCAAAGTAATGCATTTCTAAATTAATCTCATATGAGTGAAACATCAAATTAAGACAGAATTGGCAAGCATTTTCCCGTGATTTCAAAAGGAACTATTAGAATATGTCTAATATTAGTTCTTCATAGAAACTTCGGGTATGAAAAGAAAAAAGAAAAAAAAATAGCCTGTTCTTCCAAATTAGAGTTTAAAATGTCAAGTTTATTACTCCCCCACTGCAGAAAAATATTGAAAAATACGGAATTTTTGGGATGAATTTCTAAACTATCTCACTAACATAGATCTGACATAGATCTGGAGATTCAGCAAAGATGAAGCACTGCCATTAGGTTGTTTCCAACTCTTCTCATATTTGCTATAACATCAGCGTTAACATATTCAGTCTAATATACCCGTAATGCCTTGCAACTGTGAGATAATCTTTAGTGGTATAACTGGTACTTGTTATTCAACAGAAAATCATAGTTGTGGTTTTTGAGTATGCAGAGAAATGTTTCTGTAAAAACAGAAAAAAACCCCAAAACCCCAAACAAATAATAAACAAAACCAAAAAAATCCCCACCAAAAATCATAGTATAAGATTAATTTTTCCTTTTGTACTTTTTTCCTTTGTGCTAGTTTTAAAACCCATCAAGAAAATTAAACCCACTCAAACCACCCCCTTTCAATGGGGGAGGAAAAATACGAGGAGGGATTATACATTTGCAATAATAAATTTACAATTTGTAACTGAAGAAATCACAAAAACCATGACACTATTAATAAAATATTGTACAAAAGAGTGAATGATTTACCCACAAAAAGGGTATTCACCACCAAAAGATGTCGCTTGGTCCCCTAGAACAAAGACAGGATGGTGGCCATTCCTGCCACATGGGCCCCTTGGGAGCAAAGCCAAAATGGCAGGGGTTTCTCACAGGGGATCACATGGCTGAAGAAAAAGAGCAAACAATGTGACGAAAGAGTTTCTGCAGTTAAAGCCCTCACCCAGCAGAAAACAATGGAAAATGGGCACAGCAAAACCTGGAAGCTATTTTGTTCAGAAAGAGCTCTGTTACTAAGCTGCTCAGTCCATGCCACCTGGCAGGCGTTTTCACTGGCAATGTGAAGTCAGGCAGAGGCTGGAGACTTGTGGGAGACTCCCTCTCCATAGTGAGCCCAGCGTTTCCGCCTGTGATTTTTACAGGGCACAAAACCAATCCCTTCTCAAGGGGGTAAGACAAAAAGTCCCTCTTCTGGAGCTCAGCCTTCCCTGACAAGACTGTCCCCACCATGGTGATGTGTGGTGTGGAATAAACAACTCTAAACCTCCGCCAGTTATCCCTGTACCTGCGGGAGCTTTATTAGAAGTTCTTCATATTTCATGTAGAGGACCTAAAGCTATTGTAAGATCAGTTCTTACAAAAGGAAAAACCATCCTACCAAAACCTCCAAACACCCTTAAACATACACAAGTGTATTAAATATCAATAGTTACAACGTGTTCATTCACACATTTACCAAACACAAAAATGCTGAGTGAGCAGAGAAACCACAAATTAAAATACAACAATATTTATTAAAAAAAATGGAGCTGCAGTAATTGTGCGACACCAACCTTCAAAAAAAAAAAAAGCATTGCCTCTTTAAGACAGCTGCAAAAATTCACAATGAAGAAAAAATAAATTCACTATGATTTTTAAAACTTGAGTTTTATTTCTCTAGTGAGCACAATATTCTCTTATATTTCAATTTTATAATGGCTATGTTTGTTCTTAATAATAATCATTATGGGAAGTCTATGTATGGATTCCTTACAGAATACCTTTAAAAATTGCTTAATACGAGTCAAAATATGGATCTCAACCTGGTACATTTCCAATATCCCTGTGCACAGCAATAATTTTTACCTTATTACTAATGCTCATACTGATTCAGTGTAAGATATTTTTATGAGAAAATGGATGTCCTTCTCATTTCTGAATAATACCATTGTCCCATTTCAACAGTTGAATAATGCAGCTCAAAATGCAAATTATTCTTCTTTATTCCTTTAGATTTATGCCAAATATTACCATTAAAAGTCAGATAGTTTTGCTACAAAAAGTTATAAACAAAAGCCAGTGTAACCAATTATCAGTATTTTGCATGTTCTTAGCTGGTTTTCTTATAATGAAAGTACAGGGAAGTTACATTGTCTTTGTGCCTTATGTGCTATATATTTTGTTCCTATTTGATTTGCTATTTGTCAAATCTATGATTAAATAAATAATATATCAAAACCATGGTACTTTAAAAGCTATCTTACACTCTCAGGAAGTTATTATTTTTCTTAAAAATTTATCATTATTTTATTCCGTTGTAACTGCATCTACCTAATATGTGATATGGCTTGTTCTTAATATCTTTAAATTTAGTGTCTTTTTATAGCATTATTTTTATATATGGGGGACACAGAACTTTGATCTGTATGGGAATGACAATAAGTTCATATTAACTGTGGTAGAATCTTGGACTAGGTTGATCACAAAAGAAAAATCTTTCAATTTAGGTTTTTAAGCTTTATTTATATTGGTTGAAAATAACATGATATTAGAGTACTTGGTAGGTGGTGTCAGTATGTTTTTCTTGAAGATTTTTGGAGTCATGTTCATCATATCCACAATCTTGGCTGAAATATGCAAAAAAAGAAAAAGGAAAAAAAGATATCTTAGAGGAGGAGATAATATTCATCTATTTTGGTTAGGGAAATATGTGTGCCCTATGGTGCTTTTTTTATAACCTTCCAGAGTAGTAATTTTCTACTTTCTGTTCTCTGTGGAATGACATTACTGTGATGACATTAGTGTGATTCATTCCAGAATCACACTACCACAGAATATCCTTTCTTGCTGCTTCATAGAGAAAGCAGCAAGTAAGTGCAATATGGTAATTATAATAAGAATTGTTAGGAATATTACAATGATTTATGTCTGTGAAGAAAAATTTAGCTTTCTTTCCACAAAAATCTTATGATTGTCTCTTGTTCAGAAAACACTTTACTATATTGCTCACTTTGCAAATCCTATTGACCTCCCTTCATAATACTTCATATCTTAAAAAGCTTTCAAGGCTCTGCCTCCTTGACCTTCATTGTCCTTCCTTGACCTGGATTAACATGATACCCAGAAACACTTCCTTCATGCATGCTGAATGCCTAATGACATACATCTTTCAATAATTTATTCCAGTGCAACATTCTCTTTTACAATATGCCTTCACAAAACATATCAGACAGTATAATTTAATCATCAGTAAAACTTAGCAGAATATATTGAAATTATTAAAAAAGATTATGCTTATTCAGCTTCTGTCTTCTATCAAGTGTGACTACCATGTCATAAGGGAATGCAAATGACTTAATTAAAAAAGTTTTACATAAATGATTTTTATGAATAGCTTTTAATTTCAACAAATAAGGGAACAGGTGAATATTTCCTTAGAATATTGATTGTGAAATAAAATCGTAGTGTCTTTGTCATATAGGAGTATTTTAGGCATTTGTAATAGATGTGAGGCTGAAACAATATTTTTGCTAAGGGATGTTACGAGGTCTCTGACTCTGGCAGGCTCTGGGGCCCAGATGTTTCTCTGTCCTGGCTGCTGGAGCTCAGCCTGGTGCCCTGGAGGCCTGGGAGTTGTTTTCCCAAGCTGATGCATGCAGCTGCTGCTTTCCTATTTGGAGACAGTGAGTCTGAGCATGTATTCCAGAGACCCACTCCTGCATGCACTGGGAACACTGACATGGCTGGCTGCAGTGGCAACTCTGGACAGGGCACTGTCTTTAACAATCCCCAAATACGGCACCACCAGGACTCACAGAAAACACAAGTACAGATAAAGTCCCTAAAACATAAGTACAAATAGCCAAGTACCTTTTCTCCACTCCAGCTGATGAGTACTGGGGTTCACTAATGAAAATACACACACACCCCCACTCATTCTCTAGGTGCACAAGCATGTTCACATGCTCATGTATCCCTAAAGTAGCACAACAATTCCTCTGTCCAATACCTCTGCCTGGGTCTTGAGCCCTCTTACTCACTCCATAGGTCTCCTACTCACTGGCTGATCTAGCTTGATGTTCACTAGCAAACACCAGCACACTCATTTCAAAGGTACCCCACATTTGTGCATCTTTCCATGAGCCCCTTCCCTGCCTGATATCTCTGCGCCTGGACCTGGGTTCTCCTATGCTGTCTGGGAGAGCTTGAAGTTTGCTAGTAAATTAGATGCACTCCCACCTCACACCACCCAAGCTTGAGAAAAATGCACCTTCCCCTCCACACAGCTGCTGACACCCAGGCAGACAGGGTCTGTGAGCCACTGTCCAATCCAGTGGCTCGCACCATGGACACACAGACCCTGTCAGACCTGTCACTCCAGTTGCAAGCTCTGAGCTCACCAACAGTCTTTCCATTTGCAGTCTGAGCACATGGGACTAATGGTGAGATTACAGAGATAGTTTAGCAAATATCTTGTAAGAAGACAGGATATACAGCGATGATTAGGCATAGGGCTTGGTCAGACCAATTTACTGATGACAACTGATGACATGCATGCACACAACTGGCACTTCTTATCCCCTCCTCTTATCATGCCCCCTCCTTTTCTAAGTCTCTGGTCCCTTTATCTCTCCCTTTGAGCTTTCCTAAACATCCCATAGTAAGTCTTGCAGAGTGCCACAGCCTGCCTCGAATATCCCTATACTTTCGTTTTCTTGCCTCCCTGTTCTTGACAGCTACGGTCTCCAGACTGACAGTCTCCAAAGTTAAGCCTGGAGTTTCTTAATGGGCCATCAATTACCATTTCAAGAGCTTTAGTCTTCAGTCCCCCTGTCACTTGTCTGTCAGATTGGTGTCTCTGTCTGTTTCATTCATCACTTTGACTCCTGTCGAACTGGAAAGGGACCTTGATCTGATAACCTAAATGAAGCAGATGCTCTCACATTCCACATTCCATCACAGTCTATTAATGGGAAATTTAGTACATAGTTTTAATAACACCTGTTAATAGGTATGTCTGCAAAAGTATGTGCTTGCATTTACAGTCAGTTACTGAATTTGCTGAACAGATGTATATTAAAAGAACTATGAAATTTCCAGTAAAACTGAAGGAATTACAAAAAACCAATTTCAATTTCAAAACCAATGAAATTTCAGATGCACAATGACAAACATTGTTACATCTTAAAAATTTTATGTACTGTGTTCTTTTCAACGGCCAGAATATTCTCACAATATTAAGAGAAATAAAATTTTGTATATGGTTTTTGAAATGAATGCAATTATAATCCTTAATATTTTATAATATCTAATATAATTTTACATTAGAATCACAAGATGTGCCTCATGGTTATTTGCTTACTGTCCTTTTTTTCACACATTTCTTAAAGGAGGATGAGCTATGACAAGCACAAAAAAAAGCTAAATGGAACCATGTGTGAGTCCTCATTTAAAGTTTTTTCACTTAAATGTAACAATATATGGATGATGGTGGTTTTACTTTTTTTTTGTGCTGTGGGTTGGGACTTTATTTGCAGGTTTTGAACCTTCTATCAGAATTCAGGAAGCAAGATTAATGTTTCGTATTTTGTTGAATGCAATACAGTTAAAGCTGTATGAAGGGCTTCTATTAAAAAGAAAAGGCCAGATTATATTGAGTACTAAATGAGGAATTAAAAACAAACAACTAAAATAAACCACAAAAAGAAAAAAAGCCAAAACAAATCAACCAAAAGACCTAGATGCAATATAAAATTCCCTTCAATAAGATAATATTACGCAATGCCATTTAGTCATACTGTAAAGATACACTATTTATGGCAAAGCTGAAGAGAGGTACCTGACAAATCATTCAGTAACTTCCTGAATGTATGTTTGTCAGAATGTATTCAAATACTACAGCAAGTTTTGAACACTTTCTCTGTGGGAGATACAGTCCAGTTAAGCAAGCTGAAGAGAAGAATTCATCACTGTCTTTCAGTTCGGCTTTTATGAAAGTACTGTTAATTTGCTTTTTTAAAATAAGTCTTCAATTAAAATGTGCAACTTTCTACTTCACCTTGGATATAAACCATGTCAGTTTGATTGTTTCTATAACGTAACTCTTGTAACCATGAGAAATATTTGACTAGGTGATTCAAGCATAAAACTGGGTGATCATTATGATTTTCCTATATTTTTATCAGACAAATTTGAATCACTTATTTACACTAGTATCAGAGCAATTTTTCATAACAAAAGTGACCCAGCAAAAAAAAAGTAAAAAAAAAAAAGTTCTGATATGACATTATAGCAGTGAATTTAACTAGTAAAAAATATAGATTATGTCCTGAAGAAAGATACAGGAATAAGAACTAGTGAAATGATACACTTTTGTGATTTAAAGAAAATATTTTTTATGTAAACCATACTTGAGGTTTACATGTTACTGCAAATATGAAGTGAGAGGTAGTAGGATAGTTATTAAAAGGTGTTTAAGAATAAACTCAAATAATCTTAGAATAATTTGAAGTGTGTATGTCAAGGTGATTTTACATATTTTCTTACTGAATTTCTCATTGCCTAATAATTACTATAAATTTTCATTAATCATTTTATTGTTCAATTTGGGAAAAATAACATAATTTTACAGAAAAAGAGCTAAAACATGTCATTAGTCTCTTCAAAATGTCCCTCTGATCTTGTAAATCCATGCTGGACAAATATTCTCTTGATAAATACTGGTGTTGCTTAAACACAAAACAAAACAAATAAACAAAAAACCAAACAAACAAAAACCCCAAAAGAAGCTCAACTGAAAAATGAGACACATCTACCTCAACTTAAGTCATGTGAAAGTTCAGTCTGGACCTTCATACAAGACTCATCTTTTCTATTCTAGGTCATTCATTATTAGAGGAATTATTGCCTCCTTTTGTCCACTGTGCCCATTGACTGAATTTAGTAGTCGAAAGTTAACTGAGATAAACCTTATCTCAAGAAAATCACTGAAAATCACAAAATATGTCTGTAGATAATGAGAACACGTGTCTAGCTCAGGGTCTTACCCCTTATCCTCCATACATGATAGAATATTAAAAATATTTAAGTTAAAGATTGTTAAAGAGAAATAAGTACAAAGGAATCAAATGAAATATCTTTCAGTCAGTGAGGTGAATGCAAAGGAGACTGGTGTTTCCCACATGTCATTAATTAGCAACTTGAATAAAAACAAACCAAAATTATGATCATAGGATATTTTTCTCTCAGATACAATGGGACAAAACTATGAACCTGCAATTTCTTTAGAGAAAAAAAGGTGTCAATAAAAAAAGATTGTAAGTACTGGTAAATCTTTTCAGAATAAAGAAAGCTTTTCTCGGTAGTCACTTCTGAAGAATTTTACAAAAACATCTTGAATGTAGGAATATGTTTATTGATAAAAGGAAGAGAAAAAAATTGTCTAGCATCCTGTAAAGTAGAATTTTAAACCTCTGAATACAGAATCTGGGAATCTAGACGTCTGGCATTTGTAGTGCACCATTTTAAAGGCTATCACTCATAGGCAGTACTTATACATTATGGAACACGTGGCGCTTTAAAAACAGCATGACATTCTACCAGTTATAAAATTCCAATCTCTCTATGCATGAGCATTTTTAATTCTTGTTACTGTTAAAGAAAGTCTTAACACTGAGAAAGTGTCTTGGACTATTCAGATCTAGTATCATCTAATACCATAGAGATGGTATTACTTTACTCATGGAGCAGCCAGGAGGGACACCATGAATCTTGGGTACATCATTTGTAGTCCTGCTGTGTCAATTGAGTGTGCTCTTTGATAATCAAGCATCGCTGTTTCCTTAGTACAAAGAAGAAGTTTAGTATAGTCTTAAATTTTTAATTCTTGGGTTGCAGGGGCATAAGCACAATTCTGTGAATCTTATTCTCTCTGACATACATTTATAATAATGTTCTTACAGTCATATACCTGAAAATGTCATAACTGACATTTAGTTCCTCACTGCTAATTTATAGCATCTGATGATGCTACATTTAATGTCTACTCTTCGAGAGAGAATTATAGATAAATTAGACTTTGTAATAGACCATGTGCTTTTAACCCTATTTTCTGTTGGTAAACCATTAAGACTTCATATATACACTTCACACAAATATCCCTTATTAGAGAAGGAGTTAGCAAATATTTTATTTCTCTAGAAGAAAATATAGTCAAAATGAAGCAAATCATCCTTTTCTGCAGGAAATATTCTACTTCAGTAGAGATTAGACTACAGTAAAAAACAATCTAAGCTATCTAATTTGTATTCTCAGAAGACAGCCTAAAAGGTCATGTTGATTCTTCCTTGCATTAAAAAGGAACAGCTTTAGAAAAGGTTAGTATAATTTGGGTTCTCTAGGTTTTATTGTTGTTGTTTTTAGTGGTGCTCAAAAAAACCCCTTCCAGCCTAACATTTGGACAAAAGAAAAATCACTTACATTATGGAACTAATAGGTAATTTCAACTCATAACTGCCCACCTTGTTAAATTGATAATATAAAAATATATTACTTATCACAGTGTAGACTTGAATTGAACATGTTTGCTTGTATTTTTTTTTATTGTATTGCATTGGTTAAAAATACACTATAATTTAGATTGGGAAATTATTTGGAGAATAATTACCTGCAAGGTACTATCAATACTACTGAGGAATAGAATATTGATTTATAATAGCCAAACATAGCCAGGCAGCCCCATGGAGAGCCTGCTAAGGAGAAAAAAATGAATAATCATATTGAACATAATAAGATTAGTTCCTATTATATTCATTATTATATCCTAATATTAAAATTAGGATTATCCTAATATTAATTAGGATTTAATAATCAATATAATATGTTTTCATATGTGTCTATACATGAGTGCACATATATATCCCTGTGTCTACAGATATGTATGTAGATTGGTATCAGTATTCATTCATTCATTCATTCATTCATACAAGTCACATCTATGTTCTTGAGATTTGCCTTGCCTTAAAAATATGCATTTAAAAAAAAATTGGAGTCACAGCAAAGACAAGAAAATTACTCAAAAACATTTAGTGATTCCATAGAAGTGAAAAAAAGGGAGCATTCAGTTGCTAACTTTGTGGCCAGCATAGCTAGATACTCCTGTCTCTAGCAACAGAAGAAGAGAATGGAACTGCCATGTATGTCTTAAACATTAAGAGAAAGGATAAAAAAAAGTCAGTCTAAAAACATTTTCATCTTCCCTTTCCAAAATCACCAAAGCCAGAAATGGAATTAAAAATGCTGGTGAACAGCTGTTGTGGTGAGGGATGTGTTGAAGGAGCTGTCAGACAGCTAAAGGAAAGGGAGCAAAGTAAACTGCTTTTTCCTTACACTACTCCCAAAGGGTACAATAGTCAGAATATGCAAGCAGAAAAAAAATTAAAAATTGAATGGAGCTACTATAGGATCATAACTATTTTAGTTACATGTGATTTTCATCCAAAGGAGTTTTGACCTTTGATATACCCCTGTTTTATAACAGCAAATATTTCTCAACTGACTGAAACACTACCTCTTATGGCTCAGTTCATTGATTTTGACCTACTCGGTGTGAGATTTTTTTTCCATATTCTTGTTTGGCCAGATAAAAAAAGACTAATAATACAGAGGTCAGAAAGAAAATGATGAAGGGTTAGAGAGAAAGCAATGAAGGACCAGTGACAGTGAAGTAAATCTCCATTGACATGGCCTGACACAAGAGAGAAATCCAGATGCTTAGTCCATCATTTTTCTTTTTTTTCTCCGTTTAAGAAACATTTTCTTTGTAACAGAGGAAAAATCTTCATTGACTCCCTCTTCCTCTTAAAGTATATCAAATTTGAATAATATATGAACATTACAAACTGTGAATGTTTTAATTGCATAAGCAAATGAATCTTGCAGGTATAAAGAAGAATTCCATCCCTTTTCTGCAACTGTGTATTTTGAAGAATGCTTTGTAAATAAGAACATTTGGCTGTATTTGAAAACATTGTCTTGAAGGACATTACAGTACAAGAAAACTTACTTTATCTTCTTATGCTTTTCAAAACAGGATTTTCTAAGCAAGGAGTAATTCTCCATGTGCACTGAAAAGATTTAATGAAGCTCCTGTGGGGGAAAAAAGCCTCGGGCTCTCAGCCAACAAGTATACCACCATTTGAATAGTTCCAGTAATATGAAAGAAATACGTGCAGATAGTTAAAACACTGACCGAACAATGATTTCAATTCATCAAAGTTTAAGACTAGTGAGAACCACTAAATCTGCCTGGCCTATATTTCACAAGCCATTGCCTTTCTCCTAGTTATTTCTAGAGTTAGACCGATATCTTCATTTTGGTGTCATCATAGCTATTTCATTTGGGTTTTTCCTGAAGTAATTCTCCATGTTTGTTTTTGTCATATTTTGCTTCACTACATAAAACTAATGCCTCTAGAAATTGACATATTCTCCTTTGAAATGTACTTTTCATTGTAGTCGTTTCACAATATTCTGTTTTGTATAGCTTGCCATTTGTTACTCATCCCAATCCAAAAGAAATGGAACTGTCTCAAAAATATAAGGATATTTTCACCATATATTAGATAACCATAATTTCTCTCTATTTGACAGTAGCCATGACATCTCTGTCCTCATATTTACATTTACCTCAGAAAGTTCTGAATCAGTGGGTATCATCTGTCACAAGGTGGAGCCTATCCAAAAGCACTTCCCAGATAAAGTCCAGCTCTGGCTGGATTAGGCAGGTATGAGCTGGAAAGCAGAGTAACAATTAGCTACTATAACTTTATGTCCACACTTTTCTGTAATAAATGTTGGACTAGAGATAGACTCATGACAGACATCCTGGTTACCATAGTCTTAACTTCGTATTTTTCATAAATATGAAGACAGCCAAAGATAATTTTATGAGACTATCTGATTTTTGAGGACTTACAGTAGCAATCAAATATAGGAAGGGCCATGGATACATACATCCAAAAGAGGAAGTGCTGGGTTATGCACGTGGATTACAAGAACCCAAGGCATCACTACAGGCTTGGGGAGGAGGGGTGGAAGGCTGCTTGTTGGAAAAAGATGTGGGGGCGCTGGTCAACAGCTGCTATGAGCCAGCATGTGCCCAGGTGACCAAGACGTCAATATCAGCCTGTATCAGAAGTGGTCTGGTCAGCAGGACCAGGGCAGCTATCATGCCCCTGTAATCAGCATTGATGGGGATACACCTCAAGCACTGTGTTCAGTTTTGGGCTTTTCAGTACATGAAATACACTGAGGTGATGGACCAAATCTAAAGAGTCATAGAGATAGTGGAGGGTCTGGAACACAAGTCCTATGAGAAACTGCTGGGTTTGCTTATCCTTAAGAGAAAAAAGCTCATTGAACACCCTACAACCACTTGAAAGAAGGCCATAGTGAGATGGGGGTCAACCTCTTCTCCCAGACAACTAGCAACAGGACAAGGGTAAACGACCTTAAGTTGCATCAGGGGAGGTTCAGGTCGAATATTAGGAAAAATGTTTTCACTGAAAAAGTGATAAGAATTGGAAGAGGCGCCTCAGGGAAGTAATGGAGCCACCATCCCTGGAAGTTTAAATAAACAAGCTAATGTGGCACTTCAAAAAATGTTTTAGTGGGCATAGTGATATTGATTTTCCAACCTTAATGATTCTATGATATAAATATATTTTCCATTTACTATTTTTCTTTAGTTGTACTTATCAAAATTATTTAGGCATGTATCTTCTCAAATCATGGAAGCATTAATTTTTCTGTTCTCAAGATGTTTAAATTTTCCTTCTAAAATATTCCAGCACTAAGCCAGAGCTTGAAATGTGAAACCTTGAAAAAATTCAAAATTCTCT
This sequence comes from Ploceus nigricollis, assembly GCA_013399945.1. NCBI lineage: Eukaryota > Metazoa > Chordata > Aves > Passeriformes > Ploceidae > Ploceus > Ploceus nigricollis. The sequence continues at coordinate 143,039 of VXBC01006342.1, forward strand.
TCTTTCTAGATGAACATTTATGTACAGACTTTGCACTATAAAATATAATTGGCACAATGCTAAATACTTCTTCCTTTGACAATAGTTTACAGAGATAATTCAACCCTTATTTGGGCAATGCAGTAAACAAAACCTCCCATAAACACTAATACGCAAATTTAATAATTTATTTTCTGGTTCTGAATAAAACCCCCCATATTTTATGTTGCCTTTTCTTCACTGCTGTCTTATTGTCTAAGTGATTCTTTTGCTGAGTGTGCTTAAAAGTCTCTTTCTTCTGTTGCTTTAGTCTTGACTGAAAGTTCAGTCAAGGGTTTATGGACAGCTAGCTAAAATCATGAAAGATTTATTAAAGATGTTTTGCTAGTGCTGAAGAGTTTTACATATTGCTTTTTGGTTCTTAGAAATCTCTTCATAACCTTTTTTTTTCTCATTTTAATTTCACAGACCCTACTGATTGATGTTCAGCTTGCTGCTTCTTTATTTTTTGTATTAAAACCAACTGAATAGGCAAAATAGAAATATAATTTTGTGATACCTACTTTAAAAGAGTAATCTATATATGTAAGAAATGTGTCAACAGTTTAGCTTAAGCAGCCATGAAAGTAGGGTGAGAAAAGTATGGCAAAGATGCTGAAATTTTCAAAGGCAGTAAAGCAGATTAAGAATAAATAAATAAATAAACTCACAAAAGTAAGCATTAAGTATCACTTCGTCTTTTTCATTCATGTCTTTGTCAGAATATTACAGTACTGATCTTTTGATCTTTTTTTTCTTTTTCCTCCTAGGACAAATTCTTTAAAAGTGTAAGAAATATAGAATATTGTGTATGGCTTTTTCTCGTATTGTTATTGATCAATCATGGCAGCCTCCTCACTATCATCATTTAATACCTCAATTGTTCTAAAATAGTTTTTCTGATTTTATGGTATCAATTGCACAAGAATATGATAACACTTTTGCTATAACATATTCATATTAGGAATTTGGTTTGTGTCTACTTTTACTGATAATCTAATCTAAAGATTAACTCTGCCCACACAGAGTTAATTGTATTACCATTTCAAATATATTGTCTTTTCTGGAGCCTACTAGAGAATAGATTATTGAAATATTCATATAGCTGTTCCATAACAAATAAACAATTTATCTTTCAGTTTAGTATTTATAATTCAGTAATGTCAGGCACAATCTATGTTACACTCATCTCATATAGAGATCTCATAGAAACAAACATAATGAAATACAGATACTTTATGCACGCTGTACATCAATGTGCATTTCAGATTAAACTATTCCCAAGTCTGCTGCATTATAATTGTTATTATCTTGGGAGCTATTTAATCAAAATTGTTCTACTTAATTGTGCCACAAGAGGAAACATTAAAAAAATCTTCAGATGTGCAGAGAGACTACATAGTAGGCATTTATTCTTACATAGAAAAATGAAAGAGGTATTTCCAGTTTCTTCCAGTATGACATTTTTTCAAATTTAGGTGGAATACCATAGAGTAAAATTGTCTTCTATTTTCAAAAAAGTGTTATTAGAGAATGATAAAATAATCTTTTGTGCCATTTCTAATAAATTTGCCATTTTCAATGCACACATTTTTATAAGAGCAATTAAGACAGATAAAATAACACTGGTACTTGGTAGAAAGAAGTGGTCCTCTGATGGTTGAAAGTTATTGATTGTGAATATCCAGAAATAAATTTATGCTTGATTTCTCTCTAATCCAATGAAATCAGGAAAAGGTAACTACCTGAGAAAAATCCTTACAGTCGTCATTACCTACAATACCTACTGCTGCCCACTCATAGATTTGAAGGCAAGGCACAGTAATCTTTATCTCTCAGCCAGTCTCAGTGTAATAAATATTTTCTTTTCAGTACTAAGAAGAAAAAAGAAAAAAAATCATCACCTTATTTTGAAACAAATTCCAAAACCTGTCTCTTCACAGCCCTATCCAGACAAACTAAGTACATTTTATTAATATCTATTGTGCTAATGTTTGATTTGGTATTTAATTATTTTTATGACATGTAAGATCAATGTGTATCTGATGATCAAGTCTTTTATTCTATTTTGAAAATCCCTTTGCAAGACTTGCACCTACTTTTTTGCATCACTATGGTGGTAAACTAGAAACAGAAAGAGAAGACAACTAAAAAGTATCATTAATATTGAGTAAAATACAAATCCTCAAGTAGTGTGAATCTTGGAAGAACACAAAACTCTTGTTCCTTAGTTTACCAAAAAGTTTTCCAACCATGAACATAAAATAAACATCATTTACACAAAATCATAATTAGTAATAAAATCATCATTAATAATTTAAAAATATTTGTGGACAAATCTTCAGTGACCTCATGAGTTTTCCAAGACAACAGAGACTAAGTATAATGTACTTTAAACAACAAGTACTTTTTAAATTATTTTATTTATATTGAACTGGAAACTGTAATTGAAGGTCTTGAAGACTAAGTATAGTGTACTTTACACAACAAGTACTTTTAAAATTATTTTATTTATATTGAACTGGGAACTGTAATTGAAAGTCTTGGCTACTTTCTTCTTGCAAAAAACAATGTGAGTCCTAAGGTTTTTTTTTTCTTTTTATAAAACCTACTGTCTCTCAGGCTTTACTCCTATAGTCTACATTCCATGACTGATGCATAAGTTAGTGCCACCTAAAAGTACTGTACTCAGTAGGACGTTGCTATCTGGAAAATGACTGAAGGATGCATGTGCTTTGTTTTTTTCCTGACATTTTGTGTAGAAAAGTTCTTGATGTTGTACACAAAATAAATGGAGTAGATTGTTTAAAATATTAAGACTGTAATATCAAAGCACTTAATAGAAAAAATTGATGTTAGCAACTTGAATGAACACAGCCACAAAAAAAAAAAAAGAAAAAATAGCTTGGCCATGACAAGTAAGTGCCACATCGTTGTCTGAGCTGCCATAACTCTTTCGCATGAAAACACACTGAAAAACACAAGTTTATTTTAGGATCATAAGATCATAGAATCATAGAATACTTTGGGATGGAAGGCACCATAAATATTATCTAATTCCAAGTTCTACTACCACCAACCACCCACCCATGGGCAGGGACACCTACCACTAGACCAGGCTGCTCAAAGCCTCATCCAATCTGGCCTTAAACACTTCCAGGCCTGGAGCATTCACAGTTTCTCTGGGCAATTCAGTCCAGTGTTTTGGCACCGTCACAGGAAAAAATTTCTTCCTAATATTCAGTCTAAACCTACTCTCAGTTCAAAGCCATTCCCCTTTGTCCTATCATTATATATTAAGTATATTTGTAGAAAATCCCTTTCCCTATTTCTTGTAGGTCGGTCCCCTTTAAGTCCTAAAAACTTCAGTTAGGTCTCACTGCAGCCTTCTCTTCTCCAGGCTGAATAATATGAACTCTCTCAGCTTGTATTAGTAGAAGTGCTCCATTCCCCTCATAATCTGTGTGGCCTCCTCTGGACCCACTCCAGCAGGTCCTTGTCCTTTTTATGTTGGATGCCCCAGAGCTGCACGCAGTACTCCAGGTCAGCTCTCATGAGAGCAGTGTAAAGGGGGAGAATCCCCTTCCTGGACTTCTGGTCACACTTCTTTTGATGCAGGCCAGCATACATTTGGCTTTCTGGGCTGTAAGCGCACATTTCAGGGCCTTGTCAATCACTTGTCCTTGAGGAGATACATTGATAGAAAGCACAACCTTCCTGTGGACAATGTGAATTCCCTAAGAAATAGAAAGGTGTCCTTAAAGATTTAAATATTTTTGTGTCCCTGTCCCAAAATACTTATGTAAAGCAGATGTAAGGGTTACTGCTGTGAAGTGGTGATTATAAATGCAGGTTGTATAGTACACTAATCTGTCTATAATATAACATTTTTGATTAAGAAAAACTGTATTTTGTGTTTCATACAGAGATTAATATTGTCACTGATAGAAATATAGATAAGTACTTAATGTTTTCGCTATAGTTTGTCATTAATGACCCGCCTCATGCCACTCCTGTGGATTCTGAAAACTGTTTTCTTCTTAATATTATAATTACCTCTTAAAAATTATACAGTTTCTTCAGTTGAATATACTTTGTTCATTCAGGGTAACTTTTGTACAAATTCAAAGCAGCTGAAATCACTGCTTCCTCACAATCAACCTAGTCATCTATGCAGAAGATTTTCTATGCAGAAATCTCATGAAAGGAAACATTTTTAATACTTGAGAATCTTTCTTTAGAAACTTAGAGAAAGGAAGATTGCATCCATGTAAAATATTTGCTTTCAGGATAAATTCTTATCTGCCTATTCACACAGAGTGAGAATATTACTGTTTATATCAGGTTTGCTTTTGATCCTTCACAGAAAGTTGCTTACTGTTCTTTTTCTCTGTTCAATTTTTGTGCATTTTTTGAAATAAAATTTCACCATTTTAATAATTTTACCTTTACCTGTGTCAGGTGTCATAGTGAATGCAATCCATTGGGACCCAGTTGTTACTATTCTTAGAGCAATTCTGGTTCTCTATAACTCTAAGTATTTAAGAATAAACACATGCTATTTAAAAAAAACCACCACCACCACCACCACCACCAACAAAAACAACAGAAAAAACCCACAAAAAAACAAACAAAAAAACCCCCCACAAAACCAAAAAACAAACCAAACCCTCCCCCCAAAAAAACCAAGATAAAATCAGCAGTGATTGTATGTTACATGTACTTTATGGGGTTTTTATGTTTGTCTTCTGTATGTTGGCTGCAGTGTTCTGTGGACCTGAAAATTTGTAGACATCCAATGGAGTGCAATGATACGTTTTACCTTCTTTCTCTGAGGCCATGGAATCATAGGCTGATTTGCATTTGAAAGGACCTTAAGGATCATCCAGTTTCATCCCCCTTTCATTAGACTGGGTTGCTTATCCAATCTAGCCTTGAACACTTCCAGTAATGAGGTACCCACACCTTCTTCAGTGTTTCACCACCCTCACAATGAAATTTTTTTCATAATATCTCATCTAACTCTACCCTATCACTACATGCCCTTGTACAAGGTCCTTCACCTTTCTTGTAGGCCCTGTTTATGTCCTTCTCTTCACTGCATGGATTAACTCTCTTGATTAGATAATTTACAATATGATGAAACAATAAAACCAAAAGGTACATGTAAGAAGCACTTGAACTTAATGTTTAAATTGGACATGCCTGTTTATCTAAAAAGAACACTATTTTACATTTTTAGATAAACTTTACATCTTTAAAACTGACTTTTATTCTATGAAACTTATTTATCTATGTTTTGGTGCCAGAATACTTTTTGCTTTCCAGATAAGTTAATTTTGCTTCAATAAACCCTCAAATATAGCTTTGCTGTCAGCTTTTAGGTGATAGCAGAGTTTTGCTTTGTGAACTGCTGACTGAGTGCTTGCATCTCCCCAGTAACAAGAAAAATACAATACCAATTCAGTACAACCAAAAAAGACAGTCTATATTTACTCAGATAGCAGATGCTTCATAAAATGGAGAGCTGCCTTGCAGGTTAATTTCCACTGTTTCACTGGTTCCTGAGAATCTCCTCCTATATCTGTAGGTAACCATGGGTTTCATAGAGAATACATTTTTTAATTTGTGCTAAAAATCAGGGAGAAGGTAAATGTAATTTCATACAGTAATGGTGGAAAGTGTGGATTCTGTAAGTATATGTGGAGTGTGATAACATTTATTTCAGCAGGATTACCTGATGAGCTCCTTGTTGAAATGGGATGCTATGAGAGGGGGGAAGACAAATTTAAAAAATTTACAGAAATGCAGACCTGAAAAACAGCAATGGATAGAATGACAAGAAACCAATATAATCAATGACAACAACTGTTGGTCTGTCAAGAAACTGCAGGGGTACCTTGAAAAAGGGCCTTAGAAAGTGATGGGGATGTGGATCTGAGAGTCACAGGTATGGGGGCATGTGGACCATCTTGGAGCTACATAAACTGATGGCACATTGTGTAGTGCAAGGGGATTGGGAAGAAGCAATATAGGAATAGACAGGGGCATAAAAGGAGCTGATCATGTGTAAAATAAGGCTAGTTTGTTCAACTGAGCCATGTGCCTGATTTCAGTCTATATTTCTATCAGTTCTGTCTTCTTATCCTTAACTCTCTGCCTGTGTAATCTCAATCCCTGTCCCATTTGTGTGTGGAGGAGTGCTGCAGGGACTAAGTGCTAGCTACTGGGAGGCACAGTGTGGGTAAATTTGAGGCCAGCAGCAGAAGTAAGGCCAGGGGTGTGGAGACCACTATTAGCTAACTACTCAGATTAAAGTGCTAAATTCATAAATAAAATTTTACGTTAATTCAAACTGAAATTGTATATTCTATAATAGAAGCCAAGAGTACATCACTGATTTCCCTATTTTTTTAGGTCTGGAAGCCCTAATAAATATAAAAAAAAAAATATAAATAAATACATTTTAAAAATTGCATGCAATTGGCACAGCAGCTCAAGCACACACAAAGTGCAATCAAACAATCAACACTACAAAATTTTTCTGTCTGCTGTTGACAATCAATGATCCTTTTTCCTCTAAATTGCTGCACCTCATCAATAATAAAAATTTGCGTAAACTTATGTGAAAGTGTGTCAGTGTCTGTTACTGTTAAAGAGTGTCAAGTGTCTGTTTAAAATAAAGCATATAGATAAGTTTTTTCTGTATTTGGATCTGAGATGCAGGAAACATAATTTTTCAGATGGCTCTTTTAACTGAAAAACTAAAAATACAGGTGAATAAGAAAGACCATTAAAGCTAATAAGAGTATATTTAGACTGTTAAAACAGTACAGTTTGTAGGCATCATTTGCAAATTATAGTATTAAAATTCTAGTCAAAGGTTTCAGTGCCAATTATTTTAATGAGAAATGAAAGTGACAGAACTGGAAAGCCTCTAGTGACAATATTCTTAAATGAAGGGAAAAAAGCTGGAAATTTAACCTGATCTCATGACTATGTCTCTTGGCCATATTTTTTGGGGTTTATTTTCCTGTATGTTCTCTTCATAGCTGAATCTTGAGTTACATATGTATTTTTTACTTATCTGTATTTTTATAAATTAAAGCTGACCTGTATTCATTCACATTACACCAGTGTCTGCTGGCTCTATAATCTTAATAGTCTAGATATGTGCCCAGAGTAGTACAGAATATACTATACTTGTTTTCCAGGCAGCCTAGTATTTAACATGAAATGTTCGTGCCAGCAAAACTCTCTGCTTGATTTCTTTCAGTGTGACATGCTTTCAGGGCTTGGAACCATTTTGCACAGTTGAATGATACTCTAACTAAAAATTTCTTCAGGTTCAGTAGATAATGGATTACAACAGTGTGCCTTAGGTATATTATCCATTTCCATAAGACACAAGACTTGCAGGCATAAACTGACTTGATTGTTAAAGCACAGTCCTTCTAAGAGTATTCTATTAAAACGATATTAAAACTTGCAGCAGTTACAGCCTACACAATATGCACACAGACATAGACAAACTAATGTTTCCGTATCAGTCAAACTAAAGGTGGAATTCACACAGTGAGAGATATTTAGAAACAGCTAGGCTTTGGCTAGTAAGAAATATTTGCAATAATTGTGGATAAAGACTAAAAACTCTGCAGTTTTAAGTTAAGTGGAGCAAAAGTCTCATTTCAATGTAAGGAAAAAGTACATAATTTTTTACAGAAATGTCTGACTACTTACTCAGTCTCCTTATATGTACCTATACATATATAGGTATATATACCTATATATACCTACTTATGGCACTGTTTTCGATGGCTGGAGAACACCCTTTCTAGGAGCAGCTGTTTACCTGCCAGCAGCTGACCAAAGGTGTGTGCATACACATTATTAAGTCCCCCAATGTAAATCAATTTTTTCTGTGCTAGAAACAGTGGGGAAAGGAAGGGTTGTCTGATGCCAATGACAGCCACTTCCCAGGAGAGCCCACAATAATAAAAGTAATGGTTTGCAGGTCCAAGGCCATGAGAATATGGGAAAAAATGCTGCCACAGTGGATGTGGAAAATAAAGTGCCACAGAAGTAATGATGCAAGTGAAAGGCAGGCTACTGAGGTATAAATTAAGGTCTCTCAGCAACATAAAAATCTAATGACACTTAAGGCATTGTGCAATATTCTTGCACAGAACTATTAAATATTTATTAAATAGTTTTTACTATTTGTATGGACCCCTTTTTTTCCTAATATTTTCAATTTCTATCAAATATTGAAGTTTATCCAATGGGATATTAATAGGATCATAGCTGAAATCCTGCTTTTAGGATTTACTAGTAAAAGAGACATCATTTATATAAACATGCTCCACTGTTTTTTCTTTGACATTCTAATACAGTCTTCACAGGAACAAATATTGTATCAAATATTGTATTCTTGAGGCATTCAATATTTCATTATGATTTTTTAATAAAATACTTTCCACAAGACTGTTCTTTTTATAAAGACTGATAGCAGCCTAGTGCATTAGCTTATGTGAGAGATAATTTCCTTTAACAAGCTTGAAGTTAATATTAGAGTAAAGTATTAGATGATTTATTATATTTTCTTGGGTTCTATCTAGTTTGAGAATGTTTGATATTTCGTATGAGACCTTTACCATGGTATACCTGTCAGTGTTTAAAAGATGATTTAATATTTAATAAATTTTTTTATTGTTTATTTTAATTCTCAGCTTGTTTTTTGTTATGTTGTAGTCCTCCTCAAGGAATTAATCAAAATTTTGCATTACAAAATAGATCAGATATACATTCTATACAAACTGAAAAATAAAGTAAACCAAATACATAAAAATTAAAATTTTCCTTTTCCAAACGCTGATTTTTGGAAAGAAATTATTTAATCCATAGAAAATTCCTGACCAATTCTTCTCAGGCTTTTAAAAACCTAATAATTTTGAGATGTGAACAGACTTGTCCGGTAAATGTGATAGGAATTACCTAGCCTATATTAGTTCTTATAAAATTCTGATTTTAATGAGTAGGGGTAGAACTAGCCTGTATTTACAATTTAATTAAGAGACTGAATTTTTTAACTGAGTATCCTTTCCTACTTCCCAGCACATTTGTTTTCATTCATTGAATATGTAGAATACAGATGCAGTTATATATTATTGCATAAGGTACTATGTGACAAAATTTAAATATCGCTTTGGAGTTTTTTTTAAGCATACAGGTCTGTTTTCAAAACCTGAACTTTGCAGTTACTTCTTCCACATTTGTCTGGACAAATGTTTAAGGTGGCATACCTTTTGGCTTCTATCAGAGATGTGGTACTTGCCTCACACCTCTCCTGGAAGACCTTATGCATTAAGAGAAAAATCATCTTGAGTGGCAAATATAGAAGACGGATTAGATGTAATATACCCCATCCAACTGAAAGCTTGTTTGCACGTTTTATTGCACCTTCTGTACGTTTAAAAACATTTTACTCTAAATTGCTTTTTATAAATACAAAAATCCCAGTTAATGGAGAAAGTGGGTTACGCAAAACAAGCTCTGCTAGTGTTAATGCAGTTGTTTATGAGCCATTATAGCAATTGAAGTTCTTTGCAGGGTGGAATAATTTTGTGAAGATATCAGATAGAGAATACATTTTGGTGGGTGGTGCTTAAATCAGTATCAGTAAAGCTTACCTGATTTTGAAACAAATCTGCAAACATCACTAGTTTTGAGTTTGAGAAGCTTCCCCTTCCAACACTGAAGAGGCCATTCTGTAGATAATAGATTATATATAAATTCAATTTTTCTCAATAAAATAATTAACGTCATCTTTACTAATATTATTTATAGAATTGCTAAACAGTATTCTTACCAAAAAGGAAAATATCTGGAAATTCTACACTAGCTTATTGTTGTTAGTGTTTTTATTATAATGTGTTTAATCAGTAAATGACATCTATAAAGCTCTAAGGTAGGTAAGAAAAACAGACATTATTAATCTTGGTTATTTGTTCCTTTATATCAATCAATTGTATTTATCTGATTGATATGTAATAAAGGTGATTAAATGTGTAGTGAATTTAGTTTGTGTTAAGAGTATCTCTGTAGTCATTTGATTCTATTAAATAAAAATTACACATCTGGTAAAATACTAAATATATACAAGGCAAAGAACCCCAGAAAATAGCAAACTAAAGAAAAATTATTATTCAGATAAAGCACTAAACATACACAAGAAACAAAATAGAAAATAGCAAATAGGTAGGGTGAGAGCTTTAGTCCCTTGTAACCACCAGGCACAATTTCAAAGTATATAGCTATAGCATTTTGAAACTTGTATTCAAACAATATTTTGTTCTTCATCCAAAATCTAATGACATCAGGTTTTAAATTACCATTGTGCTTTAATGCACTACATTTTGTCTTCTACTTCATGACACACCTGCTGGAAAACCCCAGTCCTCCACAGTTTAATTTTCTGTAACTTAAGATCATTTTGGAAGCTATTAAAGACTAGGCAGAGATGCAGTCTTTTTCCATATTCCTTCCACAGCTTTCATCCAAAAATAGATTTTCTACAGATGAAAATGGTCCACTGACATTTTTGTACATATCCTTGACTGATGTTTTGCACTATAAAGTAATCTATTTTTGTGAATAATGGTTCAGCATTTCTCTACACTGTGTATTTTTTTCTCATAAAAATTTCTCAAAATTTTCTTATATCTGTGAACTTCCTCTTTTTATTTTTATTTAGAAAATAGCCCTTTGAAGGCCTGTGACTGTTAACATTTTAAAAGGAATTAGGCCAAAAACTCTTGCTTTGTTTTAGCTAACTTATCAATTGTTGTAATTTTTTATTTTATATATATACAGAGAAATACATTTTCTTAGGATCTCTTTTACCCCATTTTAAACCAAGTAGTTGAAATTATGTTAGATATATTTTTGCTAGTTTAATAATACCCACAGTCAAATATGTCATATAATATCGCAGCCACAATAAACTTCTCTAAAATATAGAGCTAATTTAAGATCTCAGCATAAAATTTTTATTTTTGTGTTTTTCCATCATTGATGAATTAATAAGTGATAGCAACACATAATAATTTATAACCATGTCTCCTCTAAATGCCAGATCATGTTAGTTTGTTCTCAACTCTTCCTGAAAATTCTGTTTAAATCTGTAATTCTAAGCAATTTAAGATACTTTTTCTTTTTTAAAAAATCACATTTGAACTGTAAAATTTGTGATAAATTTTGAATTACGTGTTGCAATAAACTGGAAATCCAAGAAGAATAATTCTTTCAGATCTTGTGTAAACCAGCAGTACAAGGTAAATTGTAAGTTTGAAGAGGTTTGGCTTTATTAATGAGTATTAGATGCTTTTGCAAACAATTGACATCTTGTTACAGTAAGACAAGCTTGTTTTGGAATAAGAGAGAGTCAACAGTATTGGCAAGGTAGTTTCCATTACAAAGTGTTGTTTATGCATAGCATTTCTATATCTGATACATGCATCCATTTTAGTAGTCCCAGTTTTCATTCCTGGGTTCAAATGTCTTGGTTATGCCACACAGGTGAAGAGAGGAGGATCTTTGGGCATGGTGACAAACTGCAGGCTTTTGGAAATAAACCTACTGTGAATAAATGTGTGGTACACAAGGTCTACAAACTACTAGCTACTACAAACTGTAGCTATATGCTCTAAGGAAAAAATAAAGAATTCAGACGTATCTGTGGGTGACATAGTTATGAAAGAAAAAATGAAGACTAAATGCAGATACATCAAGAAATTAATGATTTTTAGTGAAGATTGTGCAATTTGGGGATAAAATAAAGATGCAGTAGGAGTCCCTCTGATGGCACTTAGAACATTCCCTTGAGGGTGTCTGCGACATAGCTTTGCCCAAATAGTGACAGCAGCAGACTTTTCTAATGTAAACATCTCTGAAGTAAACAGAATAATTGCCTTTGAATATGGATACAGAATCTCCCTCTGTTGTCGTCCAAAGGAAAAAAAAAAAAAAACCAACCCAAAACATAATAAATATTCAGCAAAATCCTAAAAAATTTAGATGCTCACTACCATCCCATGAAAATGGATGTCTTTTCAATATTGTTGTCAAACAGAGATCACAATATATGAAAATGGTTCCATAAGCAATATATTCAACAGAAAATTATGAAAACAGTCACAGAAAAATTTGACATAACTGCCAAGCAAACAGAATTAAGTATATTTCTGTCTCTGGAAAGAATGGTTAAGGGTAGATATCAACAAAGTAACGTTCTCCAGCCTCTCTTGAGAGGTAACACTCTCTTGGATAACAAGAAATATAGTCTTCAACTACACTTTTGGAAGCATGAAGGTACAATATGCTATGCTTAAAATCTCGTTTACAAGCAAAGATGAAACATGATATGTAAATCAAAACTTACTCTTATTATAATTAAAGTCTTACCAGTCTAATCCCAAAATCATTAATAATGCAGATCTAATTATTACAGGAAAAGAAGGAATAAGAGCATGCCAAAACAATTTCTGTGATTCTGTGAAGTTTATTTGCCATGTTACTGTTTAGGAGCAGTGTTTTGCATTTCCTGAATGTCACCTCACTTTATGTCAGTCTTACTTGAAGAACTGAATTAGGCCTAGTTGTCCTCAGTGGGTCAAGGAGGAAAGACAGCTTGTTTCAGAGGCTGATTTACTTGAAACCTCTTTCATGGAGAATTTCTGGAGCAGACTGTGCTCTGGGCATTGTTGAGTTTTGGGTGGTTCATCCAGGGGTCTTAGGTAATCACAAACATTGTTCTTAGTGAAGGATAACTCCATTCCAACAGGATTCTGTTAATTTTTCATGCAAATAATCAAAAAAGAAACGACTCCTCTTAATTTTCAGGGTCTGTTTTATTCTGTCATTGCTCATCCCCACCAGGAACCATCACAAGAGCTCTGAGCAAGTTTTACTAGCAAGTGTCCCTGCCTGTGGCAGGGGAGTTGGAACCAGATAACCTTTAAGGTCCCTTCCAACTCAAGCCATTCTGTGAAATGTTGCTGCTACAAGTAAACTAAGTAAAAGAAATATATGGACAGGTCAAAAAGTATCAGACAGAACAAGCTTTAGCTTTAACCTTTATCCTGAGGCCTTGTCAACTCAGTACAAAGCTAATGATGCATTGCTAGAAATGACAATACGGTATTACAGAGCTACTCAGTGACAAGTATTGGTCTGTGTGCTCGGGAAAGAGAGGAGCAAACCAACAATAAAGCAAAATACATCTGAAATGCAGGGCATCTTTGAGAAGCAAAGGGGAATCTATACGTGCCTGTATCACATTGCAAATATTTGAGGAAAATGTAAAGGTATCCCAATGATTTTTACAAATACATTATTCAACATCGGGGTCTGTGCTCAGGATAATGTAATTTCTCTGAGAGCATTTAGCATGGATTGAATAGGAAAAGAGGACTTTTAGTGATTATTAAACACCAGCTATGTAGGGGTGATATGTGTTAATTGAGCAATTATGAAGAGTTGATGTAGATGGGAAACACAGGTTATTATGCAGTTTCCATTTTCTACAATGGAGTCATATCTTTTGGAGCTCTGTCATCAAGAGAACAGATAAAATGTATTTTTCTGACCCCACAAAAAACCCAAGTGGCTGGAAAACTCTAATCCTTGCAGAGTATGTATTTTTGAGACTTTAAAAGGAATACACTTGAAAACTTCCTTGTCTTATACAGGCAAGTATTCCTAAAATTTTTCACGTTTCTACTTTCTTTTCAAGTTTTCTACTTCCTTTCACAAAATAATGCCTATCAACCATTCGAAATACGATTTGAAACACTAGACAGGCTATTACAAACTATATAAACTGTCAATGGCATATGAAATATCAGAATGTTCTTTCTTTCAAAAACAAATTAAATTGAATACACCGGAGTTTATCTATGTCTATCAGATTGCTGATTTACTTTTTTTTTTTTAATGTGTCCTGAACTTTTACTGAAAGTGATGTTCTGGTATTTGTTGCGGGATAAAAGATACATGAAACAATTTCATTAAAACAATTTGTTATTTTTTCACAAATTTGTGACCTATCCATATATCCCTTAACTTCAAAATTCAAAATGATGTCAGTTCAATATATGTTTGATGTAATTCATGCTTTTTCAGAATATATATGTAATAAACCGGGTATACGGCAGATTCTTAAGAGTTACAGAAACATAAACCGAAGCCAAGAAAAAGTTGCTTCACCAGGTTGCAAAAGAGCGGACAGAAAACTGAAAAGGCACCTAATTAGCATCCCAACAGACCTGGCCTGCACAGGGAATGGCTCCTTGGCCAGCAATCGGGGAACACCCAAGCCATTAAGTTGTTGGGAGATAAGCGTCCCACCACAAGTTCCCAAAGACTCGACATCAGAATTCATTCCTTCTCAGAAGCAGGCTTTTGTCCAGCACCACCGCCTAGAAACGAATTACCTCATACGATGGTGAAACAGCAGACAGGTCCAAGGAAGAACTTCATTTACAAGCGAAAGAGCGGGACTGCTATGGTGATAGTCCATCTTTCAGGGGACACCTGGACGATGCTAGGGGACATGATCGACCACAACCGGCGATCATCGGTTACCAGAAACAGTTTCTGTCCAGTCCACCGCAGAGAAAGGAGACCGCATGAATATGTACACCAACAAAAAGAAACGAAGGAAACTTTGCTCCAAGCGAAATAAACAGTATAAAAACCCACCGTACCGGGACACTGGTGTGAACAGAGGGGGATTTGACGCGGTAGAGGTCAGATCTTTTGTTCACCCAGAGCCGGCTCCCAGGACCAGCTCTGTTCCTTTGATTGTGGCTATTCTCGACCAAGCTTCGGTTGTGGAATTTCGGACTTTAAATTTTTGTTAGCATTCGCGAAATAAATTTTTGTTATTAATTATGAATTTGGCTTTATCGAATTTTCATCTATAACATGAGGAAACGTGTTTTAATATACATATACATCTTAATTCAGTAGTCCTGCAAATATTCTTGAATATTATTGTGATTTTCAGTGATATCCATCTAAAACTTCTTCTGGCACTTATGAAACAAAAAGAAATAAAACCTCTGTTACAAAAATAACATCTCATCCTTTAAATAAAGGCTTCACCTTTCAGCACAACCAGAGATCTGGTACATTTTTCTTTGTCTATATGTTTAAGTGCCCTGAGAGGTATTTACAAAAGAATACATTAGGACTAAAGAGGAGACACTCAGATAGATAATTGTAGAGTATGTATTGGAGACACAGTAGATAATTGTTTTTACAGAGGGTTCCTCTCCTGAAAATGTGGCAACAAGAAACTGGAAAACAGCTGATTTGAAACAAAGATGTGAATCATTATGTTCAAGGTTAATGCAGCTGCCCTTTGCTCTCTTTCTGTATAAATGGTATCATCTGACTCCTTTCTTCACTTTACAGACACTAAGATATGAATTAGTCAGGAGACTTCATAAAAGTCTGCTCGTGCCCAGAGCTGCCGATCTTCACTTTCTGCAGTTCAGTGGCATTTAATTTTAATTGCTCCCCAAGCTTAGGCCAATTCTGGATGGCAAAAGCAAGGCAAGAATCATTCACTACTCCTTTGAAGTCTGAAAAGCCTGTATTCAGATTGCCTCAGGCTCTCATTCTTACATTTATGTGAAAATGTAAGCTGCTGAGTGCCACTGTTGAACATCTACAACACTGAGTTAACAGAAAATGTCTTGTAAAGTGCAGCTTGATTTTTTTTTTTCCTGTGGATTTTATGTCAAAAATGTTAATAAAAATAATTGAAAAGGTGTGATAAAAATTCAGGAAAATTCATGCTAATGAGTTTGGATAGGCGCAGTTTTCAGATCATATTGCATAATCCCTTCATTAAACTCCTTTGGGAGGATTCTGACATCTGTGTATCGCTCCAAGTGCATACTACAACTAAATCATAACTATACATTCTTAGTATGCAAAAGTTTGTCACAAAGCAAAATAAATAAAGATTGCCCTGATGATGGTTTTGTAAAAAGGTGGGAGAAATAATTTTTGTCCTGTCTTTTCATCCCTCTTTCTTTCCTTGACAACAGCAAAATTCAGGCCTCATGGAGGAAATTACTTCAAGCTCTGAGAAAATTGAAAGAGTGAGTCACTACAGGAGATAAGCTGAAGTTGATGATAGTAGAGAGAATAACATATTCCCTTGTGGGTGTTTCTTCATAGGGAGTTCTTTGCAATAGGAAAAAAGAAGCAGGCATCACTACCAAAAGGTACGTCCACTTAGAAGAAGAAGAAAGGAATACATTAAAATATATTTTTCTCCATCCACTGGCACTAGGATTAAAAGTGGACAAGAGAGTTAGTCTAGAGGTGTGACAATACTAAGCTAAATCTTCAGTGAAATTAATATAATTATGTACCTTAAAGACAAAATTACATTTTCAAATGAAATGTGACAATGTGGTTAATGTGGTTTTTCTTCATATGTAATTGTATGGTATCCGTGCTGAGCTGACCAGACAAAAGTACAAATAAAAGAAAAGGGTTGGAGAGAGAGAGCAGAGAATTATTTGTAAACTTTTGTGGGCCTTAAAGATTGTTTACCAGAGTTATTGCAGAAACTTTAAAAAAAAAACAACCCAAGAATCCCCCCCAAACCAACCCTGAACAATCAGAGAAAACAAACACCAGGTTCCAAGAAATCATGTTCTAATACAACACACTTACATTGTTCTGATTCCACATTTCTTCAGACAAAAACCTTTCACAAAATTTCTGTTCAGGTTTTCCCCTCACACTGTGACTAAAAGGAGAAAGTCCCCTTATCAGAAGTGCTTTATGTTTGGGAGGGTACTCATCTGCTCTTTTGAAGTTTGTCTCTCTAGTTGTTTTCCCAGCATGACATTCTCCAAAAGAAGCCTTTTAAAATGATAGCTGCAGCTGCAAATTGCCCCTTAACATTAGATTAAAAAAAAGCAAATACAGCAACTGCAATGTCTTGCCCTGGGTTTCTTTTGTTTACTCCTGAAAATCAATATTTCTCTGATTGTCTTCAAAATAAAAATAACAAGTATATTAGGGGCTTTCACTAACAGAGTACAAAAATTCTATGTTAATTGAACTGCTTGATTTCATTCTTATCTTCAGCATTATTCTTGTATTAAAGTTACAATATTTAGCAAGAACAGAAGGTATTGCTTTTAAAATAACTTCATTTTACTATTAAGTTATATATGTTCTAGTTGTTATAAGTTTAAAAACTGAATGTTTTGCTGATTTTGAGCCAGTTTTTATTCTAATGATTTTAAAAATAAAAATTCATTAGCAACACAAATCTACAGTTTTTTAAGAGCTAATATTACACCAATCCTTTCTGCTTTATGTGTCGACTGTTCCAGAATATAGAAGGCACCCTAATTCTTTTGCTAAGAGCTACCTGGCATCTTAACTGCCCATTCTATAGAAGTACTTAACTATTTATATTTTAGCATAAGTTGAAATATAACCTTAGGCAGACAGTCACCAAATTCCTAAAATAACCTGAAATTTCACAATGAAATAGAAATTTGTATTAAATAAGCTGAGACTCAGATTATGAATATTTGTAAACTGATTAAGTTTATATTTGAAATTACAATCCAGTTACTGTATTTTTGAATTCCTGCAGGCACAAGAAATGAGGCCCTGAAAACATTCCACGTTCTTCAAAAAGCATATTTTTCAAGAAAAACCTTGCTCATCATTATCTGAGAGACACAAGTTCAGCATTTACACTTAACACTTTTAGAAATCATGTAAATAAGTGATCCAATATAAAAGTAAGGAAAAATTAAATAGGGTTCAGTAGGGGGAAGTTATTCTGGTTTGGGGTTAGAGTTTCTTTTCTCTTTTAAATAATGACTAAATTATTACATATTTGTTCCTCAAGTTGGCTTAAAAGTATTTCTGAGGCTTAGGAAAGTATGGCTCAGGCCAAAGTGTTTCTCAGGGTTTATTCTGCCGCTTAAGAAATTTTTGGGGTTTATAATTTTGGGTTATTTTTTCAGTAGGAGTAGAATCATGTCTCCACTTTCATAAGAAAACAACTATTTTGTATTTAGAATTCTGGATTAGAAGTTGGAGAGTTCTATTAGTAGGTGGCTTTCCCGTAGCACATTTTTAATTTCTTCTTCATTTATCCCTCTGAATTTATTCGTGGAGTTTAGCAGTCTTCAAGGAAAGTATTTGCTTTCCTTATTTCCCTCCCTTCCTTTTTTATTTAAAAAATAAAAGAAAAAAATACTTCTGACTATATTATATTATGTTGTGTGTTTAATTGTTTGCCACCTGCTGGGGCTTCACTTCAAATTATGCTGAGACTTGGTCATTAGTCCATGCAGTTATTTCACGCATGAGAATTATCATTTTTAATTTGGCAGAAGTGAACTAGTACCCCAGCATGTGTCCACAACATCCACCTCAAAAGAGCAGTAAAATGAGTCAACTAAGTTGATTAAGACAATAAAGCTATATCAGGATAGCTTCGGGGCTAACAAAAATGCTTACTTAATCCCATTTAGTGTTTATAACTGTCTGTAGTTTTTTCTTTTTTTTTTTTTCTAATGTCACTAATGTGGACTACTAATTCAAGTAGTAAATTAAAATGTCCATAAAGTGGTAATGCATTCTATAAATTTACAAAATCACTTGTTAGAATTCTAATTATGGATATATTTCAGTGTAGAATGTAATATATGGAACTGTATTTATTGAGGTAAAGTCAACATTTTATCTACGTAGAAAGCCTTCCCAAGTCCTACAGGAATGAAAGTCTAATTAAGTTACCCACAAAATACAAACAACTTTGTAACAGATTTTTTGTTTTCCACTCGTAGCTTCCATGTAATATTAAAATCTAGAAATATTCTCTTTAAAGTATAAAATACTGGCTCACTGGAAATTGATTTTTTTTTTCTTTTTGCACTCTGTAACCTTGTGACAGTGAAATGGAGACTTATAGGATTAAAATTTCTTATGGAACTACTAAGATCTTATTATTTTCCACTATAACCGCAATGGACTACATTATAGATCTATTATGTTTTTGTCACTAATCCTCAGTTTTTCATGTATTCTATAAAGCCTGAGAGTCATTAAAAGTAAGTTGACAGATTTTTATGTTCTGGTAAAGATCACAAATAGTGCATCTTTCTCTGGAAAACATTATGCAAATAGAATATTAAGAAGCTTCTGTGTAAGAAATTCTGAAACTTAAATAGGCAAACAGTTAAAAAATAAAATGCTTAGCATCTAATGCTACTGTTTCAAAGTGCACAAATTTCTCCCTTCCTCTCAGTAAAGACAAGGCACAAATAATGACAGTTAGTTTTAGTATGACATGATCTTTTGTTCCCTTAAATTCTTTCTTTCCTTCAATGGTCATGTTTTCTGACCTCATACTGAGCCTTTCCTCCATTTCTCTATGGATTATTTTTAGACACATGCCAAATGTAGGACACAGTACTCACTGAGGCCTTACAAATATAATTACTGAAAAACTCTTGTGCAGAACTTCTATTATTAAATCACAAATGAGACTCTCCTTTTTACTTCAGTGGCACTATACTGAGCTGGTGTGGTATGGTGACCTTGGCTGGCTGCCAGGTGCCCACCAAGCCACTCTGTCACTCCCCCTCCATCAGCATAACAGGAGGAACTTAAAAAAAGCTTCTAGGTAGAGACAGAAGCACCAAGATCTTTCAACTGCCATCATGGGCTAAGAAGATTCTACTTGGGGAAATTAATTTAATTTATTGCAAATTAAACAAAGCACTACCCCACCAGCCCTGAACAGCACAAGGAAATGGGGAATGAAGGTAACCGTTCCGTTTCTGCTCTCCTTTCTCCTCACTTCCAGTGTGGGGTCCCTGCCACAGGAGACTACTCCACAGAATCCTGCAGTGTGAGTCCTTCCCATGGGCTGCAGTTCTTCAAGAACTGCTTCAGCATGTGTTTTTTACACGGGGCATGTTCTGTCAGGAACAGACAGCTCCAGCATGGGTCCCCTATGGCATCACAGGTTCTCTCAGAAAACCTATTCTGTTATGGTTTCCTTTCTCCCTAGAGCCACAGATCCTGACAGGAGCCAGCTCTACCAAGGAGATTCTATAGGGGCACAGCTTCTTTTGGGGCACATACATCTTCTCTGGCACTGGATCCTTCACAGCTGGCAGAGTGGATATCTGCTCTACCACGGATCTCCATTGACTGCGTGGTGCCAGCTTGCTTCACCATGGTCTCTCTCCTCGCTTCTCTGCATAGAGAAAGCAAGGCACAAACTTTTCCTAAGAGATTTACTGGGAGCAGGCAGGAAGGAGCTGCAGAGAGAGAAAAACATCTCTTATCTCTGCTCCCTGTTTTCCCGTGTGGAATGTTGAGTTGGAGATTGTTTACCTGCAAGGACCAATCGGGTCCAGCTGTGTCTGGACTCTGGAGAAGGTCACAAGACTAAGACTAAGAGTTAGTCTAAGATAGGTAAGTTAGAAGGAACTATGTAGTATAGCCTCTCTTCATATATTATTAATGTATTTTAGTGTAGATTTAATAAAGTGTGTTCAGCATCTCAAAGCCTTCTGGAATGGAGTCAGACATCCTTCATTATCTCCCCATTTGGGGTCGCCTGCATTTTTCTACAATAATGGTCTTCTTCACAGGGTGCAGTACCCCTGATTGGCTCAGTTTCACCAGTGACAGGTCTATTTGGGAGTCAGCTGGAACTGGTTCTGTGGGACTTGGGGGCAGCTTTTGGTGTCTTCTCACAAAAGCCACCCCTGCAGCCCCCTTGACTACTGAAACCTTACCATGTAAATCCAATACAGCCGGAATTTGATTATTAATTCATTAACCTTCCTGCCTTTTTTTAAACACAGTTTTGATACGACACCATCAATTCTACACTTCATATAACAATGATTTTGCCTTTCATAAATGCAATATCTTACAGTTTGTTATAGAATTCTGCATTGCCAGGTTTGGAATATTTGTCTAATTTAACAAAGGGTGAAAATGTCTAATTCTATTCTGTAAAAGTTTTAGCAACTTCTTACAGCTCAGTGGCACTTTCAAACTTAAAAATTTCTGTATTTTTATATATATAATGTTCTAACTGGAATGTCTACATACATATTTATAGTCTGTCTGCATCACCACATTATAATGCAGAGGACTTGTGACATTTCTTCTTTTGGAAGAAAACCTCTTATTTTGCCAGAGAACTTTTGCATGTGTAAAGTGCTTTTTCAACCATGATAAACAAAGATCATGGTTTTATATACAAACATATTTTCCTGTATTTCAAGGGAGTAAGGAAATCTTACAAGTCTATTTATACATAATCTGCAGTTCCCCCTTTTTTCCTAGATATTATGGTTAAATCCTAAAATGAAACTAATTTCTTCTCTCCCCCCTTCTTCGCTTTTGAAACCAGTCTTAAAGGTGCAAAACTTATTTCTGGGCTAAACAGATGAATGAGGATAAAATTCAGCATCATAAAGTCACCCTGAGACACCTGCCTAGTGGATGAAGGGCTGGCAGTGGATGTAGTTTTTCTGGGTTTTAGTAAAGCTTTTGATACTGTCCGTCACAGGATCCATCTGGACAAGTTGTCCGGTTGTGGGATGAGCAGGTTCACTGGACCGAGCTGAAGGGCAGAGCTCAAAGCGTTGTGGGGATGGGGCTACATCTGTCGAGTGACCAGTTACCAGTGACTTTCCTCATGTTTTTGTTCTAGGACCAGTTCTGTTTGATATATTCATCAATGATGTGGATGCAAGAGTTGAATGCACTCTTAGCAAGTTTGCTGATCATACCAAACTGGGAAGGGATGCTGACTTACCTCACAGAGGGATCTAGAGAGCTTAGAGCACTGAGCAGTGATTAATGTGATGAAATTCAGCAAGTCCAAGTTCTGGATTCTGCACCAAGGACAGAGTAAGACTAGGCAGAAGTACAAATTGGCAGAGGACTGCTTGGAGAGCAGCCCTGCAGAAAGGGGGCCACTTAGAGTGGACTCTGAATTTAAACTCCTGACCATGCTATTTTTTAATCACTTGGATAGTGAGTTAGCTATATCTAGAGTATTCTACTATTCTAGTTTAATTAAACCTATATAAAGTTATTCTGATTTTAGTGAGTGGCCTTAAAATTGCAGTTCTTGCCAAGTAGAAAGTAAATTCCTTCTAAGGAAATCTGAAATGAGTGGCACAGTTCCAAGGGCATATACATGCATACAAAGGTATATGAGCACACAGAAATTATACCAATGATGTATATAGCTACCTAGCGCTTAATTTGCTGCAAAATTTTCTCTGACAAATTGTTAGACATTTCACAACTACCAGTTTAAACATGCAATCCTACATCTTCAGTTTGCTTTCTCAGAATAGGAATTAGCATTGTAAATCTAGTCAGTCCTGTTCCTTGGAAACTATTCATATGCAAAAACTCTCCTCAGTTTTTTTAACTCCATTTGGAAAAGACCTGGTCTCCCTTTCACTGGACCACAGACCGATCCCTCCAGGTTTAAAATTGTGAAAAAAAATTTTGAATATTAAAACTGGAAATCTTAGTGCATAATTGAGTGGAATACCAAATTCAAATTAGATTACTGCTGTTTATGCAGTTTAGGATAGAGTAGCAATGGGAAAAGGGAGGAGAGACAAATCAAGGATTTACTGAGTTACAAAATAATAAGATTGTGGCTGGGCCAAGTAGAAAAGAGAAAAGAATAAAAATACCGCCCTCAAGAGTCACAAAGACTACACATGAAGATCAAATCATGAGGTGATTGCTAAAGGGGAATTTAAATACTGGAGCATTTATTTGTGGAAAAAAAATACATGAAGCCATAGACATAGACTAAAATTCAATGCCTTATGATGCTGAAGCAAAGGATTTCTGAAATGGAAAACTGAAATAAGGACTTCATAGAATAACAGTTGATTTAAAATGTGACAAATAAACAACTAAGAAAAAAGCTACGAATCAAGATGTCTACAGGCCAAGAGTTAATTAAGATCTACAACTGTATTATGGTAGGATGAGGGCCTGTTGACCATAAAACAAGTATAACATTCAGAAATATATAAAATGAACTGCATTCCTAGTGTCTCCTATTGATTAAAGAGGATTCATATTTGGGCTACAGGAAAAATAACTTTGCAATTAAAACTGAAACCATAGATTCACTGTAATTAGTAGAAAAGTACATAGTGTCTGGAAAACCAGTTAAAGAAATGTAAAAGAAAAAGATCACCAGAATTCTTTGAACCTGGATTTCTGCAAGCTGTTGTTTTCTAACAGAACAAGCAATGTGTGCTAGGAATTTTTCTGCCATAATAAATAAAGTAAATTACTAACCCAAATTATGGTTGTGATCAGCTTGTCCCTAGAATGCCCACCATGACACTAGTATGACTTAGAGTGATGTTTTGTGAAGAGAATTGCAGTACACAGTGCAGAAACAGATGCTTCAGTCAGTTGGGATTAGGAAGTTGCACAGCTAGTCGAAGCTTATGAACTACCAGCTGTGCCCCTGTAAGTAAAGAGAGAGACATATTCAGATACAGAAATCTATAAGAGATCATCAAGTAAGTTCTTGGAGTCTGTCGGAGACAACATTTGGATACAGAAGTTGAAGACAAATCTAAACCTTTTTATCTTTGTTTCTGATGAAGAAGTGAGAAATGACTGAGAACATGAAATTAAAATGTGAATTGGGTATGAAAGATCATTGTAAATGATGAAATTTATTTATTAATATAGAAAAACATGCATATTAAAATTCAGAGATTCAAATAAGAAGATCTGATTGTTCAATAGTGAGTATTGAACATAATATTGAACAATAGTGAATTCACACAATGAATGGAGAGTTTCATAAAAGAACATTGCTGCTAATACAAGCACACAGTAAAGGAAAAAATATAGGTATTACAGAGATACCCACTTGGAAAAATCAGGACTTCAGCAATGAACTGAAAGGAAACAGGTAAAAACCCCACAAAACAAAAGAAACAGAGAATTTATCAAATTATTAATTTGTATACAAACTTAAAAAGTAAACTTAAAAGTAACAAAACAAAAAAAAATTCAGAATTAACTAGCAAGAATTATAGATGGTTAAAAGAAGTAATAATAACAATAAAAATAATAATAACATTTAGTAGTAGTTGTAGTATTTACTTTATTACTGTCTAATGACAAAAATACATAAATATTTTGCATTCTAATTCTTACCTCACTCTGGCTTGATAAAGTGTATGTTCCCCACTCTATCCACAGTTTTTCCCTCTGTGGTTAGTTTTTGGGTAGACTGACAGTAAAAAATAATTGAATACTATTTTGGAAGGACATATGTAGAAAGTATATGACTGGTCAAAGAGGAGACACCATGACTAAACTTCTAATTCAGAAGTCTTGGATGTAAGTACTTAAAACTATATGGAATGAAGTGGGGACATAGTGGCAGCTCTCCAAAAAACAGAAAAAAAAAAGTCCTCAGGAATCATGAGCCACTTTTCACTTAGGTGTCCTTAACTCCAGAACTCCAACAAATAATTAAATAATTTGTAAGTGCTTAGGAGAAAAAATGTTTATAAAGAGATTTCCCTCCAGGCTAGTGAAGAAAGAACATAAAAAGCTTAATATATAATTTTTTTTCTCTCTGCTTTTTCACATTTAGAAATAGTTTTGCCCTAAACACCACTTTGAAACACAGCTGTATAAATAAAATGCATCAAAGCATCAGCTCAGTGAAAAATTATAGAAAGCTATTCTGTTAAGATATGTGAACCTTTTCTGAAAGAGAACTGATTTAATTTGGCATTAAAAAAAATCAGAAAATTGTTTTACAAATGCAGTTCTTCGAGTCTAAATCTAGAAGCTGCATATATGTTCTATTTATTTTGCTGATTAATTGCTTGAAGGTTTTACTGCTTGCTATTGACTATATTAATTTAGAAATGATGCCAACAAAAAGGAAACATTTAAAATGTAATAGTTGCAAAGAAAATGTCATATAACAGTTGAGTGTCCACTAAGTAGTGCTTTAGAAGAAAAATTCATAAAGGAAAAAAACAATATAGAAGAAAAAATAGCAGATAATATGTACATATATATATAAATGTTACATTGCTTATTGTATTTAATAATATTTACATATATTTCTGTTGCTTGCAAGTATCTCCATATATTGAAAAATATTTGCTTTTCTATGATTTTTCTCCAGATAAACAAATGTGGTTGTGTGTATTTGTGTGAGTACATATGTGCACAGGTAGGGTATATGGAGATCTGTATAACTACAATTATATTGATTAATGTGTGTCTAGTGAATAATTACACCCAGAAACATACCTGATTATTTACTTGAAATTTATTGTCTCCCTACAAGCATGTGCAGAATATAAAGCTGAAATCAACAGCTGAATTTACAGCACAGATTTAGCACACATTTAACTAAAAATTGAAAAGAGAAAGTATTTTCATATCTGAGAAATGGGTTCAGATTATGAGACAGAA
The DNA here is from genome assembly GCA_013399945.1 of Ploceus nigricollis. Taxonomy (NCBI): domain Eukaryota; kingdom Metazoa; phylum Chordata; class Aves; order Passeriformes; family Ploceidae; genus Ploceus; species Ploceus nigricollis. Next base: position 168,644 of record VXBC01006342.1, read on the forward strand.
AAAAAGCTTAAACTGGAAAATAAAAGATATAAGAGTGGCATTATTTGAAATGCTATTGTCTTCCAAGACAGAGTTAGCTATCTGAAAACTTAATTAATTATCCCTTTGAGGCTAAAATTGTGATTTGCAACTGATTCCTGCACTTCAGTACATGTTTTCTATGGGAAGTAGTCAGAATTTTAATCTGTTTCCTTGTCTGTATGCTTTGTTTTATTACTTGTTGAGCTTGGAAAAAGAAAGAAAAGCTGAGAAAGCAGTAGAGAAATTAATTCCCTGCTTTTCTGGAAAGCAGCTCTAGAAAGCTGAAATAGAATAATCTGATCTGATATTTGATGTTGTTAAACTTCTAATTTTCAAGTGTTGCAAGGTCAAAAAGAGAATAAGAGATTAAGAACAAGAGAACAAGAAATTAAATGACAACATAAGCTAGTAAGACAAAAAGGTAATCTGGTGTAGGAACACTGGGGAGAGAAGGTGTTTACATACACCCCACTCTCTGGTAGCGTAGTATTCGGATCTTTTATCTTTATAAAAAATGATGTCTACTTAAAAAAAAAAAAAAGAAGAAAAAAAGTCCCTGAGTGTTTAGCAGATTCACAATTCTACCCTGGGTTAGAAATAGAAATAATTGCTCTAGCAGAACATCTGTGGATTTCTTTATGGATAAAAACCTATTTTTTCTTCCCTTGGCCACCTGTTCTTGCCTGAAGATAGCTTCACTATATCATGATTCCAGATGCTGAGTGGAGACAATGGAGTTCGGTTGACTCCACTTTATTGTATGCTTAGGACACTGCCTTGATTTAATCCAGTAATTGCACAAGATATGGTTTGGCAATATTTTGAATAATCAAGTAAACTCGGGGTTGCCAATGTGACATTTTTAGACATGATAAACTTAATATTATTCTTAATATTATTATTTTCTCTTTATTGCTGATGTTAAGATTTCAAATATGTTAATTCATTCTGACAGCTGCTGTCAATGCTTACATCATATACTATATACTGATCCTGATATGCCATTTCAAGTCTACAGATATTTTCCATATTTTCATTTGAAGCACTCTTTTCAATATAGATTTTTTCAATAAATAAAAGGACTATAATCAAATGTCTAAACTACCTTTTAAGTAGGTCTCAATATCAATTGTATGTCTCATTCATTATTTCATGGAGATACCTAACATTTTATAGTGTTGTGATAATCAACAAGGTAGCACAGAGCAATATAACCATGCTAGACTTGTTTGTGGGTTTTTTTTTTTTTTTCTTAGGGGAGTTGCTTGTTTGTTTGGTTTGGTTTTGGAGGGGGGTTTTGTTTGGTTGAGGAGGGTTGTTTGTTTTGGGTTTTTTGTTTTGGTTTAGTTTTTAATTTTTGTGGGCTGTGTGTTTATCTGTTCCTTTGGTACAAGCTAATAGATTTCTGTAGATGTACACTAATATGTCTTAGAAGAGGAACGTGCATTTTTCAGAGTTATAGAGTGAAACATTTATAACCTGGAGTGTAAAAGATACTAAGTAGCAACTTGAATAGAGGTTTTAGAGAAAAACTTTTCTGTGTTGTACATTTCAAGCCAGTAATCTTTCATGATAAACTTCCAACTTGAAATAGAAGCAGGAACTTTTTTTAATGAATAATTTGGCCACAAATCTGTGCTTTTCTAGGTGTTTATAACTATCTGTGAGGTTTTCAAAAGTACATTTTCTTGTGGTTTTAGTGAAATCAATTGCTTCCTTAGAAATATACTAGAATGAGTAGAACTTGGAGTGCAATATATAGCTCTATTTTCCTAAATCACATAGTGAGAGTTCATGCTCAGTTCACACCCAGTTCACACCCTGCTCTGTCTTACCCAAGGTCTCGATTCAGTGTCTTTCATGTCAGGAATACATAGGATATTTATCCTTCTGCTATTGACCCTCTTCCTCACTTAACACTGCAAGGGGAAGGAAACAAAGCTAAAATCCCAAACTGAACAACAAAGTTGAAAAGAATTCAAGTAGTCCTGACATGAAACACAAATACTTTTAAAATGTTGATTTGTTTTTGTAAGATAATATTTCAATATTTGCTGAATATCAGGGGTTTTTTTTCACAGTTACACCCAACACTGACATCTGAAAAGACATTTGGAAAAAAAAACCACCATTCATCAACATTTTGACTACATTTATTATGTCAAGGTTATACCAAGAATGACAGGCTGCCTATTAATTTCAGTGAGAATAAAACTGAATTTGTAATATTAGAATGATAAGCAGAATTACAGAGAACTAAATAGCACACAAACAGAATATAGAATTATTCAAGTAGGATCTTTAGAATTGTGTACATATCAGAACATAACATCATTTACTTTCACAACAAACAAAAAAAAGAGAATAAAAATTATTCGCTCCCTTTAAATATTGTGTTCCTTTCTTTGTTCATGTTTTATACTGAACCTCTGCACATTTGATATCACCTCCTTATTTTCATTGAATATTGCTTTTGATTTAAGATTATTCTAGATTCTCTAATGATGTGGGGGTTTTATTTGGTTTGGTTTGCTTTTTTAGGATTTGTGCAGTTTTTATTTCTTGGAAAATTACAGTAAATTTCAAAGTCATGTAGCCTGGTAAGTGTTTCAGAAGTGATTTATTAATATGATGCTGCCATTCCTAGGTCAGGCTGTGAGCCCTGCATGTGACCACATTAGGGAGATTTTACTCCCATAAGCAGTGCCATTGATTACTTCTCAGAACGATGGTAACAGCATAATAGTCTGACCTTAGATGATCTTAATACTTTTAAAACTAATAATCAGTTTAAAACAAAGGTCCTGCTCTTGTATGCTTATAGGCAAACAGAAACTTCTTTCTGTGTTGCACAGTCACTGGTAAAGATAAAACCTTATTCCTTTGTACACTCCTCTGAAAAAAGACTGACATAAGTTCTAGATATTTATTAGACCTAGGGAGATAGATGCTGTCTAGATGAAATTTAGATTCCACTGTGATAAAGATGTGTGAGACAGTGATAAAGATGACAACAACTATAATGTTAACAACAGAAAGCCTCAAAAGTAGTCTTTGGACAAGATTGCTCAGTTGCATTTAAAAATCATTGTTTCAACAGTCTATATTTATTCCCCATGTCTTCAATTTTTTCAAGTTAGTAACAGAAAAATTAGCTTTCATTTCTTCAGTATCTGAGGGCTGTCAGTAGAAGTGTGTTATAAAATGAAAATATTACCAGTAGTTTGGACATTGATAAAAATTTAGGTATGTATATAGTAGGTGATAGAAAAGTATTGTGTGCTGCTAATTAAGTTATATATTATGAAAAGTGGCAGTGTACTGTACAGTAATCCATTCCCAGTGTTCTAGTAATGTCATTTCTATATTTGTGTATTTCAATGTTTTCTTTTTCTGTTTTAAAGAAAACACTGGATTAGATGCTGATAAGTTTGAATCAGCTCGGGAGGCACTATGTAGTTAAGTAGCCCTTGTGAAAAACAATGCAACTAAAGAAATAAAGGATAAGCTGTTGGTGTGTTAATGCAGCAGCATTAGAAGAGTTAATGGAATTCAGACAGTGTGACTGAACAACAGAAAAAACCCCAAATAAAAACAAACAAGAAGAAAGTTTTGGACATTTTTCTAGGAATAAAAACAGTAGTATTGCTATGAATGTTTGATCAAATAATCAATTAACTAATATAAAAGTGTTAGCTATGATTTTAAATAGAAATTCATGAAGTATAAGGTATAGAAATATCAGGAGTGCTGTATTTGGAATGTGTAACCACAGAAACCTCACCAAGAAGTTACTGGACCCTTATATTTCCGTCAAGAAAGTTATGCTGCCTGGAAACCCACTACCCTTCCCATCTTGATTTTAATATCAAGGATTCCAATCAGTAGATGTCAGTAGAGGTAGCCAATGATTGTTTTAGGATCAGAATATTGATGAAGTTATTAACTATTGGAACCAATCAATGTAAAGGTTAAATTAAAGAGCTTGCATAGTGTGCATAAGATGTAAAAGAATTTCTGTAACAATGGCTTAGCAGGAAAAGTATATAAAAGGGGTGAGTTTTGTTTGTTGGGTGGAACACAGTTTCAGAGGAGTTGTCCCCTGTGTTCCCAGCACCCTGAATAAAGAATGTCTGCTGATTCACATCAAATTGTTGTTGGATAAGTTTCTTTCATCCCATCAGGTTACAGTATCAGAAGATTATAAGTTTAATAAGAGTAGTATAAATCAAAAAATACAATTAGTATTAAAGGAAAGAAAGCCATTCTGAAAAGTAAAAGGTGTGCTCTAACTTTCAGATTGCCAGAGCTGCCTCAACTCTTACAAGGAAATAAACATAATTACATTGATTCTACACTTTATGAAAAAGCCAGCCATGCCTTCCTCATTTGAGGACCTGATATTTACGTTGATGGCTCCTAGGAAATATTGAAAGAAAATTTTAATTCTGAATAGCTAGAGGAAGCAAACTGCCAAAATATTTCATCCATCTCCATTTCCCTCATTTTCCTATTGCACAGATAGAGAGTCTTACAAAAGGGATCTTGGCACAGGGTAGCATATGCTTGGGGAATCACGTACCTCAAAGAGGACTGTTCTCTGAATGTCTAAGGAAGCTACTTAAGTTGGATCAGATAAGACTGCACCCAGCCTTTGTTTTGCTGAACCCAGCTGACCGATTACTGCATATACAGGATCTATCTCTATGGCTGATCTGAAAACACATACAAAACATCACCCAACTATGTAAATTATGTATAAAGGACTGTCCTACATGACTATGTCTGCATTTCCAGGAACAGTTTCTACTCCCTATAAACACCCTATCCACACACGGTATGATCAATTATGCAGCAAAAACCATGTGAGAAACTGATGAAAGCACCAGATTTTTTCTCCCGGAGTGGTTAACACACTAAAACCAACAAATCTGTGTAGGCACAGCAGGAGATGACCGGAGTCTTCAGGACTCTAAAATGCCTTCTCAAAGAGCTCCTTCATCAATGAATCAAATACTTAATTGATTAGGTGGATATAATTTTAATTACATTGTTTCAATTCCTTTCACTGTTTAAGATCAGCTCATTAATTCACCTGTGCAGATGACTAGATGTGGAGTACCTGGCCCATCCAACTAATTAATTACTCATACATGAATATATAGACTGGCCCTGCTCTGATACTCAGTTACATTACAGTTATAACTGTAGGACAAACTTGAGTTACACATATTTTTCCATGCCTACAGTGAGAGAACTAGAGGAAATGGCCTTAAGCTAAGACAGAGGAAATTCAAATTCGATATTAGAAACTTTTTTTCTCTTCTCTGTTAGGGTGGTCAGGTATTGGAATAGGTTGCCCAGGGTTGTGGTGGAGTCACCATCGCTGGAGGTCTTCAAGAGGCATCTGGATCTAATATTGGGTGATGTGGTTTTTTCAGGGGTTAGAGGGGAAGTGCAGCATTGACAGTTGGCCTTGATGATGCAAAAGATCTGTTGCAATATTGATGATTCTATACCTTCTATATAATTGAAGTCGCCCTGCCACAATCCATGAGCTAAGAAGGTGTGAGATAGAGATCTTTTTTTCAGTCTGTCATTCATGGAAAAATCTGTTATTTTCACCACGATATGTAGGAATTGCACTGTTATTTAATCGTTCAGTACCTGAAACGTACTTAGGAATTTTTCTATTTCTTCCCAATATTTTTATAGTCCAAAATGAGGTACAGTGAAGAAAATCAGTTAACTGAATCGTTTCCGTAAAAACTTTCTCAGAAGGGAACTGTCCACAACAAAAAATGTGTTATATCTTGGCTATTTAGTGTAAAAATAATCCATGTGTTTGTGTTTGCTAAATTCACAGCTGTAAATCTCTTCTGAAGTTGGAACCAGAATTTTTCTTATCAGAACTTGAAAGAAGTTATTTTCTTGGGTTTGGGTCTTGGGGTTTTTTTTTGTTACGAGACAGTGGGAGTAGAAAGTGTTGCAATCTGAGGACTAAGCATTAGCATTAGAATACATTATGGAAATGGGTATCTAAGATTTCGGTTCAGTTCTTAGTGTTTGCTGTTCATGAAGTATCACTACCAGGCATGAAGTCTGCATGGCAAAGCACAGGGCTGCTAGTTAATATCTCAGGATAACTATAACCTGTGCTACTGTGCAGTTTTGCCTTTTTTTTCCCTCTCAGCTGAGAAAAACCTAATAATGCTATAATATTTTTTATTCTAGAATTATTAAAAAAAAATCTCTACCACTGTGGGTTCTAAACATATCTTGCTCAGAGCCAGCTACAGTATCTATGATTTGGGTATCACTGCATTATGTATATATTGCTGATGAAAAGCATTTGCAAACTAAGTAATTGTACTGTGCTTCAGCTCCCTATCTGTAAGTGGGAGATAGCAGCATTCCTTTTGTCTTTCTCATTTAGACAGTTCTAAGACTCCAAGACTTTTTTATTATTGTTTGTTCAGTGGTTAAATCAATATTATAATTGCATTGAAACAAGTAATTGTTAAAAATGGATGGAAATACTCAGCCAGGTAAAGACACAAATATAATTTTTATTTACAATTGAAATTACAGGCAAGTTACACGAGGTAACCTGTATGATACAAATTTATCCCTGGTGGATCATTCTTAATCTCTATATTGCAATATGGGAAGAAATCCAATTTTTCACAGCAAATACTTCACTTTAGTTAGACTGTTAGGGGAAAATATGCCCCAAGTGTTTTGGTACAGAGATATTTACAACTGGCCAATAAAGCTTATGCTGAGTTCATCAGAGTTACTCCCCTCCAAACCTCAGGCTAAGCTCCAACTGCGGATTCTGACAAGAGCAGACAGCCTTCTAACATTTCTTCAACAATTTGCAGACATGAATTCTGAAAAACATCAACTTCGGGGATTCATGATCTAGCAGCTTTGCTTTCAGTGACAGAATGCAGATTTCTCATCTGGCCTTGAACTGTCAGAGTTTTTTATGGCTTTTTCTTTGTGTTTCAACTTCCTAACTTGTAAAAAAAACCACGATTTTATTGGTGTGCTGACCATGCATCCTCTACACTGTATTTTCTGCTCAAGGGGAAAAATTTTCACTTGCAAAACTGAAACTTGATTTCACACTTGGAGAAATTCCACATACCTCAATTTACAGCTAACACACTAAAGTCTGATGTGTAAGACACAGTGCTCTGGATGTAAGGAAGACTGAGAAGGATCCAAATATGTTCCTGCCTTAAATGCACGTGTCGTTCTATAATTAGAAGAAATCACTTTACAGAGAATGGATTTTTACAATGAATAACGTGATAACATAACAAATTAAATAGACTAGGAATCACCAAATAACAATAAATTATTATGAATACATTGTTCTTTAAAACATTTTTACCATTTCTGTGGAAGAAAATGTTTTGACAGGTCAGAGACATTTTAAATACTGTTGATTAATTAATGGACTTGAATTTTCAAATCAGAAATAGCCAGAATTTATTCTCAAGGCCTGAATTTCTTGTATTTTTCTTGTATATTTGAAAATCTTGCATTCTGAAAATAATCCTGCATTCAATTCCATTTTTAATTCATATATCATATCCATTATCACAGCATCTGTAATCATCTACTAATATACAGGGGACCTTAACATTAATATGAGTGTTTCAGTATTTAGCAAGTTGTCTTCTTTTGATAGATACCAGTTCGCAGATGAAAACACACTTGCATTGCACCCACCATGATTAAACTTTCTGTTATCAAAGACACAACGTTAAAGGGGAAATCAGGGTAGGAGGAAGTGCCTGCTTTAAACAACTAAGCAATGAAAAGTCCAGACAGAAGGCCATATAAAAACCAACTGTGTAGCTGATATGTCAATAAGTTTGTCTAATTTTTTTCAAAAATACTGAAAGGAATTAATGCTTATTCACATACATATTACTTAGCCATGCTTTCTGTCTCTTTTCCCTTTGAACATCACACCAAAAAGAAGAAATCTAATGCAATTGTGAGACATTTAAGTGAAGGAATTAACTAGATCCTACAATATTCATGCTAGCCTGCACATAGTGGCAGGTCAAAGACAGTAATTATTCCACTCTACTTAACACTTTTTCAATTTAATCTGGAATATGGAGTCCAAAGCTAGACTATTCCATACAAGAGACTCACAAACTAGAGGAAATATTGCAATAGTCCGTCACAGTGATCATAAAACATGAGATACATGAAAAGTAAGACAGATTTGGGTTTCTTCACCCTAAAGAGAAGACAAAGGATGTCTTAAGCTACCCAATGAAAATTTAAATTGAAGGGACACACTTCTCACATGTGCACAGTTGAAAGGCAGTGAACAGCAATCGTACCAGATAAGATATAAGGAAAAACATTGCAAGATAAGAATGGTGTAATACTGGAGAAGGTTGCTCAGAGAGCTTGTGGAATATTCACCTGAGGAGCTATTCCTGATTGTCTAGGAAAAGTCTTGAGCAGCCTGATGTATCTCCAACTATTATTGACAACTAAAATGTTTATATGTTTTCATAATACTAAACCGGAAAGCAGTCACAATATAAATAAGCTAACAGGGTGACTAACAGTCACCTGAACTTGAATAAAAGTGTACTGAAGCAGTGCAACTAACAGCAATTTATAAGGATTTTGTAACACTGTGATGTCATAATCAAACACAGTTTTACATAATTATGTATGCAATGTGATCACCAAAGAAGCTGGGTGTAGCTGCATGTAGGAAGTGGAAGTAAGAAGTTGCCAAAGAACAAGAAAAAGGAAGCATAACATTGCAAATGATAGCTCCTCAAGCATACAGAAACTAGCATAAGAACAGAAAAAAGAACAATTTCAGAAGCAGAGGATGGAGGCAAAGACATAAAAACCATCAGGCTAAACTAAACAAATGAAAACTGGAAAGAAATCACACAATCTTACCTATCTCTGATGAGGAGCTTTCAAGTTGGAACATCCACATCTTGGTCACTAAAAACTACCAAGAACTGCAGATGGATCCAGCATACTGCATCACTCCCACTGTATGTTAAATTCACAGCCAGTTTAGAAGTGTTATGAACTAAAATTTTGGATTTGCTATGACAAATACTGTGTAAGAAATTGCCATCACTTAACCTGCTCAATGAGTGTAATGAGTAAAGTTCAGTTTTAAAACTGAAAACTGACCTGACTGAGCACTTCTAAACACTTTATCATAGTAATTTCTAGCTCTCTGATGTGTGTATATAAATATTAAAAAGCCCTTCTGTGAATATATATATCTATATGTGTGTGTATATATATCTTTTCAGTTGCTACAACTGAAAGGGAAAGACCCTTTTGACAGTGACTGATTCAGGGATCTCAGTTTCAAATTGGAATTGCATCTGTTTTAAAGAAAAAGGATGTCTTGTTATAACAAATAAGACAGAATGTTAATTTTTTTTTCTCAAAATAGGCTATTTCACCTTGTTTTGCTTTCCCTTTATCTATAACTACTTGCCATTTTGTGTCTTTTTATGACCTTCTGCTCTGATTGTAGTAAGAGATAGTTACGGATCAACATCCAACACTTAAAAATATGTATTCACATTAGTGCACATATATGAAAAGAACAAATTATTATTGACAATAATAACACAATAACAACTGACACTGTTTAACCTTTAACTAAAGAAACGAAAGCACTTTGAAAAGTATATAAGTGTGTTACATATTCTTGACTGAAGCATCATCTCATCTATCACTGAAAGTCAGATAGTTCTTAGCTGGAAAGTAAGAGCCTTTTCAAATGTACTGTGTCCTTACAGGAAATTTGAGATAAAAGATAAATCCAGTTCAAATTATATTACCTCCTTGTGAAGCAAACAATTGAAAATTGCCAAGAAAAAGCATGCAGCTTTTCTTTCTTCTAAGTCTCATGGTGTTACAATGACCTGGTGGGAAAAGAATGTGCAAGCGGAAACTAGAATTCAATAAAATTAGAGAGATGATTCATATTGATACAGACTAAATTATCCTTGAACCATCTATGGTAGCTCTTTCAAAATAGAAGTCATACAATTATGAAAAACTTAACACAGAAAAATCGTAAGAGAGGGTGTGACTTTTGAAATACTGAACAAGAAGAAAGAATGTAAAACAATTTGTATATGACTTCTGTAATTTAAGAAAAAAGCTATAAAGTTCCTGCCTTCTGAATTCCTGAGCTGAAGTTCAAAACTATTTTCTTAATTATCATCCTTTTCCTGTGTTCATTTTTCCTCTCTGTTTTCCATGGAATTTGAAAGTCGACATGGTTTCTATTTAATTAGTGGTAGAATCCTACCCACAGATCTGCTTAGTGTCCATGGCCTTACTGATACAGGAATGACATTAGTTAATTTCCCTTATGACTCCAAACTTAAATTGTGTAGGACTTCAAAAGCTCTTTTAAGCATTTCTTTCTCAAAATAACACTACAAAGTGATCTACACGCTTGTACAAAACATATCAAATGAAAATCTAGACAAAATGGACTTTGGAATGCAGAGCAGGTTCTGACAATTCAGATGGAGTTTAAATCTGGCACCATATAGGTTTATCAGCAGCAGTTTTTATGATTTACATATAGTAAGATCAAAAATACATAAAATCATTGTTTTCTTGATTCTTAGATTATATCTGCATTTTACATGGTTTCATCTAAATGAGTTATCCATGATAGAATTATCAAATGAGTCTTAATAGCAATCATTATATTTAAATGCAGAGTGAAAAAGTAGATATTCAAAATAGCTTTGTCCCTGTTAATCAGAGCATGTACCTCTAAAAAATTCCCATCAATTTAAAGATACTAAAATATGCTGAAAATGAGCATACTAGTTTTTCAAGAAGATCACCAGATTGATTTCATACTACATAGAATTGAATAAAGTTATGATACAAATCAGACACAATAGAATTTCTAGGGGAAAAAAAGGAAGCAGGCTGCACCTGGTATTTGAAATTAAGTCCTACATCTCATACGTATTTATTTTTTGTCTCTGCAGCTAGCCTAGGGCATTAGTTGTTGTCCACCTACTATACTGTGGTGTGGCCCCGGCGCGGCCATGGGCTGCTGGAGTGAGTGCCGGCTAGCACAGCCCCTTCAGTGGCCATCGACCCCGCAGGAGTGGCCACCCCTGGGGAATAGCCCGAGCTGCCCAGGTGGTGGTGTGTGCTGACGCGGCGTGGGTACGTGAGCACAGAGACGCTGACACGCTGGTCCAGGGTAAAGGAAGGAAAGACCGGACACTTGTTTCCTGTCCCAAGNTATACCAATAACTACTAACTTTTTGAAAAAAAAAGATTATTCCAGGGTAGAAAAAATTGAATGGGATTAGTGAAGATCTTTAAAACTATTAAAAAAAAAAAAAAAAAAAAAAAAAAAAAAAAAAAAAGAAAGAAAGAAAAAGCTGCTTTCAGAGTACAAAAATTAGGAGATTATCTATGTGTAAAATACATGATTAAAATAAACTACTGGGAAAGAGACGTGACATTCAATGATAAACAATAAACTGATCTCTTGAACAGTTAAGTTTCCTCTGATTCATTTGTTTTTTAAATTATTTCTGAAAGAGAAATACTAACAAACTTGAGGTCTAGCTATTGCTATGCCAGCAGCTATATTATCAGAGGGTATGCAATGAAGGGGCAAGTTTCTAAATACAGAGTGGCTAAACCCAAAATTTACTTTCAAGACCATCTAGTCTGATCTCTTGAGCTAAATATAATCTACAATTTTAGTCAAGTTAAACATGATAGTAGTGTGTTGTGAGTTTGAATTTCAATTCATGTTAAAAACAAGATTTCAATGACCTCTTATTTTTGTTCATTTGAATAAATGCTAAAAATGCAGATGTCTAAATAACATTTTGACATTTTCTCAAAATTCTATTCTAAGCCCTCTAGATAAAAGTGCCACACCTTATTACTCTTAGATCTTTTAACAGGCAGAAAGGAAAGACATTAAATATAAAGAACAAAAATTAGCATTACTATTCTACACTGCCTTTGCATGGCAAATTTCTGGCAGCAGGGAGGGAGGAGTTCTGCAGGGATGGTCTCTGGGAAAGGAAAGCAGGAGATGCCACCATTTTAGACAGAGCCAGTTCAAGATGGTTCCAAGATGGACCTGTTACTGGCCAAAATTAAGCCAATCAGAGATGCTATGGTGGAGTATTCCTGAAGTACTGCAGCCTGTGGAAAGGACCCATGTTGGACCCTTTCATGGAGTGTGTCCTATCAGAAAGACCTCAAGCTTAAGCAGAGGTACAGTGGGAGGAATAAGGAACAACAGACATCAAGTGTTTCATAACATGACATCAACTGCATTCTCCCATCTTATTCTTCCCACAGCCAGCATAGTTGGGAACAAAAGAAGTAAAGATGAACCTGAGAAGATGTGGTGGGTGGTGGGAGGAGAAGGTGTTCTTATTGTTTCTGCTTTTTACTATCTTAATCTATTTTTAATTGGAAAAGTTACCTTCTTGTCCCACAAAATTTTTTAAGTGCACAAAATTCCTAGTACCTACCCCTTTTGCTGGTGTTCTATCCTTATCCTTCCATTGCTCTTTTGACTCTAGAGGTCCATGTAATCCATCTGATGGTGGTTTCAGAGTGACAACATTCAACATTCAAAAGGAAGAATATGATGTTTAGTTTATTTTCCTTCTTCAGTCTAGGATCTGCTTGGGGTTATTTTAATATATTTGCTTTTTTACTTCTGGTTATTTTCAATTAACCTGCAAGTTATATCTGATATTACCATGTAAGTATTTTCTGTGTGTGTTAAATGACGTGATTGTGTTCTGCTTCTTACCCCTAAAAAGTTTAGTCCACCTCCAGATCTGTATTTCCTTGGCTGACCATTTTAGAGATGTTCGTAGATGTCAAGTCTCTTTATCCATTACACAGTGTAAAAATCACTTGATCATAGCTGAAGAATAATTAAAAATCAAAGAGAATTTTAAATTAAATTTTAATCAGCAGTTATGCAACTACTGAAGACCAGAGATTTTAGCACTGCAGCATAGAAACCTGAAATATTTGTGAGTTTTTCTCTCAGTTTACTTGCACTTATACTTCTGCAGTGTTCAAAAATATCCTCAGGAAGGTCTGTCAGGTATTAACAGGTGACAACATTTGTACTGCAATAAATGTGCTTTGCTTCATTCTATCTAATTTTGCTGTCACACATTAGCAACAGCTGACAAAATCAGAATGGGGAAATATCATGAAGAAACACACCAGAATATAGCTCAGCCTGACTCATCAAACATACAAAGAAACCAGTTATTTCTAGTCTGATATCTACTATAAATTGGGACAACAAACATGTGATCCAAGTTTAGTAAAATAGACAACTGTAGGTGAAGAAAAGAGATCCTAATTGCTAGGAAACCTACCAACAAGGGGCTATCACTGTTTCTCAGGCAGATATACATTTGAAATGTCACTAATTACTTTTAGGGTGTAGGAGGGACGGTGATAAAAAGAAACAAAAAAGCCAAAGCCCCCTAAAGACATGCAAAGGAATTTTTTTCTCTTTTTTTAACTCTGTCTCTCAGGGAAAGGAAATCCATACACAATAAGAGTTAAGAAAAGGAAAACTTACAAACAGTATAGTTCTAAAAGTCAAGCCTCTTATCCTGTCCAAATAGGAAAAATCCATCTAATTAACTATTTAATTGAGTTTAACAAGACTGTTTGTAGTTAATTCTAAATGCACTAATACGAAACCTAGGGCCTACGTTCAATGGTTTTTTGATCCCTTTGGATGTTGCTCATAATTACAGTCTGCTCTTTAATTATTATTCTTCATGTATTCAATTTCTGATTAATACCAAAAGCTTGCCCTGGAGGCTGAAAGTGCTGAGGTGGACACTGGTGATTCTGTGGAGAACAGCTCCTTCAGCAATGTGCATCTACTCAGAAGCAGGCAAAAATCAGCTTTCCACTCAAATCATGGCATTCAGAGCTCAAGGCAAGGGAATATACTCCAGCAAGAGAACAACCTCTGATAACTCTCTAGGGAAAGGATATTGAAGAAATAAATCTATAACTCTCAAACACTTCTTTACTTTTATTGAAGAAAAGTGTGTTACATTGGAAATTAGAACAGTTTTATCTATCTATTGCATATATTATGCAGTCACACAGTACCCAATTTTTGTTTCTTCTCTTCTGCTATTATGTTTTCCCCTACTTAGATGTATTATACCATACTGCAAATCTGAATGCCCTTTCTTTTTAGCTTCTATGAAAAGTGAATTAAAAATGAAAATTATTTGAAAATGTGCTCAGGGAACAAGATTAGAGTGTTATTAACCTCTTCTGCATTTTGATGCAGAATATGAAGGAACTATGTATGGCCTATATTTCTGCTACAGAAACATGTTTCTGCACAGCATTGCCTTTGACATCAAGAACTACAAGACTGATCACACCTGCTGTTTTGGATTTTTTCTTTAAAACATTCCTAATGGTCTTTTGAGGTGGGAATATGGACAAACAGTTCTAGGAGTACTAGTGTCAGAAAGAATCTATTAAGCACAAAACAGAGTGGTGCAGGGCCATACAGCTGAGCAGCTCAAAATTTGCCAGGTCTTAATAGCAGACTAGCCTAGAGAAAATTACATATCCTTGCTCATACAAAAATAAATAATTTTGAAATGTATGAAATCTTACTTCCCGCTGGAAGTTACTGAAAAGGACGTTTGTCCATTTGGAATTCATGGGCTGATATTCATTGAAAGGTATGCACAGGCAATAGTCACAAGCAAGCTTTACATAACTTTTCCATATATCTTGAAATCACAATTCATTAAAAAATATTTGGGGCACAATTCTGAAGGCTCCAAAGTCTCACCCACCCTCTTATGTTTCTCAACATTAGCCTAATCATTATTCCTATATAACACTCCATTTTCTGTAAATTGAGGTATCTTGTTTTTATCCTCAGGAAATAAAATGCTAACAGGAATTAGCTAGGGTAGAGAGATAAAAATTCTTTAAAAAACGATGATTTTTTTTTCCCTTAGACAATCCTGGGATATTCCAAAGGTACATGTAATACTGGATATCATCCTGTAAAAATATTGATTCTAGAGTTTTTATCTTTTTCATACATTTGTAAAATAACCTTAAAATATCATCTGCGTATTTCCCTATGAATTTATAAGGATCCATGTTACTTCACATAAGATTCCAAACGTTGATTGAAATATCCTAAGTAAAATTTTGAAGGCACTTATATGAATGAGCTTTCTGATTCATTTCAAGAGGCCCTATTTGACACTAAAGGAATGTCTATAAGCAGCATATATATACATATATGCATTAAATTTTATTTCAAATGTAACAGCTGAGATAAAATGTGCAACAGACAGATAGATAGGTAGATAGATAGGTAGACAGATAGGTAGATAGATAGATAGATAGATAGATAGATAGATAGATAGATAGAATTATTCCTTTGAGACTTTCCATGCAGCAATCTATAGCAGAACTACTTTATGCTTGTCACAGAACTCGGAACACTGTTCTTTCTGAACACTTAAGGAGAGCAATGACCTGATGAAATCATTTGTGACAACATTCCCAGCACGTAGGGAAGCCTAAATCCAGAATTATCGCATGACATGAAGCCAGTTAATTCTGCCAGCTTAAGAGTTTAGGTTGATATCAGGTGTAAGTCACCTCTTAATTCATCAGAATCATCTCCCTCTAAGTCTTCAAAAAGACAAAGTCTAAGAATAATTCTTTTGGTAGAACTGGATATGAAACTGCGTATATTGGGTGACAAACAAAAGAATCATGCTTTTAAAAATAGATGCACATTGCATATGTAGAGTCAAAAATAATTATTTCTTTCCTTTTTTCCCCCCATATATTTTCTTCATTTTTAGAATTTGTGTGTGAATTCAGTAGTTTATTACTTCCTCAAGAATTCTTTCAAACCAAATGTCTGTCATTGGTGAAACTGGATGCTCAAAGTGCTGCCGTTAAGCCACAAGAACCAATTTTCATAGAGAGCTATTTAAGTATTCTAGAGGAGCATTTTTGTATCAGACAGACTGTAGGGCATTTGTGATTTGTATAGTTTTAAATGGAAGGGGGAAAAAAAAGTGTAACTGATGGCATAGATATTTCTCATTGTGGATATCAGAACTATGATACTTATCATCCAGTACTGGATATATTTTAGGGAGGAACTCTGTTTTCTTTAGTTCACACTGAGCTACCAGTTAAAGGAATCCATATAAAACTGCTCCCAAGGCAGGAATATTTCTCAGAGGGAACGGTTATGAAATGTACCTTTTCATAAAGTGCTATGAAATTTAAGCTCAGCCGTGGCTCCTCTTTGTCCTATTTGTCAATATTGAACTCAAACAGTGAATCAATTTCTTTTCTATGCTAATTAACTAATAATTTTTTCAGTACTCAGTAAGTTCTTATTTTTTTTTTTCCCTTGCGTTATTATCCTAGGGGGAAGGTGGGCCTCCAAATAATTTTGTCTCATACTATGTATTTCTACTGCTACCAAAAGGTAATATATTATGAAACATCTCTCTGTAACAGATGAAGTAAAAGCATGGGAAATCTGTGTCTTCAGAATTATTTCTCAGTCCTGATTTGGAGAGACAGATTCCATGAGATTAGAAAATAGAGACTTTTTAGGCAAGCATTTGGTCTTTGGGCTAGTTGGATAATGACATTCCATATGAACTTGTACTGGCTGTAAGGCAGATTGTAAGACTCATTGGGACACTGAAGGATTTTCTCTCTGTGGCCCAAAAATTAGCTTTAAGAATAGCGTATAGATCATTTGCGTCTATAAAATGCATATAACTTAGTATACTGGTTTAAGAATAACATAGAGGATTGTGTTGCAGCAATCCCAAATGGGGAATATAATAAAAATTCTGGGAAATAAATAAGTGTTGCAAAAAAAGGAACCTTTTTTTGCACTTAATATCTTCATTATTCTTCCTGCTATTATAAATTATTTTCAAAATTGGGAAAAACTTTTAAAATGTATTTTGATATAAATAAAATTGATGTCTCTCAGAAGCAGAGACACCTAAAAATCTCAGGTAATATATAATGTCATACATTATGCTAAATAATCAGAATTAAGAAAAGAATTTATAAGCATTTTTTTAATGTATTTGTTTGGTGTGTGTTTTTTTTTTTTTCCTAAATTACCAATATCAGAGTTATGTTCTCAGACATGAAAAGTCCATAGTAGGGAAAATCAGCCTAAAAACAAACTGGGGAAAGTTAAGGCCAAAAAAATGAGAGTCCCCTATTCTTAGAATATTCCATCATGTCCAGAAAATAATTAAGGCCAAAAAAATGAGAGTCCCCTATTCTTAGAATATTCCATCATGTCCAGAAAATAATAACACCTAATGATTTAAGTGCTTCAATAATTATTTCTTATTTATGTAGAGGGTTTCAATTGTCTTTTCTATACAGAATAAAACTTTCAGGTATTTGAAGAGGAAAGAGGTATAGTTTTGCTGAAGGGAATATAGGCATTTGTATTTTCAGCCAGAATAAAATCATTGGTTGTGACTGTCTATGTTCTGAAATAGAACAGAAGAAAAGACCAGAAGAGGCATGAAAGACTTCAGATTTTTTTTCTCTTTAATTATTTCAGGTGTTTGCATTATGTTTATTCACCAGGCAAAATTTATTTCTCTTCTTTGCAACTTTTTTTTCAAGATTTGCTGTATTGCAATATTTGTTATAAACAAGGTGAAATTTCCCATTCTTTTCTTTCTTAATGACTCAGCTTTCCCTCAGTCTCTTCTACATATAATTTAAAAAGTTAAAATACAGGAATTGGCAT
The DNA here is from genome assembly GCA_013399945.1 of Ploceus nigricollis. Lineage (NCBI taxonomy): Eukaryota > Metazoa > Chordata > Aves > Passeriformes > Ploceidae > Ploceus > Ploceus nigricollis. The sequence continues at coordinate 186,558 of VXBC01006342.1, forward strand.
AAAACACAAATATATATAGTAGAATGACAAGAAAAATTCCAAAACATACTATAAATATCCCGTCTTTGCAATATAAGCAATTAAGCATTCTTTAGGATTAAAAAAGATAGCTAATAGAATATGTCTGTTCTTTTAATCTTTTAATGCACTTGAAAATATTTGAAAATGAACATATTAGGAAACAAAAATGGAAAATCAAAAAGCAAAATTCACATGTCAAAAATATAACGAAAAATATGCAGAGGATAATAGACTATCAACAGGGTTCTGTTAGTAACACGGAGGAGTCTATAAGCCATAATAGAAGTCAAATAGTTGGCATATTGAGGTGCTGCACACAAATTTTTAACACGTAAGACTTCAATTTGTAAATTGTACGTGTCCTTTTTAGTACAGAAATCTTCTGAAATTCAATTGTTGTTGAAATTGCTTACAGTACAAAGAACATATTAACCTTAGACATTCTTTCTAAACATACACTAGTAAAAATTTTAAGGACTTGTAATTTCCTTCTTTACAGTAGCATTTTGGGAGGTTTTATGAAGTGGTACAGTATTTCTTAATGGTGAGGAATCAGTTTATTGGCTGCTGTAATACAGCTCTTCCCAATTCCAGAAGAAGGTATTTATGGGTGCAGTTATAATGGTCATATGAGAGCTGTTTCTTCAAATGCTACACAACAAATCTGGAAACTTGAGGCTTGTGTTTGGGAAGGGAAAGGCAATTTTGCAGTAAAAGGAAGCTAATGATGAAGTCAGGCTGAGAGAGTTGGAGTTGTTTAGCAGGGAGAAGAGACAGCTCCTGGGAGACCTTAGGTGAGCCTTCTAGTAACTAAAGTAGGGTGAGGAGGGACTGTTTATCAGGGCATATAGTTATAAGATAAGGGGTAATGGCAGTAAATGGAAGGAGGACAGGTTTAGATGAGATTTTACAAGGAAATTCTTCACTTTTGAGGATGATGAAGCACTGGAACATATTGTCCAGAGGATCTGCGGATACCCCACCCCTGGAGGTGTTTAAGGCCAGGGTGGATGGCATTTTGAACCACCTAGTCTGGTAGAAGGTGTCCCTGTCCATGGCAGGGGGGTTGGAACTAAATGATCTTTCAGTTCATTTCCAAGCCAACACATTTATAACTCTATGACTCCCGCTGCTTCACAATTAAATGAAAAGTATAGAGGAATTTTCTTTAAGGATTTTGTTGTCTTATTTCTTTGTTTTGATCACTTTGAAATAAAGTAATTGTTTCAAGAAATAAAGTATTTAGCTATTAAAATAATATATAAACTTTATTTTTTCCTTCAAGTCAGAAGATATTTTTATTCCTTCAAGGCCTATGCATTCATTTAATTCAAAAAAAAAAGAAGATTTGCTTTAATTTTCTTAAGAATTTCAGAAATCCTGGTGAACTTAGGCATTTCTTGTGTGAAATTTATGAAGTGATAGAAATTACCTGAGACAGTCCTTACAAGATAAGACTGGTCAATTTTGCTAGGAAAAAAGAAATCTTCTAATATGTTAAACTGGTATTATCTTCCAGCCAACAACAACAACAAAAAACAAAATGAAAAACCCAGACAAACAAAGAAAAGCAATAAAACATGTTAAAGTTTTCATCTGGAGAGATAATGTATTATGCCATGCACAAAAAAGACTTCCGTTTTTAATATAATGAATTACTTATTGAAAATTGTGGCGTTGTGTGCATAAAAAGTTTTTAGATGAAATTGGAAAATAAGTTCCTGTTGGTATGTTCCATACACCCCTATTCTATTCCCCTCATAAGGGTTTAGCCCAAGTTGTTGGTCCACAGGTTTCCCGCCACTTGGCTTGTCAGTTAAATGGTAGTCTTCATATCCCTCCCTTCTTCTCCCTTTTTTGGTGTTGTCAATTAAGTGAGCTCTGCCTCCCTCCCTTGTCAGTCACTGTAGCCACCCCCCCTTGCTTTCACGAATGTTCTTTGTCTATTAACCCTAATGCAGCATTGTATTGGTCCCCAAGACTGTATCCCTCCCACACTGTGTCCCTATAGGATGCTGCTCATGATGTCATCCCTGTGTTGTTTCTCCCCATTGGTTCCTTTATGTTGCCTCCCTTCCACGCCCACGTAGTATCTAAGTTGTTGCAACACTTTAGGTAGCTGACATCTGTCCCTGACCCGTCCCGGTGAGGTCTTTATCACCCTTCTGGGGGAATAAAGCCTCCTTGGAAAGTATACAGGTGTCCTCTCTTCTGTCCTTTTGCTGCGGATCCTCGCATTGCTCCTCGTGTCTGCTTCACCCACATCGCAGCACTCACTGCTACCTGGACGGCTCCTGCCTAGTTCCAGGAGCAGCCACTCCTGTGGTGCCCACTGCAACGCAACAAGCTTGCTAGCCGGTGCTCCAAAAGCTTGTGGCAGCAAGAAAGCAACCACAAAAATTACTAGGCATAAACTAGAATGGAATCAATAGTTTTTACCACTTCTAGTTACCTTGTTTTACTGAGTTTACTGATTTTTCATAAGTGAAGACTTTTCTGAAAAGGAGGCAAAGCTTTTGAAGACTGTTATAATGTGATAATTTTACAGAAATAAATCATGTAAAATTAAAACATCATTCTACTTGTTCACAAGAGTTAGGAAATCAGATCTTATAGTTTGACTATCTGAATTATGAGCAAGTTTATTACAAAAATAATAGACCATACTAGGTAGGAACATGAAATAATTTTTTAAAATTAAAGAACAATTAAATTTTGAGAATTTTTTAGTCCTGAACGTATGCACAGGGAGGGGAGTGAGATAGTAAAATGTAGAATTTTTAAGTATACACTATAAAGATGAATACCAATAATAAAAATGGTTAAAGGAAATACAGTTTTCGCAAGAAAAATGAGTGCTATAAAGCTCCTTCCTCCAAATTGCATAAACCTTTACATTTTCACAATGAAACGTCTAAAAACAGTGGCTACAATTCAGGCTGAAAATTATGCACTTTCATTTTCTCTGGAAGACTCTAGGGGCACTCTAATGGAACTGAAGGAGAGTCAATTGGGATGGAGTGACATGAGGCCAGATGCAACTGCTGAGCTGTTGGTTGTGGCCTCAATATTTTCTTGGAAACAAAGGGAATGGAGTTTATATTTGGCAACTGGTTGGCTCGTTATATGTGCTTTTAGTTTAAGTGCTTAAGAACCTTTTTTTTAAGAAAAAACATGTTTGCCTGTGGGTATTGGTTTTATGTAATCCAAACTAGAAAGTCGCAGATAAATTTTAAATTCGATACTGAGCATGTATGTTCATTATGTAAGATCTGCTTCATCTGACCATGAACTTACATTCAAAGCAACAGAGGGACTCTATTGTATTTTATGTAGGGAATGAAAGGAAAAACCAAATCACCCTAGTGTTTGTGGTCAAAACAAGTAAAAGGCAGAAGCTAGACCATACTGAGTTACTGGAATAGAGGATAAGGAAATTTTTTATGATTTCAGGAATTATGAAATTATTCTAAGTTTGACAAAGGAAGAAAATGGTGTCCTAGGAACTCCTTACCTACAGGAATCTTCTGTTCCTCAGAAAATGAAACAGTGGGTGAAGAATGGCTTTATAGGATCAAAAAAGACTATAGCAGATATTGAAGTTCTGATTAAATAGATGAGATTTGCCAAGATAGGAAAATAAAATTCTTAATATAATTCTACAGAACCAGAGCGGAATCCTAAAAGACAAAGTCATTCCATATACCTTCCTTGTCTTTTATATTATTTCAGCTAAAACAACCGAATGTCATAAGAAAAAAATACTGTGAATTTTAACTAAATATTCAATTTGCTTTTAGTATTTCTAATCACATTGTGATCCTTTTCAGCTTCTCACATTATTTCCTTGACTCTTCCCAGAAATTCTTAAAGTGAAAGCTAATTTTAGGTTTGTTCACATCCCAAGGTAAATGTGGTGATTAACAATGCACTGATTGCTCAGTAATAACTGTTTGAGTATACTCTTCTCTTTTATCTTGCTTAAGAGTGAAATGCAGATGATCAAAGAGAGTTTCTTTCCTTTTTTTTTTTTTACTGCCTGAATACAATGAATCAAAACAATGTAGTCCATGATTATCAAGCTGGCTAAATATTAGTCAGTTTAATAAGTGGTGTAATTCAAACTATAATCATTCTATTTAAATGAAAACCTCACAAAGCACATATGTTTCATGAAAAATGCACGCAAAATGTTCATTAAGAGTTATGTGTGTTTTAGGACAGGAAATAAATGCAGGAGGTCATTTTTGGGTTGTTTCTCCCCTTACCTTTTCTTATTAGCTTGCAGATATAATTATCATATTACACGGATTGGTTATCACTGCCTTCATATTAAGTAACTAAAAAATTCCTATAAATATTTTTTTCTAGGTTTGCCAGATACTATATGATTTCAGAATTTTTCAAATAAAGGAAACCATATCCTCCTTGCAGTTATAGGTGTGGGGTTTCTTTTTGTTTTATTTCTGTTTTTTTATTATTTTGTTTATCTTTTATCTGAAAGGGTAAAGAAATTACATTCTGTTGAAAGTTTTAAGAATCATTATCCTGATGATGTGTTGATTTGATGATTAAATCCCCTATGATTCCTTTATTTGATTATATATGACTTCTTAATGCATTGACAAGTCATCTTCAGAGTTCAGAAGTGTTATTAACCTATTTTACATGTATATACAATACACAGATGGACACTGTCCACCTGGGCAAGCAAACAGAGTAATCAGGCAGCATTTTAATTTCAAATCCCTTGATTCTATTAATAGATTTAAATGTTATTTTAATAACATGAAATAAGTGGGAACACAAAAAATCTCTGAAGGCAACTAGCAGAAATAAAATTTCAAAAAAAATCATTCTTTTGGGAAAAAAATTTATGAACTCTTAATGGAAATCTTAATAAGTTATCATAGTAGCTTGATTCAAAGATTAATGATTGCCTGATGGATTAAATCCAGAAAAATTATCCCCCAAAGGAAATGCAAACTTCTTGTTTTTTCAGGCATGAAACAACTGTATTTTTGTCAAGCTATAGTTATATTTACATGTGAAAAATCACAAGAATATATGTTTTAACTATAAAGAACCATATCTCATTTTGCTCTACTCAAGGGAGCTAGTACAGATTTCAACAGATGAGTTCCCAGCAAGAAAATAGCAAATTTAATTCTGATTGAATTAGCTTTTAATCAACTTTTAATCATGTTTTCATAATGATCTAAATGCTGAAGATATCTTGTATGCTGATAGGCATGCGACTGCTAATGGCTTCTGAGACCTTAAAGAAATTGTTAGCCTTTTAGATTTGGAATTTAAATTCTAGAGAAAATTTTTGATGCTGTTTTTAAATGAATTAACTGAAACAGCTAGATTGCTCTTCAAAGCATACATAAGGAAACTGAAAAATTACTTTTCTGTCCCTAGGCAAACTCCTAAAGGCTATTCTATTCATTGAGTACTCAAGTTGAAAGACTATTATAACAGAAATATTCTTGTATTGCATATGAACTTTCAAGCAATTTTTCTGATTACGGCAAAGGTCTTAATTTTAACATTTTAAACTAAAACCTAGTCAAGAACTGCTATTCAATGCCACAATTTTACCACGACACAGATATTTTAAAATGCTATATTTCAAGTATTATTAGGCTATTAAAATACAAATAAACTTAATGTCTACATATTTTTTAGGTGTTTCAATAAACTTGTTTAGTATTTCTGTCCCTGGGCAAAAAAAAAAAAAAACAAACAAACGAACAAAAAAAAACAAACAAAAAACCTAATAAATAGGTTCTCATATATTCAAATGGTAAATTTTATTTTTACTCAGAATCATACACAGGAGGAAGTAGTTGTTGACCAAAACCCTAAGAAAACACAAAAACACACACACAAGCCAAAACCACAGTTTTTAATCTGATGCTTTCTTCCAAAGGGAGCTATTAACACTACTTCAAGTTTTAAATGGGAACAAAATGAAACAAAAAAAACCCCAAACAATTACAAAATACCACAACCACAAATAAAAAGTATTCTACTTGATAGCAGCCTGAAAATTAAATAACCCTGCCTAAAGTTCTGTTGGGAAATTTAGGATATGAAGAAAGGATTGGTATTAAAATATTCAGTCTTAATCATTGTAGAATATCACAACAATACCCATATATTTTAAAATAATAATTCCATTGGTTTGTCCCCATTACCCAAGTCTTTTCCAAACACTTCATTTACCTCCACTAAAAATGTGCTTTTCTGGCCTCTCTTGAAGAATGAAAACAGGATATGTTGGAAAAAGCCTTTGTTAACATGATTCAAAAAAATGGCTTGTCAGCTAGGAAAGGGAAAATTTTAATATTTTAAAAACATGTCTTTTAATTGGGCTCAATGCTAAAACTCTTGGGAAGTATAATTTAGAACATCTCCAAAAATTGTCGCCTTTGAATATAAGGTTAAGCTATTAACCTTAGACAGTCAGGCATACTTCTCATGAAAACAAATAGCAAGTGTGGTAGTGTAGTCTTCTTGTGCCCATTCAGAGAACAAAGAAATGGAGGAAAGAAATGCACAGCATTAAGAAAAAAAAAACAGCTGCAGAAATAGCAGTGGTTCAAGAACTTGCAAATGCTGTTTTGTCTGTTGGGAACAGCAGGTTTTCTGGTGACAGACTAAACTCTGAAATCTTTAAATATAGTACAAATGTAAATTAAGAACTGAACAAATATCATTCAGATATCAAGAGAGTTGATACTTCTTTTCCCCTTTCAATCGGTGAAGGGGTATTCTGAAACATGTTGGTTAGGCGCTAAACCTTAAACCTTAGCATTAGTGTAGGATTCACCCTTTATGACTAAAATGATTCCCTCTAGAAAAGAAAGTAAATAATAATAATTATAAGAATGCAAAATAAAACCTCAAAACCTTATCCCATGAAACAAAGAAAGCTGGCATGGGAAATAAGGTAGGATAAACCATTCAGGAGTGTTCTGATGAAATGATTTATCATTACTTTATTAAGATGGATACTTTTCTCCCTGAAAACATTTGTGACATTGCAAATACAATTTCTAGTGAAGCACACAGAGTTGTAGAGAAGAAAAGAGAAGAAGACAGAGATGCAAAGTGAAAGAATAATGATGAAAATAATAATGACAGTGATAATGATAGTAATAATAATCCTGATTTAGGCCATGGTCTTGAACACAGATTGCTAAAAGCCAAATAAAGCAATGTAAGATTATTTTGGATGTGAATCTAATTTTTGTGAACATTTTCATGTCCTAGGTTCATGTCAGTGCAGAACAGGAGCTCCTGTCATGTCTGCAAGAGGAGATGATTTTCTTGCCCAGGTTTAAGCTAGAGAATATGAGATGTGAGCCAAACTAGATTTACTGAATTCTCCAGGACAGAAAATATTTACTTTCTGTCCTGATTCACCAGAAGTAAGCCTTCTTGATCCTGAAAATACCGATAATTTGTTGCAATTAACTTTTGCATGTTACTGGTATATGGAATACAACTTAGGCAAATATTAAGAAATTATTATCAAGTTTATTCTATAAAAATTAGGACAACTGCAGAAAAAAAGGAAGACATTTTGTTAACTATATCTTTTGAAAAAAGTAACTGTTTTAGTCAGTTCAAGTCTACAACAAATTGAAATAATCTACAGGAAAAACAAGTTCTTGTCTCTTAAACTGTGCTTTATCTGAAATGTGAGCTCACTTAATCTTTGTTATATTGCATTTCTTTGTAAAAAGTTTATTCATCTTAAAAATTCAGTTTGAAGAAAAGGTGTTAAAAAGCTGAGAATTTTCTCCCTCTTTTCTCCTAGACCCTGTAGAGCAAATAAAAGGTTAAACCCAAGCAAAATCTCATTTAGTGCTAAGTATTGGCCTGTAATCATGTAAAACCTGAACATTTTTAGCATGTAGTTATCTCTGTTCTGCATATCAAACCTAACTAGTGTAAATGTCAAGTTTTGTGTTCTCAAATATAAAACATATTGATGTAACACTTCATGTAGTCTTGTTTCAATTTCCACTTTTAAAGAAACATTTCTTCAAATGCCAGTAATGACAGAGGCGCAGTTGCATTCTCACCGCTGCTTATATGAAAAAAAAGCATGTTGGAAAGAGACAACTTATTTAGAAGGGTTTACTCAAGACATGTCATTTTTGTCAGTATTTTGAAATGTCAACTGCCATGCAAACAAGCCTGAAGCAGTATTTTAGCACTTATTTATTTGATGAGCAGTAAAAGAGACACATCGGTTGTTAAAAAAGTAGACATTGCTGCATGCCTACAGATATGATAGTTATGTGATTCAACATGTCATATATGATGAAGTTACCCTACCTGCCACTCCAGCATCCAATATTTTTGAATATTTATCTACTTCAGTTGCACATGCACACTTCTGAATACAATCTTCATTAGCAGACACTTTATTGGCCATGAACTTTGACAATAGGAACTAAATCTCGAAGCCAAATGTATGTTTATTACCAAACTAATGAAGCACAATCTGAGAAAGGTATATTTTAGGCTTGCATTTTGCATTTGCCTAGTACACTCTGAATATCACATCACACTCAAGTATCAGACTGCCACTGAAAAATCATTGGAAAACAATAAAACTTTGTAAGATTTTCATTACATATGACTTCAGCAGCAGTGAAAAACGCAGAGTCTAAAATCAAAATACTCTGTCTTATACAGATTGAGTTAGAAAAACTTCTTTAAGTCTCACCTCTAAAGACTTACCATAAGGTCAGAAAGTACTGCCAAGGTCAAGCAGGGAAATGTGATCCTTGGGCTCAGAAGGAGAATACAGAGTATATGAAGGGGTGTGATTTTCTCCTTGTATATTACATCACCATATCAAGTGGTTGGTTTTGCTTTTAGAATTTGTCAAGATTGCAGAACACTGAACAAAGGACACTTAAATGATCCAAAGCACAGAAAATAAGAGTCACACAGAGAGACTCGATAAACTCAGCCTATTGAGTTTATTGAAGAGAACTTTGACAGAGTACTTGATTATTTGATTCAGAGATATAAAAAAATGTGAAACCTATAAAAAAATAGGTTCAAATTCTACCTTGTATGTAGTTACATTCCTTAACATAAGGGTAATTACTCTATTACCCTAATAATAAGGGTAATTAAGCTCTAAAAGATTATACTAGTAAAAAAAACAGTAGACTCAGAGTCCCAAAAAACAGATTAAATATCTTTTTGCCTATCTCATACTTCTAAAGGAAAAATAAATATGATGATGAGCAGTGGTTTTTTACATTTGCCCATTATTATGCATAACTATTCTAAATTAAATGATTAAGTGAAAAATATGATAGTTCCCAAGATCTTGAATGTATTTTCTTATTATTGTCTATGCCTGTCACTAGAATACAAGTAAAAAATAGTAATAATATATATGTATAAAGTCTGAGTCACATCAGAGCACATGGCATTATTGCAGGCCCAATGGACAATCCTGGAAGATATGTATGACTTATAATGTCTTGAAATCATCAGATGATAGATTTTAGAGAGGAGATCTGAAAAAGTATAGGTAGTTTCAGCTACCTACTTACCTGTTCCCAAAATTAGGTGCTAAAGAAAGACACTGCACCAACTTTGTAATAGTAGCATTAGTTCAATAATCAGTTCTCACCAAAAAAATACCCAAAATCAAACGAACTTGAATAATTGCTGCTAAGGAAAAAGCAAGACAAAAACAGAAGTCCTTCCAGTTTTTAAACCACTACATCTACACACAGAATTTAGCATAACTCATAATTAATAATGACACAAGCCATCAGTCCCTCTAATAATCATAAAACCACAGAATAGATTTGGTTAGTAGAGACCAGAAAGATCATCTACTTCCAATCCCATTGCCATGGGCAGGGACAATGACATGTTTCAAACCAGAAGAAAATAAATGGAAAATAGCACCACAGCATACATCACAGTCAAGACGGCCACGATATATGGAATATCACCATACAATATCAGAAGGCTTTTAAGCATTCATCCTTACAACATAACATCATACCACTTCAGAAGGCTGCAAACATCTGCCCTCCTTGTTCTGTAGCCCAACCTTTTATACCCCTCATGTTCATGCATTGCACCTGTGTGCACTCTGTTCCCTTTGGTGGTTGGTCAGCGCACCTGGGCACTCCATGGCTCATTGCTTTCAGTGCTGTTCACCTGCTTCTCACAGCTGCACCCACTGGGGATGAGGCTCGGCCGCAGCCCCACTCCCAGTTACCACAAACTGTGTACGTACAAAATAGCGTAGAGATAACACACTTTTGAGGACATAAGTCAGAATAGCTATTTCTTGTTATTGCATTATCAAAATAACTGTTTACTTCTGTCAACAATACAACTTTGCAGAAGTTAGCCATAAATTATTTTTTTAAAACAGGACCAAGTAGGCTAGGGCTACATTGCTAAATATGACACTAGGAAAACCCTGTAGCAGATAATGCTGTTTCTTCTGTACTTTTTTAGGCAGTAAGTCCAGTCTTGTTCACAAAATACAATGAAAAACTGTATATTTTAAAAAATCTGTCACTTCCTGTGCTTACCCTTTTACCTGCATTAGTATTCGGTCTCATATAACTGATGTCTAATAACATCGAGACTTGAAATTTTTTCGGGGTATTTTAGGATATCAATGAAAATTTGAAGCCAATATAAACTAAAAAATCCAAGTCTAACCTCCATGAATTGTTTTGCCTTTGGTAATAACGCATGAAAATATTTAAATAACTCTGCTAGAGACACTGCTTTTGTTTTTAAAGTAATGCTTTTTGGCTCAGTTCATACTAAGTTCTGCTCAGCCAGCTCCTAAATTATTCCAGCTTAAATAATTGGCAATGCCATTCATTTTCCATAATGATAATGAAGGTTTCATGCACAATTCTTCAAGCCATATAATAGTGGAAAACACAAGAGCCAAATCTATAATCTTAACTGAAATGAAGGAATTTCTGCTTCTGAAAGTGAGTCATGTTCAAACTTGGTCATACATAGATCCACTGATACTTCTTCTCTGCTATATTCATTTTAGGTTTATCAGCAAAGAGTTTAGTGGCTCCTTAAATCAATGGTGCATTTAAAAAGTTTAAAATCAGGCAAGTACATTAGATCTAGATTTAATTAAGGGGTTTGAAAATTAATTATGTATAGCTATGCAAGGAAAAAGCAATTACATGAGGGAACAGACAAACAGATTCTGATGTCTTCATAAAGGCTGGTGTTTCTTCACACATATATCCTGTAATCAGCATAAATGTAAGTTATTCATTAAGATTTTCACATGAGGATGAGTAGTTAAGATATTTCTAAATGTCACCACAGGAGCCAATTCACAGTGGGCTGGACATTGAGTATTGTTGCAGCAGACATATCTGGTGTCATTTTATCATTTACTGACTTCCACACTATTTGAAATTATTATGACAGTGACACACTGCAAGACAGTATTAGTCTGTTCAGGTTCTCTGCTATCTGTTGAGTATGAATGGAGCTCTTAAATGAGACCAAAAAAGAGAATAGAAGCTGTGACTAAGCCAACTATGGAACAAAAACAAAGATAGCTGAATCAACAAAGTGAGGAAGGATTTGAAATATCAGGTATGACATCATGCTACACTCCTTGAATAGCAACAGTCTGTATCTGTTATGAACTGTTTACTTCATAGGAGCTGAAATACTTCCCTGAAAAGTAGAGGTCAGAGTTAAGTCTGTAGCCTATGCAATGAAAAGATGTAATTTGAAATAAGTTGTGTAAGGTTTCAGGTAAAAGAGCATTAGAACACTGGATCCTTTACATGTTATTTTGACTATTGGCCAAGAGATAATTAGACAGATGAGAACTCTCATGGTAATTGATTGATTCCCTTTGGTTCCCTAAAAAAGTATTTGTCAGAAAGCACTAGAAGCAGGCCACAACTTATAAGAAATACTGAAACTAGTAGCAGTAGTAACTACTAAACTACTAAATTAGTAGTAGTAAACCAGCTTTTTTTTTTCTTTCTCAATGCCATAAGAAGGAATTTAATAGCAAAACTAGTGATGTGGAAATATGCTTGACTCAGATTGCTGCATTCATTCTATGCTCATTGAAGGACATCAATATTCCCAGAAATCAAAGCTACCCTAGGTCTGCATACATATTACAAGTGAAAAATAGCAAAATGGATTTTAGTCTCCATGCAGTAGAACAGTATTGAGAAGACAGGAAATTTAACTTAGAACTAATTCTACTTTGGCCACTTGAACAGGACAACCAGTAGCAATCAGAGAACATTCAGTGTGATTCTGGAGAGCATCTTTCTAAATATTCAAAAGGAAGAAAGCAAGTAATAATGATTTGAAAGCATAATGGGAATCAGAGCAGAAACAACAAGTCAATTCAAAAGCACACTTCTCAATAAAACAAAGCTGAAACACTAATGTAGAGGGTCCTGGCTACCTCAAGGCTGTGTCTGCCCCTGGTTCCCCTCCTCAGGCTTGACTCTGATCCTCACTTACAGGGTGATGTTCTGACCCAGCTTTAGCTGTGCCCCAGCTCCAGTCCATCCCTAGAGAGGTGCCCCATGGTGCCCAAGGCTGCCCCAGACCCACCCTGGTCCCTGACTGCAATGGCAGGGTGGGCTCTGGCTGTGAGGCCATGCCCTGTCTACCCTGGTGGATTGCGCATCACTCCCCACATCTGGTACCCAGGGAGCTACAGCTCCCACTGTGCCCTAGCACTGGGAGTGATATGCCATTGTTGCCCTACCATTTCTGCCCTTACATGTACACCCTTTTAATGACTCGTGTACAAAAAGCATAAGCATGAAGACCTGTTCTATACTTTTAGTTAAAGGGGAGGTCAGATTCTTTACTATAACTGAGGGATTTGGAAGTGTCTAAAAGACGAGTGTAAACAACCATAGGCTTCCCCAGTGACAAAGCCTCCCTAATCTTGCAGGAATTACTGCTTGTAATACCTGTCAGAAAGATTACTAAATAATCTACTTCAGAAATCTCTGGGATGGGAGAACATTGACATCTCCATGAAGACATTATTAAGCAACAGACGAATTATGTATATCCATAGCTTTTACTAAAGAAAATACTAAAGAGGTCATATTAAAGTACACCTTTAAAGCCTAATATATTTTGTAAAACATCTTTATGAATCGACTTCTCTTTTTTTACTCACAATTTAAAAGTTTACCCCAACCAGAAATCCACAAATTTTCACTGTACTAGACATTGCATCGGTAATTTCTACTGGCTACCCATCCAATAACTGCAGTTTCCATGTCTCATCACTGTCAACATGGCACTCTGGGCTCTGTCAGCGTGGCTGTGTCATGACATTGCTTTCTGATCCTATGCGTGTTTTGGCAAAAAAATAAAAGGTCTAAGCAATCTGGAAAATCTACCTCTATTTTTAAAAAAAAAAACTTAAATAAATCAGGAAAATTCCCACAAATTAAAATTATCTTTCCACTAAAAGGAATACTGCCATTGCAATGCAGCAATTGACTGGATCCAGAGATTAGGGAGAGAGATGTTTTTGCTACCAAACAATATGTCTGCACTATCTGAAAACCCTTACCTGAAGAGATGGAAATTTTAAAATAATTAGAAAGAATTTATTTATTAAGCACAAAGTTTAAAATTCACACCACACTATTGATAAATAAATATATCATAAGCAAAATTAGCACACATTTCATAATTTCTGGAGAGAGATTATTTGTTTACTGATGAGCATTGCATATCTGTGGGCTTGATTCTTCTTTAATTGGTACTGCACAATCAGGAGGTAACTGCTTATGCTTCACTTAACAAAGGACAAAAGTCCAGCCCATTGGATAACACATGATATACCTGTGAGTGTTTGATAGTATTCATAAAGTCTCTGTGATAAGAGCCTTCAAATTTAGGCAAATAAAACCACTTGTAAACTATTTTCCTTTCCATTTGCAAGCTGTTTCCATTCATCTTCATGCATGAAACAAAATTTTATGTCTTGCCTACGGATGAGAAAGGGAAAAAATATTTAGCCTGTATTGGCTCTTTACCATGCTAAGTAGCTACTTTTGGAGAATAAGCTCCTATTTTTTCTTCATGGGCTTTAGTCAGAAAACAGGGTCTTTAAAGTAAAGAATGTGAAGAGGAAAATAGAGCATACACTGACTGTTTAAAGCTCTCTCACGCACACTTTTAAAGTCTTGCATTGCATGGCTATTCTTCAGCCCACAATATGAATATTGTGCACCTGAATGTCTACAGGTCATAGCAAACAGCACAGCAGTATAATCAGCAGGACTGTTTCATTTCATATATCATTCACAGCTTGCTGCTGTGATTCTAAATCTGTCCATAACTTTCTCATAATGTAAGAAGGACAAGAAGTTGTAATTGGCTTCTAATCCTAAGTAAGTTTTCCAGGTTTTTTACTATTGCTTTTCCTTTCTCCATTTGGAGGATGGATTTTTTAAGTTTGATTATCTAATACAAAAAATAAGGAAATGTAAAGTTGGGATCTAGAAACATTTTAACATTAAAATGTTTTCATTTACATAACAGGTGGTCAAACATTTATGGATTAAGTGAGGACACAGTTTAAAATTAACAACTGGATTTTAGAGTATGAGACTGAAGCTCCACACAAGTAGTTGCATAATTTGTCCACCATTCTAAGTATTTACATGTACTTCATTGTTGAAAAAAGTATTTCGCTATCTACTGGCATCTCGGAAAATAAAATTAAATGACAAAGTATCAAGCTTCCAGCAAAAACAAACCAAACCAAAACCAAACCAACCCAAAAAACAGCTGACAATAGAAAAAAAATGCTGAAGTTGCTATTTTAATTCAAACATAAGTTTTGTATTTTTTAGATGAACATTTGAACTTTGAATACAAGTGCTGTTTGATCTTCAAAGACAACCTCCTCAGGGCACAAGAATAGTCTGTTCTTGTCTGGCAAGTATGGGAAAAGGTCAACATAGATGAAGACTGAGGTCCTGACTGAGCTCAACTCCAGAAAGGAAGCATACAGATGACAGAAGTGGGGACAGGTTACATGGAAGGAATGCAAAGTCATTTCCCTTCTTGTAGGAATGGATGGAGGAAAGCCAAAACTCAGCTTGAGTTGAAACTAGCAAGGGAGGTGAAGGGTAGAAAAACAGCTTTCTGTAAGTGTGTTATCAGGACAAGAATGGATAGACCTGTTGTGCAGTGGGACAAGGGATCTAATGATATGGGTCATGGAAAAGGCTGGCTACTTTGTGTCTTTTTTAGCAATCAAATAGCAATCAGTTTATAAAACCCATTCAGATAGGGGTCAGCATATTTGTATATAAATTAACTGCTACTCAGGCATGATCAAGGTGTTTACACAAGAGAGACTTAATTTGGTTTTGGTCATCTAGTTGTCAAAGGCTTTAGAATTCTCTCCATGGCTCAAAGTTGAACTTTTGGTTTCCAAAAATCTTCAAATCATTTCAGGGTTGTGTTAAATTAGGATTAGTCCAGTTTCTGTCTTAGAAGTAAGCAAAAATATTTCCTGGGAATTTGGACCTGGAAATTACACATTCTTGTAGCTCTAATCCTAGATGACTTTGCAAAACTCTTTGGATTCCTAGAAATCTATAAAGTCATAGGCCTAATGTTTGGTTAAAGGGGAGCTGTGATAAATAAGGGAATGGTTAATTTAGTCTTTCTAACATTTTTGTATATTTCAGAATTTAGTCCAGAATTTCATTCTGAAGCATGCACAGTTAACCTTCCAGAAGAGGGTTTCGTGTTCTGGTGTGAAAAGTGGAAAGATGTACTATTTTATTATTACTTGTATTTCAACTATTTTTTTCTCAGTATCTACATATTTTTACAGCAGCACAAAGAACAGTAATAACAGTACCATCACATCATGCCTACTGTTGTTTGCATGAGAAGAGATGAAGGAAATAGCTACCTTACTTAGGAACTATTATTGTTAACTCAGGATATGCCACTTTGCCATTGTGTTGAAATGGTAGCTTTCTGATGTAAAGCAGCCTGGAGCAGAATTCAGCACTGGTGTTGCTTATTAGATAAGTAATAACATAGAGGACGTGGGGTTTTGAAGAGTAAGCCCTGCTGTGTGCCTAAGGGCACTCTAGAATTATGAAATACAACATGGCATATGTGGCAGGGGTGGGTGACTTCTTTTAATTATGTATGTTTTTGGATCAAGGCATCACACAGAACCCTTAGTGATAGAAACTGGAGCATGAAACCTGCAGTCCCACAATAGACTAGGAATTTTGTTAACTCATCAGGATGTTGAATAATCTACTGTAGGTCTACAATGGAAAATAATAAAACCTAAAGACTTTTCTGCTATTGTTAATAAGTATATTTTAAATTACTTCTAAGACACAATAAAATATCTTTCTTTTAGAAACCATTATATGTAATTTCCCATTTGGACAATGTAGTCAAACCAGGGCCTTCTGACACCTGGATGTTTTAAGATATCCCAATTAAAATGTTAATTGCTTATTTAATTTGATTTGCTAATATCAGCTTTCCTTAAATCCAAGTATGACCAAAATGTTACAATTAATAACAGAATTTAGTAATATTTTCATAGAATAGCCAAACACAATACATTAGCATTTTATATAAGCATGAGAGTTAATATGGCCATAGAAGGGAAATATTTGTGTGTGGTTGCACAAGGAAGCAATGAAGAGATAAAAAGTTGCCAGACAAATGCAAGATAAACACAAGATACCACAAAGAGGTAGAATATCCTGGCTATGCACATCAAAAAGCTATGCTGGAATCAGAAAACACAGATTTTTTTGGCATAGGGACAGGGAGGCATTAGACATGAGAATTAAATGAAGAAAATGGGAGAAGAAAGAAGACAAGCCCAGCTTGGTTTTTTTTCAAGGAGCACTCAAGCCTGGTCACCTGGGCCTTGATTGCCAGGCCCATCCAGGACTCTAGCTGCCACTGCTAAATATTTTGCTTGTTTCATGGCATTGTATATTCAGATCTAATTTATAACATGGTTGCCAAAGACGGTTTTGTGTAAGTAGTGATATCAGTTTATAATGTGTAAGAATTAACCACTGTCTTCAAGTGTCCAGTTATTGTGTGAATTTGATAAGTTCACATCAGCAAACACCCCAGGAAACACCCTTCATTCCTTGATTCATTCTGCCTTTAACAATCAGTAGGATACTTAGAAACAATGTAAAGCATCAGAAAGGTAGAGAACTTTTCTCACAATCATCAGTACAGCTCATGAGAACAGTTACCAATTTTATTTACATTGAAATTTA
Source organism: Ploceus nigricollis (assembly GCA_013399945.1). Lineage (NCBI taxonomy): Eukaryota > Metazoa > Chordata > Aves > Passeriformes > Ploceidae > Ploceus > Ploceus nigricollis. The sequence goes on from VXBC01006342.1 coordinate 203,936, forward strand.
TCTTAAGGCTACTACACTGTGTGTTGGTCCGTATATTTTTAAAAAGTGGTACAATTTTAGTTGTTAAGCAAGTAAGAAGCAGCATAGGAAGTTTATTGAGCTTTTCAAATATAAATTTCACAAAACATTTTCTTTTTTTCGCAAAATCTTAAATTACTTTGAAGATTTAGTATGAAGAATTTAATCTTGTAGCTTTGTTCAAATAGGAACTATTCCACACTAAACTTAGAGAAGAAGATGGAAGAACAAAGTGTTTTCTTGATTTTTCTGACAATATGAGGTGTTAAGCTGCAGCTGAAACCCCAAAAATTGTGTTTCTGTGTCCTAGGCTGAAGATCTCTCCTCAGCTTTTAAAATAAATAAACTATAAAAATGGCAAATCTAGTGCTTTCTAGACATGTTTAGTTTTTAGAAGTTTCATTATATGATCACAGCTGAAAAAAGAGGATTGTTCTTTGTTTATTGTCCTAAAACCCAGAAGGATTTTCAGCACTTTTAATTGTCTTCTCAGTATGCAGAATTGCTTGTGTGTGTGAAGGCTGAAATATCAAACTCAGGAGTTTTTCACAGTATAGATAACCTTTTTGACAATTATGTGCTGATAGTTTTGAAGACTCCACTTTCTTGCACCTTGTGTGTTCTGATCAATGAAAACAAAATACATGGCATGCAAAACATAAGGTATATAGTGTATGGATAGTGGGTCAACAAATAAAGCAAATGGGATATTAAAAGAATTGTAATGAAAAATCCATTATTCTGAATTGAAGGTGGATTCCACCAGAATAGTACAAACTGCTACTGCAAGGAATACAGAAAGGCTCACCTATGTGAGAATTTGGAAAAATGGCACCTATAAAGGCACTTAGACAAATGACTTTTCCACAGCATATTAGGTATGAAAGGTTGATGTTAGAACAAGTGTGGGAAGAAATTTTGCACTTTAACAGATTTATGTATAAGTAATTTCTATGCTAGTATGCATTGGCCATAGATGTTAAACCTATGCTTATACTGGTAAAGTTATTACAGTTGCAAACTGTAATAAGTTAGTAAAGTTACAAACTTTAATTTTTAGTATGTTTTTAATAAAAATATTGATATATTTGAGCCATTTTTTTAAAAAGAAAAATTTTATTGTGATAAAATCCTTCATTCTCTATATTATATGAATTGACTTCTGGAAAAGTTAACATTTTTTTGAATAAAATAAAGCCAAAAGCATGTTCTTTCACATTGTTCTTCTGCTAACAATAAATCTCAGTAAAGATAATGTTTTAAACTGAAATTTCAAACTCCCCCCCCAACCCCCCCAGTAGAAAAAAATTATTTCAAATATTTGAATGTTTTCTTTGTTGCTTTGTGGTTATGAGTTCTGCCTTACTTGTTAAGCAGACGTAAATCAAGAAGTTGTAATGTAAGACAGGATGCCTATTTGCAAAGAAAGACAGCATTGCTGAAACTGGACTTCTGTCTCTTTATATTTAAGAAGATTACAAAAATTAGACATCCACTCTTTGAAAGCGCAGTTAATGAATTACTTAATCTCTCTTTCAGCGGCTTCAGTATGCTCCCTTAGTTTCTTCTAAAGATCTAATCATATGCTAAAATTTAAAGTCACTGTAAGGAAAGAGTATAAAACCTGCTGTGGTTTATATACAGGTTCATGCTTTGTTCTGAAATGGGAAAAGATAAGGACAAATTCTGCTTATGTTTTTGCAAAAGAGGTGAATAAACAGGATTTTATGTTTAAACTCCATATTGTTGTAGTGATAAATAAATTGCAATTTTTTTCCCACTTATTTTGTCACTTGAAAAACAGTACCGATTTAAGTTTCCACTTCTTCTTATATTTTAGAAATATGTATATGTATAAACATGGCAACTATGGAAAAAATAAATGAAAAATAATGGAGTCATAGTTTTTATGTACAGACTGTTTACAAAATGTCACTGAAATTCAGCAGATTTTCTATAGCATGTTTAAGGGTGTACATGTGTGTATGCACTTATACTTTTTCTATTTAGAACTTAATGACTAAATAGCTTACAGAAATTTGGCTCCTTGTAAAACACTAATATTAACAATTTGCAGATACTTCTGACTTAACATCTTGAGTTGTCCTGCATACTACCCTAAACCAATCTATTTTGTAAACTTTTTGTTAATTTCTTGCCAAATTGTATGTCAAAATTTGCAACAACCCACTGCTAGAAAGGATCTTCTTCCAAGATATATTTCTAACATGGATTAATAAGCACAGTTAGGGAATTTTTGAGATTTATGGTTCTACAGTCCTTATGTTGGATTCTTTGTGTGTGTGGAATGTGAACATCTCAATAATCTTTCAACCTTTGCATCTCTTTTACTATTTTATGGGCTTTTGGTCAAATTAAATTGAAAAGAAGAAATAAAATAAATTCCAAAACCCCAACCTTTATCAAGCTAGTATCAAAGATGAACCTTAAAGATCTTCTATTCTGTGCATATAGGAAACTGCATTTTAAACCAGAATTCATACAATTCTCAACTACTGCCCACCCTCAGAAGAGCAGTACCCATCTCAGCATACATAGCAGGGTGAACAGTGAGCTGACAATAGAGGGCTGATATAAACTGATTATTTTTCAGGTCAAGGCAATTTTCTGAATACCCAAAAGTTGGTAATGTCTCCTTCCAAGAACTCATCAAGAAGACAGTAGTCAGCTCATTTATCTTTGTCCAAGATTGTTAGTATTTTTGTATTTTGTTTTATAATCACACATTTGCTCACAGGTAGAAATTCCCCTCCTTTTAGACACCTCAGACTATTTCTGGACTTGCTCCTAGATATAAAACAACCCATACAATCCAGTTCCTAACTGAAAATGAAATGAAAGGAAAAGAGTATGTTTGAAATCATGTATAAGTGGGATTGCTATCAGTACCCATGCTAACACTAAACTGTCAGCCAATGCTTTATTGATAAAATTTTAATTTTCCATCATTCTTATTTGACTATAGTTCAAAATCATAAAACTCATCTTTTATATGTTCTTAGGGATCACTATGTTCCTGAGAGCATTCATGAGCATAAACCATCCCAGACATTAATACTATGGAACCTTTATCATCCTTCAGCATTAAACAGAAAAGCAATATGCTATTACTGTGTATCTATGACAATCTAAGCAAGAAGTCTATTCTTTACTTCTCAGAAGAACAGTAAAGAAGGCACAGGGTGCAAACATACTTTTTAATCTGTCTCATTTTGTCTTGCTTTTGATATTTTAGTAGAAGCTATTTAAATTTAAGCAGTCTGTTTTCCATTTAATTTTTTTTCATACTTTCTGGAAAATCCAGAGTTTGTCTGCTGAGGACTTCTAGTTTAAATGTCCACTGCACCTTGAGGCCTGTCTCCATTTATGAAATAATGCACATAAAAACAGTTGTTTTCATCCCTTTGCCAGAAAGTATTCCTCTATTTGGATCTAGGGGTTTAATGTCTCTTTGCATTTAGCAATCAAATAGAAAATAAATGAAATACATCTTGGTAGGCTGAGCCAATTCCAGGATTCTAAATACTGCAAAATAATGTCATTTTGACCTTAAAGGACTTACATTGTCATCCTTGTTGGAGTGGAACAATTCCATTCTGCTGTAGTATCAAAATACTGTTTTGAGTTGGGTCTGTGAAGAAATGCAGGGGGCAGAGGTATTTGTAGCCAAAGCAGGCATTTGACACATGAACTCCTTTTATTGCTTAGGATGTGGGCGGCAGCTGGGAGGAGCTGATCCATAGATTGCAAGCTTTGTTTTTTTCTGTGTAGTAACAGAAGCAGAAAACATTGATCTGTAGAATCATAACATAGGCACATTTGCTGAAATACTTAGAATAGTTGGCACTTTTTCAACTAGTGAAATTCACATTAGTGTAAGCATTAAAAGTATCTTTGTGGATGGTACGTTATCCCTATATTTATTGCATTTCAAAAAGCATCATAGAGGTTTTGCAAAATATTAGGACTTGGTATAGGCATGAGAAAACAACCAGCTCAAATGCATTTCCAAATAGAAATCGTATATGAAAGATAAAATAAGACAGAGGTATTTTTAGAGCTTGAGAAGGCAACTTTTGACACCTACATTTTGCTATAATATTTGTTAGACAAATGCACCATACTAACATAAGACAATATGTCATTGTGTTTATATCCTTGTCTGAGGTTTAGCTAATGGGAGAGACTCAGAAAATTCTGCAAATGATAAGGGAGACCTGTGAGCATAACAAACATGCTACAATCTCACAAAAATTACAGAGCACCACAAGGGATGGTTGCATTTCAGAAGTGTTTAAGAGGGAGTAAAGCAACTTCTGGACTGATGTCCCAGCCCATCCTTATCTCCACAGTCCACCTTGGACATTCCAAGGCTGTGTCTGACCCCAGTTCCCTGCAGTGAGACTGATCCTGATCCCCACCCATCAGCAGATATTCTAGTGAAACCTCAGCCCTGCACTGGAGGATACACTAGCATTCTGCTTCTGGCCCCTTGTTGAACTACTGTATCTATTAAATTCTGTGGGATCATGTGTTTGAACGTCTCAATCTAAGGATTACTTCAGTCCCCAACAAAAGAATTGGGGTAAAGTTAGAAGTATTTCAATATTCAATTAATATGCAGCATAATTTTGTCTTTATCATTTTGCAGCTACATTTTTCATAAGTGATGTTCCTAATTCTATGTAATAAATGATATAGTTTAGTTCTGTAGATAATTTGACGCAATTTATTATGAACTATCAAAACATTTATAAAAAGCACAGTCAGTAGTGTCACGGAAGTAAGAGCCTTCCTAAAGTGGATCACTATATGTCTTTTATGATCACTGATTATAAAATGTCCCCACAAAGCTAAACTTACACCCTCTAAGCATTTATTGCTTTATACTTCTGAGAACATCTAAAAATGGAACATTCTGGGAGTAGATATGTTCTTATTCTTGAAAGAAATAAAATGAATGTAAAAAGTTTCCAATAGCAACTTTTAAAAATTGTACTATTGTAGACATCCTGCAGCATTTATTGTTGCACTAACAAAGCTATGGATACAAGAAGTTTCTTCCTAAAATTGTTACAAATAAATATCTTCTTGTTTACTTATGCATATAAAGAAAAATATATAAAAGTTTTTGTTGATTTTGTTTCCATTCTTAACATTCTTCTTTTTTTTCCTGATAACCTGTTAGTTTTCAGACAATTAAAGGCTACTGGTTATGCTGAGGTTGGTTTTTTGATGTCATAGTGTGTTTTTATGATGCTTTATGTTAGTTAGTTAATTAATGTTAGTCAGCTTTAGTTGATATGTTCTGTGTACCCCCTTTTCCTGTCCCCTCACATTGGTTTATCCCAACTTGTTTACCAAATAGTTTCCCGCCGCTTGGCTCCCCAGTTATCTGTCAATCTTCCCATTTCTCCCCTCTTATGCCATATATAGTTATGCCACTCAGAGTTTTGGTGCCTCCTTTCCCTGTCAATTCTCACTGCCACTCCCAGTTATTGCCAGAATGTTCCCTGTCTGTTATCTCTGTTCTGTATGTCCATTTGTCCCCAAGGCTCGTCCTCACTCCTGTTATTTTGCCATTGGTTATTGTCCACGATGTTATGCTTTAGTGCTGTTCCCCTATTGGATGGAGTAAAGAACACCCTTCTCTGCCCGGTCCCTTTATAAATTTTGTAAAATCTGGGTTCTTTGTCACTCGTCCATGCTCCCATTCTGAGGAGCTCCCTGTTCCAGCCCCACCCTGGGGGAGAGAATAAAGCTTCTCAGGACCGCACACGGGTGTCCGCTCTGTCCTTCCTTCACTTCGGATCAGCGTGTCTGTGACTCAGTGCTCGCGTTACCCACGCGTGTCAGCACACACCACCACCTGGGAAGCTTGCGCAGTCCCGGGGGTGGCCACTCTCGCGGGGCCCCACGGCCACAAAGGAGCTGTGCTGGCCGGCGCTCACACCAGCAGCTCGTGGCCGCAGTGGAGCCACACCGCATTTTGAATATGTGCCTTTGAATCTTCCAGGCTATAATCACAGCTCTGATCCAGTCATGGGAAAAGTAAAATAATATTCTGCCTTTATATAAGGGAAATTTTTGGCATTTAAATTTACCTGTGTAGCTCAGAAGCAGAAAATCCAACCTTTTTGTCATGAACATTTTCAGTCAGGGAAGTTAATAGCAATGTTTAGCTAATGATTCAAGGAAACAAAACAAGCCCAAAGGAGCATGCTGATTTCATTTATCCTATTCTAATACTTTACAACATGCACTTTTATTTATGGGACCACTTATCATTAAGTATTACTTTGTAATAATAATAATAATAATCATGATAATACATACTGGTTTTGTTGCTATCAACTTCTAATGGTCATCATGCATCTGTTTTTAAAAGTAGTGTTTTCAGAAAATGTAGGGAAAAATCTATTCAAATGCATAAAATATAAGAATATGTTACTCACAGCCATGGGATTTAATGTCTAAATTCTGCTCTAGGTTATATTATTATTACTTTGGGTATAGTCTAGAATAACTGAAAAGTATAATTGGCTCTTTTCAGTTTCCACATTGTAAAACTTTGACTGTGAAAATTTCATTTAGTGGTTAGAGGAAATGACTAAATCAACAAGCAGAAAAAAAATTCCACATTATTTCTGAAAGAAGAAATAAAAACCTCTCAAATTCTCACAAGAGACTCAGCACCTTTGCGATTCATAGCAATTTGCTCTTAAATATTATTTATTAAGCAAGTACAATCCTACAAAATTTTTTTCAGTTGACTTTATTTTCTGCCTGTATTATAGATGTTTACTCTTTTTAGAATGGTGCATTCAGTTCAGCAGTCAGTTAAATTTTGATTTTCTCTTAGTTCCAGTCATTGGGGAAAGACATGCATGCATATGTAAAACATAAATGTGTACAAGTATGTGTTGCTGACTGGTGAATTTAGATGAGAACAATATGGTATCAAATCCAAATGGGAGGATGACATGAGTTTATATTGTATGACATTCAATTTCTATTTTGAATTGACTTGTTTTATTAAATGAGAGAATAGAGTGATTCACCTTCTGAGTCCTGTACCATGAGTCTCATCAACAATGTTCAAAGAAAACCCCCTTCTGGTTTGTCATCTTCAGTTTTTGTGAGCCTACATTCTCAATCCAGCTTTGAGAAAGATTAGATCTTTTCTTTCTTCTGCTGGCAAAAGGCATCAGGAGAACAGAGCTTCAATTTGGCAGACATTCAAAAGTTTCAGGGTTTAAAAATGCTTGGATTAATAGGGCTACAATCAAACAAGTTTTACAGTCCAATGAGAAAACAAATGCAGAAATGGATAATCAGCATGGGGTAGAAGCAAAAATATGCTGCTGATTTGAAGCATATGCAATAATTGCACTGAAACAAGATTAGAATAAATTCTGCAACTCAAATTTGAGACTTAGTGAATATTAAAAATCAGTTCATTTTTTAAAATTGCATGACTAAACTCCTACTGGTACCTCTGCCTCAAAACCAATATTGTCTGAGACATTTTTCACTTTATCTGAGTCTGGTTAAGAAGACAGACTGGTAGTCATTTATAATGGGTTGTCTCTCAGCTAGCACAATGAATTTGAACAAGAAATCACTAGAACTAAATATATTCTCCTAAGAGAGAGAAAAGTATTTTGTCTGAAAATCTTTGTAATCAAATCTCAAGATTACTAGACAAAGGGAATTTTAGAATATAAAATAATAAAGCTATCTATTGGTGAATATCAATAGACTTCCTGGAGAATTGTTGGAGGATGACATAAATATTCAATACACATGCTGAAAGTTAAATTTCTCTATGTGAAGTGGATATTGAGATTGTATTAGCTGTTTCTCAGTCCCTTTCTGAGCTGAGAAATGCTGAAGAAGAAGCTAGTAGCTCTCACAGGTAACTTTTCGCTGGAATTTTCTAAGAAATAGAATTACATTGAGCCTACAATGCCAAGAAGCAGAAATGAAAATAGAAAGAAGTTTGAAATGTAGTATTTCATTGAAATTGCTCTAAGATTCTGAAAAAATTGATAGTGTTAATTCTGGAAATAAGTCCAGATAATCACTTACATTGGTACCAAAATGAATTTTTCAAATGTGTTGATATTTGCTTTTGAATAAACCCCTTCATTTATAACACCAGTGTCACTAGAACATTACTCTTACTAATTAATTGTCTTCAAAGTACTCTAGACATGAAATAAACATTACTCGTAACATTATTAATTTTCTCTATTTTATTTTTTAATATAAAACATAGAAATTTTCATTTCTAGGAAGTAAATTATTTTCTTATTTCTGCATGGATATATTGTGAAACAGTTCCTAATGTTAGTTAGAAATATTTAAGAAAGTCTGCCAAGTGCTTTTCCTGAGGATTAAGGTACTAACCACGACTTGGGAGAGCTAGTTGCTTGAGGCAGAGCTCTTTAGGAATTACATTGGGTTGGACTTTATTTTATATTGGTTTTTTTTCTTTAATTCATCCACACAGTGAACTCTTACATTTTCCCTGGGAGAAGCTGGAATGGGTAATACTCCTATATGGAGTATTAATGGAATATTTATAGCAAGCACAGTAGTATGAAAAAGTTTTGTTTTAATCCTTAATATTCTGTATGGAATTAAAGTCCTAATATATTTTCTTCCTAGTCTTTTCCTGACAAAACTTTTATAACACATTTAATCATACCAAGATAGAATATTTAGAATGAATATGCTGAGCAATGTAGCAAGCTTAAATAGAGTGGATTTTTGGACAAAATCACACAGATCATTTGAGAAGATGCCAAAGGATTAACAATTACATTGGTTATTTTAACAAAATTAGAAACCAGTTACTGAAACTCAGTCCAAAATAATTGTGACAGCAGATTTCCTGCATAGCAGTAGAGTATCACTCAGATATTCAGAGGTGCAGTAACACAGGAAATGGTACGCAGCAGGAGATAACAAAAAATGTTTATAATTTCATTTTTATCTGTAACCTGCAAAATTCTTCAGTTTTGGGGAAGATAAAATAATCTATTGAATGAGATCAGGTTTATTTGCCTTCTAAATAAAATTTGAAAGCAATCATAGTTTTATTAAAATATAACATCAGAAATAAGGCAGGTTGTTTTCGTTATAGACTGGATTAATGAATATTAAATTTTTATGATGCAAAGTTTTTACTACCCATTGTACTTGCCCAATGATCATGTTTAATAATTCTAGCTTCTGGCACTTGTCTTGTCAATCCCCAGATATTTTCATAATTGATCTGGATATAGTCTTAAGAAAAACTTAGAAACTGTCAGAAGTGACTAAATTCCATAACTTTGTGGGCGAAACAGGAACCTAGACTTACAAAGTAATCTTTATTTACTTTTTGAGAGGTAATATTTAGTAGAACGATTTTTTTTTTACTACAGCAAGCTGACTGTGTCATTAGGAAATGTTCTTTTTGCTTATCTGGAATATTTGAATAAGATTCTTAGGTTAATGATCAATCCGAAAGTTTGCTTCAAATCATTGTCAAAAGTAAAACTAATCACAAAAATAAAACTATTTTGGTGTTCAGAACACAAGACAGAACACAAGACAGTTTCTATCTTATTGGAAAAATTCAACAGAGTTTTAAATGGATGAAATCAGTAGGAGACTTTAGATATTGGGAGGGGGCAATGTAAATGTGCAGGAATTAAACTAAGTCCCATCAGAAAATAAGTGAAAATATCAGTAGCTCTTTGGAAACCTCATATGTTAGTCACACTAATTGAGTGATATAAGCTAACAAGGATCAACCACCAACTGAGTTGGTAATGCGTTTTCAGAACCCAGTACTATGGTATAGGAACTGGTTAAGTACTCAGAAGATGAGAACAGAAAATGAAATTTGCCACTTCTTTCACAGACGAAATTAAATTAAATCCTGCATTTACCATTCACTTACTTTATGAACTTCTACTTCCTTATTTTCCTAGAAAAGAAATGAGAAACTACATTTTTTTTATTGTTTTACTCATTATAATTTAAGTCAGCATGCATCTGACCTTTGATTGATATAACTTAGCATATGATCAATTTATTTAGGCATTTTCTACATAGAGAAACTGGATAAACCAGTATCCCATGAGCACAAAAATTTAATTTTGCTAGTAAAACCACACCTGTGAAGAGCCCTTGCTTCAGCTGAAAAGTGTATTTGTGGTTTAACATCAAACTTCATTCCTGAAATAGGAATTTTTTCTTGGAATATTAAAAAAGCTTTAGCTTATATTTTCAGAAAAAAATAATAATTCCCTCTTGAGGGAAATTCATCACCTCTTGAGGAAAATATTCCACAGTGGACAACAATTTCACTGACATAGTCACATATAGCAATGTGGCAATAAAGGTGTAGAGGGAAATGATTAAATAAGGACAAGAAAGATGTTGAATCCACAAAGGTATAGTAATCAGAGTTTAATTAAACAACATTGGAATTAATAAGACTTTTCATGTCACTGGACTCCAGTCCAAGTCCCTGGGCTTCAGTAAGAATACGGCGAATAGGGAATGTATATAATTATTACCAAAGGATAGAGTAAGATATTGGATGGTGAATGTCCTTTTGTAGTCCTAAGTCAGACATCCATTTAGACCCTTTTGTGTCTATAAGCAGAGTGACTACTAAAGGAATAAGAGAGAGAAAAGGAGTGGTTCTTAATTTACATCATACTGAGTTAGAGAGAGGGAAGATGTGGCAGTGTGTTTTTATGATGCTTTATGTTAGTTAGTTAATTAATGTTAGTCAGCTTTAGTTGATATGTTCTGTGTACCCCCTTTTCCTGTCCCCTCACATTGGTTTATCCCAACTTGTTTACCAAATAGTTTCCCGCCGCTTGGCTCCCCAGTTATCTGTCAATCTTCCCATTTCTCCCCTCTTATGCCATATATAGTTATGCCACTCAGAGTTCTGTTGCCTCCTTTCCCTGTCAATTCTCACTGCCACTCCCAGTTATTGCCAGAATGTTCCCTGTCTGTTATCTCTGTTCTGTATGTCCATTTGTCCCCAAGGCTCTTCCTCACTCCAGTTATTGCCAGAATGTTCCCTGTCTGTTATCTCTGTTCTGTATGTCCATTTGTCCCCAAGGCTCTTCCTCACTCCTGTTATTTTGCCATTGGTTATTGTCCACGATGTTGTGCTTTAGTGCTGTTCCCCTATTGGACAGAGTAAGGAACACCCTTCTCCACCCGGTCCTTTTATAAGTTTTGTAAAATTTGAGTTCTTTGTCACTCGTCCATGCTCCCATTCTGAGAAGTTTCCTGTTCCAGCCCCACCCCGTGGGAGAAAATAAAGCTTCTCAGGACCGCACATGAGTGTCCGCTCTGTCCTTCCTTCACTTCAGATCAGTGCTCGCGTTACCCACGCCGTGTCAGCACACACCACCACCTGGGAAGCTCGCGCAGTTCCAGGGGTGGCCACTCTCACGGGGCCCCACGGCCACAAAGGAGCTGTGCTGGCCGGTGCTCACACCAGCAGCTCGTGGCCGCAGCGGAGCCACACCGCAGAAAGAAAATCAAGGGATGTTACAAGAAAAGAAATAATTTAAATACCATCATAGTCATTAAAAACTACACAGTAAAAAAATATTTATATTATATACCACTTGATTTCCATTCCTAAATTTGGCTTGTAAATTTTCTTTTTTTTCTTACTACGGATTAAGAAGGCCATGAGATTTTATTGATTGCTTTTTGATGGTGTTTATCGTAGGTTTTAATTTCTGGAACAGTTCTCGAATTTCCTCTTCATCGGGCTTAATATCACATGTAATTTGATTTTTCAAATGAGCACTTCACCTGAGTTTGAACTGGTCTTTAGTGATCTGGGATTGCAAATTCTTCAGGGAAGATTTTCAACACTGCTCACAACAATAAGTTATGTAATGTTTGCACCTGATGAGTGCTGAGTGCTCCAGGCTCTGACAATCAGGCGCTGAGGTTTTTTTCCTGTTTTTGTTGTTGTCACACTTCTTCATCTAGGAAATGCAAGAGAGATACTGCAATAACTATCACTGAACCCTTGTAAAACACACTCATTTTCCTGATGAGAGTAAAGCTTTGTCAAAAGTAATTTCTTGTAGACTCTGTCAATGTGTTTGCTTAGAGTTTGTATGAATCTTTACTATTTTTACACAGTTGTGTGAGCAGGAGATTTGAGACAGCAAAAAGTATATAGGTATAAAAGTAATGTTCATGTTTTCTGCTTTTTTGTTATTTCATGCCTTTCCCTTCAAGGAGATCTCACACCTGATAAGGATTGTCTTCTGAGGACTCAACTTCCTAGATTTGTTCAGTGATCCTAGCTTTGCCATTGGTTAAATCAGGCTACAAATTTCACAACAGGTTTTCATGTGGTGCTATTACTTGTTTCTCAACAAAACCTCAGGTTCTGCAGAATATTACTGATTTCTTGTGTATTAATGATTTCAGTGAAAACCATTTTTGCAGCTGTTTGAATTTTATTTAAATAGTGGTGACTTTCAGTCTTCTATTTCTTTCAGTAAAGATCCAGTTATTTATGCAAAAATGACATAATAATCAGCTTTAATCCTGGTAGTATCCTAACCTTATATTACCTTATAATATCCTTGATGTCACTCTGTTAGACAGTGGCATTAAAAATAAAATGCCCTTGATTTGTACAATACAATTTAGCAGCTATAAAAGTGAATGATAACATCTCAAAAGAAAATTAAAAAAGAAGAGGTCAAAGATAATCAGGACAATCAAAAGAAAATATAATTAAATTAAAAGAAATTATCCAATAAAAATAGCTGTTGAACCAGACAAAGTTTCTTGCACTCTTTTTTGTTCTTATATGTATTGTGTGTCACCCAGAAAATTATCTTCAAATTCACTGTAAAAATTATGTTTGCTTTTTTATGGGTACCTGCAATAAGCTAATTTAATACAATGTGCATTTAAAAGGTAACAAATGAAATTTCACAGCTGGAATGGAATGAGGTAACGTAAAGGAGGAAAAGGATGAGACATAAAGGGAATAGATAATATGAAAAATATACATTCAAAGTATCTTTGCCAGCCTATACCAACCAGACTAATGGAACAGCACCAGGCATATGTCAGTACAGTATCAAAAGTCGTAGGCTTAACTGCGAAGACAGACGTTTTCAATTTATCTGCACTTGTTTCACCAAATATAAATAAAGATGCATATAGTTGTTTAAAAGGTAGTTTTAATGTAAGCAGACAAGTAGAAAAAAAATTCCCTGGAGTGGATGTTTATGTCAATGATATCTTATTTCCACCTACCTATTTGCTTGACTTTATGCTTATACTTTCATCAAAACTATAAAAAATACCTAATTAAAAAACTATGGTTAACTATGGTTATGAAATTTTCTAATTTGTTGGCTGGTTTTCCAGTGGGCTTTTTTTTTGCTTGTTTGTTTGTTTGTTTTTACTTTTTGAGATAGAATTTAGGCAGCTGTCTGTCTAAACCTGAGTTGTAACACAAATCTAGTCTGAAGAACAAGCCACTCAGGAAACACATGGTGCATAGTAACCTTGGAAACTAGAAATCTAAAAGAGCTGCCTAATGAATTTGGAAGTTGAGAATTCTGGAAAATAAAACTGATATCTTTCTTTGGACTTGAAATTAGGTTCAGATGCCTACATCCCTATTAAGTGAACAATAGCCAGTTTTTATTTTCTAGTATGCCCTAAACATTTAATATCAGTTACCCTGATGGCTCACTAATACAAACAAGAGACTTCTCTTAAAAGTGTTTTTCTCCAAGAGACTTCCTCCCACCTTTTTGTGAATTTTAGAGATTTGTTTTCATTTCAGTGCTGCTTTGAGGTAATTCTAATTGAAGCTGGCCTGGCTAAGTTCTAATTCACATCAATATAATTTCTTTAATTGCTTTAATAAGCCTATGTGGGGGTCATCTGTGCTTGAGTACAAGAACTCAATATTTCTCAAAACAATATTTCAGCATCTTTCCAGTTTCCTAAATCCAGTACACAATATTTTGGAATATAAACAATGTTGAACTGTAGTGCTACACGTCTATCTATACCATAGTAGTGACCAACAAAACTGGGAGGCCTGGGGGGTGAGGAGGCAAATCTCTTTTCACACTCTGCATTTTGCACAGCACATGAATGTGGCAATGCATGCATACACACAGTGATGTTCACTGCTGTGAGATCTAGGACAGATCTTGGATTGATGAGGCATTTGCAGATTGCTAGAAACAGAACTAGCTGCCCACTGAGGAAGAATAACAACTCACTTGGAATGTTTAACTTAAATATCTCCTTAGAAACAAAACCAATACAATACCAGGATAAGGTAAAGAAAGAGAAGGATCACACTGCACATGATGGCAAATCTAACAGTAAAACAGAGAGAATGATGACTGGATGAAAAGGCAGGTGGAACATGAGGCTGCCCTGCAGGCTGTAGTAAACACTGAGACTTCATGCTGATTCCGATCTTGCCAGGAGATGTCAGTTTTTAGTTGAATCAGTAACTGGACAAGGCTGTTATGTTGGCTTCTGATTTTGGTTCAGCAAGAGCTTCAAAATAACTTCCCTTGTAATTCAAGAAAAAAGCGTTATTCAAGCAGATTTACAGATGATGCACGTGTTATTTCAAACCAATTTTTCTTCTAAAAATATTGCTTTTAACAACATTCTTTCTAACTTCTGACCCGGGACAGACACTGCAAAAAGACACAAAGAACTAGATTAACCTGCAGATACCATCAGAACTGTTTAAAAGTTATTTTAGCTTCCTTGTTTAAAATCTCATTTCTACATTTTTCTTTTGGTAAAAGAGTATTTCCCGTGCAAGAAATGCTGGTGCTTTGATTAACCCAAATGTGCCCCACCTTAGAAAGATAAAGTTGTGCCCAGACACTTTCAGAGATTTCAATAAAAAAGGTATGTCAGAGGTAAAATAGTTTGGGGGCAGGTCTGGATTTTTTTGTTGTTGCTTTGTTTGTTTGATTTTGGTTTGTTTTTTTAATTTGTTTTTTGTTTAGTTATAGGCTGCTATATTCTGTACCATAGGATGAATTCTAAAAATACCAGAACATTCTCTTGAAGGAAAACTCAAAGAATATTTCACATTGGCCTTCTAGAAATGTTATTTTTTCATAACAATGAATTTGCCACATCAAGTATCTTCAGCTGGGAGGTACTTTGACTATATTGCTGATTACCATCTCATATTACATGACTGTAGTGTACTCACCATGGCAATATTAGTATGCCAACACTCACTATTTTTGCAAAATAGTAAATAAAATCTTTTATGGCATACTTTATGAATTACATGTAAATGTTTTCATTTTTGTAGGTATGCTGTTTTCTAGAATAGTAGCCTTATAAAAGTGTAAATATGGCCTTTAATTATAGTACATGTGTTAATATTCAGTGATTCCTTGTAAATGCTGATATTTCATTCATATCAGAAAGAATTAAAGGGACACCAATATATGTTATCAGATTTTATTAAAAAGATTTTTTTATCAAAACATTAACAGCAATATTTCAACAGTCTCAGAAAAATTGATCTGAAAACCAAGAAACTACAATGTTAACTGCAGCATGTAGAGGAATTTTCTCAAGTGCATTAAAATATATTTAACCATCTTTGAAATTACTTATAGCAACTTGAAATGTAGATAAGTTATTTACAAGAATATATATAGTTGTTCTTTTTGCCACTACTTCTTTATGCTTTTCTTCACTTAAATCTTAGAGTTCTGGACAAGTTTTGTCTTCTCCACAGAAAGGCAAGATATCTAATGAATTGAATGACACAACTCACTGTCACTGAAAAGTAATTATAGGTAAGTTTGTAATATCCTGACTAGAAAGCCTCAAAGGTTAGAATCTGCAGTTCTCAAGGTATAAATGAAGCAGTTCATTGTGAAAATCATATACCTATGATAATCAAGTAGAATGAAATTACCCAGACATCAGCAAAAGGGTCATTTAAATGCATCTTTGATGAAAAGAACAAAGGTAAGAGATTTCACTGGTAAAAGTGAAAGAAATAAAATATTAAAAAAATATGTTTAACCAGTTGCTGAGAATATTTCAGATGCAGTATTAGATTTAGCTTTAACATCCAAGACTTCATGTTGGTTGAATTAACAATATCTCTAGCTGAATTAACAGTATCTCTTCCATTGTCTTGTCTCTAGCATGGATGTTTGCCCTTCACCAAAAGCCTCTTTCACATATACAGTGTGATAGTATCTGCAGTCTTGTCATCTAGATACTTCAGCATTTATGTCATAATGTGCATAATGCTTTTAATACATGAAGCATTTGGAGATATTGGAAAGTTAAAGACTTTATACCCATAAAACTATTACTTTCCTTTCTTCTAGATACTTGGAATCTTTAAAACAGTAAGACACTTTCTAAATATATTAAAAATTTGCAAAGGAATTTTCCAGCTACTATATTACTTATTGCTTAGAGTAATAGTACCTTGAACATCTTTCAATTTCTCTTTCATAATCAAAGTTGAAAATGCATGTTAGACCAGGTACTGTCAATTAATCTGCACATCTTGTCTAGATATAAGCAAAATTAATTTGAAAGCAGTGAGATACAGTGGTTTCAGTGACTGACAGAAGGCCTAGTTTTTATGCTGTTTGCAGACCTTAGAAACAATGAAGTATTTAAAAGGCAAACGTGCATGTTGGTAGCAGCAACCTAAGTGAATTCTTTCCCTAACACACTGAAAACACTGGAACAGTCCTTTCATAAATAAAATTCTCAGATCTCAGAAAGTAAAGCATTTATCCTGAAACATTGTTGTAAATAGCTTAGGATGTACCAAAATGCAAAAGACTGGTATAACAGCAACAGCAATGACTGATAAAAAAGCTAAAGCACAGGTCCTATGAGGAGAAGCAGAGAGGGCTAGGGTTGTTTAGGCTGGAGAAAAGGGGCCACCTTACTGCTCTCTACAGCTACATGGGGTTGGACAGTTCTCCAACAAGCAAAAGGACAAGAGGAGATCACCTGAAGCTGCACCAAAGGAAGTTTAGATGGGATATTAGGAAAAATTTCTTCATCACAGGGGTTGCCAAGCATCGAAACAGACTGCTTAGGGAAGTGGCTGAGTCACCATCCCTAGAGGTATTTAAAAGACAGGAACCTGTCCCCAAGTGCCATAAAACTATTCTGGTGGTGATCTTGGTAGTGCTAGTTTACAGCTCAATGATCTTGCAGACCTTTTCCAACATAAATTATTCTATGATTCTATAACCACATTGGTGCAATTTCTAGGGGTGATAAAACCAAAATCCATTATGTTCTTGTTTCAACTACAAATTTAACTTATAAGTTTAAAAAATACACAACTTGTTAACATATCTGGCCAAAGGTAGTCTTCTACACATTTCCATCAGAAAGTGTAGCTGATCTAATAACCTTAATTTTGAAACTATGTAATTATAGCAGTACAAATAAAATTCACTTGTTACCTAAAGTATTGAAAAAGTGTTTTATGTAGCTGAACAGATATTTTTCACTGTTCACGTTTGCTTATGGTGAAATTGTAGTAGTAGCAGCAAAAAACTAGTATGTATTTTTCCTGTGTCAGACAGAACCCTCAGATGAATAGTGAAGCTAAAAAACTATTAACTAATCTCACCAAATTTTTTCCTTCTTTTATGTGCAGAATTCTTACACAGTCCTATGAATTTGACAGTCACAGTGGGTTTTCTTTTTCCCTTGAGCCTCCTAAATGTGAACATCTTTTTCAGCTTATGACACATTTGAGAATTCTTTTCCTTCCATAGTTTTTCTCCTTCTTACTCACAATATCCCTTTTTAAGTCTGGCAGTTGAGCCAATTTTCACCTATTGTCAGTCTATATCTTATCAGTTTAATGCCTTGCTAAAATCAAGATGATGTAGATGACACCCACAGCTCTACTGTTTCACATTTTTATGTTACAAATTCCTTCTTCATAGGAAAGTATCAGGTTAGTCAAACCCAATTTATCATGATGTATTTTCAGACACTTTCTAGTCCTTCAGATACTGCTAAGATCTTTCATAATTTTATCCAGGGGCTGAAATAATCCTTGTGTAAATTTTCCTAAATACCGTAAAATGGACAGTTCAGTGGGCCATTGTGTAAATGGAAAGACAACATTGCTCGAGCCAGGGAAGTAAGAACAGTGCTCAATATCCAGGACAAGCAGTAATTTGTCCTGTCTAGGAAAATAGCAGAACCTTCAGGGGAGAAATCTACTTTCATAGCTAATTAAATATCTAGAAAAAAATCCTGACAAAAACTGTGTAACTACAACAATCTTCATTCCATGTTTTCAGTAGACGTGACTTGGGATGAAGATTGTACATGGGATCATAGAAATTCTGCATTTGTATATAAACAAAGCAAGCTGAAACTGATGTAAAGCAAACTTGTGGAATTATTTAATGTTATATTCCATGAACATAGACAAGATTTTTTAATATGATGAAAAATAAAACAGGCAAGAGAAAGGACTTTTTCCTCAGTACTCTTTTTTGTCCATAAATTTTGCAAAAGAGTGTCTGTGCAAAGTCAACACCAAAATTTATTTGATCCAAGTGCTAATTTATCTTTTATTGCTGAAAACAATTCCTGATTAAATGAAAAGAATATCTGAGTTCTGCTTGCTGTTTACCTCAGCTGTTAACAAAGGCTGCATTTTATTCAAAGACTAAAATGTCCCCTTTTAATTTATGAAAAAAAAATTAGTCAAAGATTTTATGAGTCTGTTTTTTTGAACCAAGTGAAATGATCATTCTTGCAGTTTATAAAGAAAAACAACCAAACACAGAATTGTTAAAAGAGTTTCAACCAAGCAGAGTCATATAAGTACCACAGTAATAATTACCTTTTTAAGCCATAACATGGCTTTGCTAATACCTCTCACCTCTACTTTTAAATATTTTAGTCCAACAAAATATCTATGCTAAGGGCTAAACAACTATATTTTTGTTTATAGCAACAGATTGATTAACAAAGCATAGAGCTCTAAAATGAGTTATCAGAGCAGTATTTTGATTCTGTCAGAGCCAGATTGTTTAAAAGTGTGTTTGTAGACCTCATTTGCGTATTTGTGTAGCCACATTAAACAAGTGCAGATGTAAAAATTACCTGTGTCTTGAAATGAAAGTCAAGAAGATAAAATATACTTCAAACAATTGCACTTGATTCCTTGTCATCTAGAACTTTAGTTGATTCTTTTTCCATTTTCTGAGCTGGCTGGTGAGTTCATTTTACCTAAATTTGAATTCATACCCTGCAGCTGATCATAATAATATTACCTTTGCTTTCATCGAAATGCATTGTACAAGTTTATAATATATCTAAACATTTTTATGCATTTAATTAAAAAAAATTAAGTATTACCTATACGCTAAGTTTTGTCCTTTAAAATAATTGCAGACTATTTCACTCCAGTGGTGAAAATGGTACTTAAGAAAAGTATATATAACCTATGAGAACAAGAAAATTAGGGAAGCCTGTGAAATATGTTGCTCTTTCCAATGATCACAGAATCCTTTGATCTGTAATTTGAAAAACACAGTACAACTTGAGAAATTAAAGTCAACATAGGAGATAAGAAGAGGGAATGAAGAAATCAATTTTCTAAATCACTGTATGAAGAAAAATAAATGTGCAAAACTCCACTATGCAATTTTACACACTGTACTTTACTCTGCAGAGGGACATATTTTTTGGAACACAACAGAAAATGAATACGTTCTTGGATTTAGTTCAGAGAGAATCCTGAGAGCCATTTACTTCTGATGCTGTTCCAGTAAAAGGGCTATTATGCTGATTGGCATAAAGTTCATCAGTTTAATAAATATGTAACTTTTATTCCTGAGTCATCATTTAGGTAAAAATTCTCTATGACAAAAAATGCCCTAAATAAATGAAAAAATATTTTAAGATCTACCTGCCAATTGTTCTCTTATATCATCCAAGTAAAGAATGTGCAATAAAGCTCACAAAATTCTTAAAATAAGAATTGGTTCAGGATTTCAGTACTTTTCTGCAAACAGTCAATCAAACTCTATCTCATTGCATGAATATAATTGGGTCTACTTTAATCTTCTTCAACATTATCTCCACCTCTTGTCTTTAAAACTTTCTCTGATACTGTTTCCTGTTATTCAGGTGGTGAGCGATTGATGAATTATAATTTTAAATCTTGAGACAACTCTTTCATAACCCAGATCATGATCTGCAGAAAATATTGGGAGTCATGGAATCCCTCTCTCAATCTGCTTGTGATAAAAATACAGTCTTAAGCAAACCCTCTCAAGTAGCTGAAGACATAAAAATGGCACAAGAATCTGTAACAAAATCATTATGAGATTTCCAGTTGATTGCTGTCAGATACCAAGGACAATCCATGATGCAGTGGGGCATAGATAATACACAGTGAGTCACTAGGTAACACCATACAGAGTATAGGACATTATCTGGATAACCACCAGTCCAGGCGGAGATGCAGTAATTAATGTCTTTTGGCAAAGTCTTTATGGAAACCATCCAACATTATTTTGTTGGAATATTTCCAGCAGTTTAATTCTTGCTTTCCAATGATGCTACTGACTGACCATAGCAGCAACGATGGAGCTGTTAGATGAACTATTTATTGACCTTAGAATAACATTCAATTCAAACATCTCACTAGAGCTTTGTATTAGGAAATTATGCATCATAACCAGGTGGATTAAAGTGATAGTATGGTGTCATAAAGTCTTAAAGCATGCAAATGTCAGTGATGCCTATGATCTACATAGGATTTGTTTCTAAAATGCGAATCATAACTAGAAAAATAGCAAACAGACTCCCTAATGTTGCTGTTCTTTTGTAAATTTATTTTAATCTCAAGAATTTCAACAACATCAACTACAAGGTCTTGCACTTAGATTGAGGCAATCCCTGCTATCAATACAGATTGGGGCATGACCAGATTGAAAGGTGCCCTGCCAAGGAGGACTTGGGGATACCTGTGGATGAAAAGCTGGATATGAGACAGCAATGTGCATTTTCACCCCAGAAAGCCAAGGAGGTCACACCCTGGTGATGGAAGACGACGAGAAGGTGTAATTACTGAATGCTTTATTTGCTTCAGTCCCTGCTGCTGAAGCCGGCCTTTAGGAAGCATGGACGTTGAGGCTAAGAGAGGAAGGTTGAAGAAATGAAGACTACTTGGTGGTTAGAGATAGGCTAGGGAGATTCAACATCCATAAATCCTTGGGCCCTGATGGGATGCACTCATGGGTCTGAGGGAGCTGGCAGATGTTGCTAAATCACTCTCCATCATCTTTGAAAAATAATGGAGAACATGATGAGAAATGCTTGATGATGGGAGGAAAGAAAATTTTACTCCCATCTTCAAAAAGGGAAAAGAGGAGGGCCTGGGAAACTACTCGCCTGTCAGTCTGACCTCCATCCCTGGAAAGGTGATGGAACAGATCATTCTTGAGGTCAGTACCAAGCATGTAAAAGAGAAGAAGGTCATTGGGAATAGTCAGCATGGATTTACGGAAAGGAAATTTTGCCTGACTGATATGATATCCTTCTATGATGGCATGACAGTGTGGGTTGATGAGGGAGTGGATGTCGTCTACTTTGGTTTCAGCTTTTGTTACTCTCTCCCATAACATCCTCATAGTTAAACACAGGAATTGTGGGTTAGATGAATAGATAGTGAGGTGGATCAATCAGTGGGATAGAATTGGAGGCCTATAGTCTGTGATGTTCCCCAGGGATCAGTACTGTGTCCAGTCTTATTGAACTTGTTTATCAGCAACCTGGACCAACAGATAGAGCACAGCCTAAGCAAGTTTGCTGACAATTCAGACTGGGGGGAGTAGCTGCTACACCTGCAGGCTGTGCTGCTGTTCAGCAGGACCTTGAAAGGCTGGAGAGTTGGGCAGAGAGAAACCTACTGAAGTGCAACAAAAGCAAGGTTGAGGCAGTTGGGGTTGTGTCAGCTAGAGGAGACTGATCTTATTGTGTCTGTCTGTCTTTAAAGGACACTTACTAGAAACAGAGAATTATAATAAAAGCCTGTAGTGACAGAACAAAGGGTAATGGTGTTAAACTTGAAGAGGGTAGGTTTAGATTAAACCTAAGGAGGAAGTTTTTTACAATGATTGTGGTGAGATATTGGAACAGGTTGCCCAGAGAAGCTGTGGATGATCCATCCCTGGAAGTGTTCAAGGCCATATTGGACAGGGCATTGAGCAACTTGATCTAGTACCTTTCATGTCAGTAGGGTTGGACTAGATGATCTTTAAAATGTCTTTTTCAACCCAAACCATTCTCTGTTTTTACAATAAATGGAAAAAACTTTTACCTTGAGGAACATAAAACTGTGAAATAATTTTAAATTTTAACTGATATAATTCCTTAATGTATTCTTATTACAAAATTGAATTTGATCATAGAATTCTGAAGTATATGAATGATTCAGGGGAGGAAACAAATTAGATAATGCATGTTCAAAAATATACATTTAATTGTATGTGGATGTATCCAAAGAAGAGCAAGGAAGCTGGTGAAGGCTCTGGAGGAGCATAAAGGAGGTTGAGGGAAGACCATATCACTCTTTATGACTACCTGAAAGGACGTTGTAGTGAGGTGGGCATCTGTTGTCCCTAGTAACAAGTGATAGGATGCAAGAAAATGACCAGTGAAGTTTTACAGTAGAATAGAATAGAATAGAATAGAATAGAATAGAATAGAATAGAATAGAATAGAATAGAATAGAATAGAATAGAAAATGTGCAGGATGAGACCTCCAATCTTATTGAAGTGTTCCTAAGCATATACCCACGAGAGTTTGGCTGCTGGAGCTGGGAGAGTGCTTAGTGCCAGCATGGCAAAGGGCAGCCCTATCCTGCTGGTGGCCATGAGAGGCCCTCCTTGGCACCTTGTGGGGATGTTGATGCCAGGGCCAACTCCATCTCCATGGGCGCTGCTTTTGGCCAAGGCACTGGTGCTGTGGCTCTGTAATAAAAACAGGTAATAATCTTTTTTTAACAGTTTATCACAGCACAGAGCCGGGTGGGACAATAAGACTTTTATATGTTGGAAAATGAATTCCAAATTATGGAAGATTGTGATTTTTTTTGAACACTTTGATTCTTTTATTAAACATATTTGAGACTGTTGAAACTATCAATGAATGACAGTATTGTCTAAATAGTAATGAATATTAATAGCATAAATTCAGTGAATCATATATTAATTGCTCTTTATGTCTATACAAGTTTTTCTGCAGTTATTAAGAAAATGTCACGTTTATCACACACAGTAAAACATCCAAGGTACAGTAAAGAGAAAAGGAAACCTATGATGATTCCTGTCAGTATTGATACTTGCTTTTATAACTTTTAATCTTGGATTTGTTCTCTACATAGCTATCAGTGACACCCATCAAATAAACTATTTATTTTATCCTGTTTTTTTTTTTTGTTAACTGATATGTAGTTTTGCATACATAATGAAATAAACACAGATTCATACTGCTATAAAAATGCCTAACTGTGAAAGATTAAAATATGTTACAGAAAGTTATCTATAATAGGTTTTGTTTTACCATAAACATAAAGAAACCTTCAAGCTTCACAAAGCAATGAATTTGGTACAGTTTTGAATGCCAATATATTGCCAAATCTTAGTCATTAAATACTCAACAATATCTCAGACATACCTTGAGCAAGTGCAATCTGTTTTATTAAAAAAGAGAATTTTATTAGGACACCTCACTTCAAGAAGTTCCCTGGAATTTAGATGATCTTCTAATAATCACTACCAGAAAAGAAACAACCTGTGATAGTTCAGTGTCTTTCAATTGCACTGCAGTGTCAGCACTGGAACTGTGCCCAGGTCTCAGTAGCTGTTCTCTAAAATGTACCATAAATTGCACCTTAGTTTAAAGTATGCACTTTCAGTGTTATTGAAGCGTTATTATGCTCAAATGTAGCCACTGAGGGTTTTGGGTAAGGAGAAAAAAAAAAAAGGTGGGAGAATGAAAAGACAAATTCTGTCTACTTTTTTATACTCTGTAATTTTATTCATGTCTTTGCATTGAAAGAAAGAAGAGTCAGGGCAGTATTTGTCAGTGTGTCCTTAAATGTACAGAGAAAAACTGATATTTCAAGCTACAGAGCTCATTTTAGAAATTATATCATACTCCTTCATCTGTTCCTTTTCTCATTTGACCTATTTAGGCAGATATAGAGTTCCCTGCTTATTCCCCCACTTGGTATCTTTAAAATTACTTCAGAAGGCCCTGCCACAGTCAAAACCAATAGACTGAAGCAATATATTAAAAAGAACAACTTCACACTTCAAAGGATTCTTCTGTATCAGATGCAATGGATACAAACACTTCTTAAATAATATTGGCAATGTCACAGAAGTTTGGCTGACTTTTCAAGACGCATTTCTTCCATTGTAGATGATGCAATCAAGATCCTATGTCATTAGCATCCTAATTTTTTTTCTTCTTTTCCTACATTCATATTACATTAGCTTATTTTTGTAAAAACCCAAAACTTAAATGTGGAATGTAGAAACAGGTATTACATTCTAGCACAGTATATCAGATGCTTCAGGTAATTGTTTCATAGATAAAAACCAGCAATAAAACCAAATTCATCATTCTTGTCATCCCTCTTTTACTGAAGAAATCTGGTATAATACCATAAAAATATTTTCAAATAAAAGTAATAATTGGCTGATGTAGAAATGCTATCATTTTTCATTGCTTCTATTTGTGTAGAAGGAATGGATGAAGAAAGGTGCATGAAAGTTTGGTAGGTAAAAATACATCATCCTATGAACATATTTTCTGATCTCCTGTGATAGATGTGAAAATTTAATAGTAATTTATAATACTTTTGATTTGGTTATTGAGAAGTTTCAAAATATAAGGGTAAGAATCAGTTGAAAAGGCAAAGTCAAATTATATTACCTGGGAAGATCTACTGTAAGCACTTGAGCATTTTTACTAGGCAAGTTTACATCTAATAATTGAAAAGAATTTAAATGCATTTTTCAGCTACTAAAGTAGCTTGATGAAGGAGGAGGAGGAGGAGGAGGAGGGAAAAACACTAACCAATCTCTGGATGAACGAAAAGTTATCTTATGAGAAAAAGAATGTAATTATTAAAGAGCTATTTTGAATATTGCGACATAATATCCTAAAAAGTTCAGGCCCGCTTAGATTGTTATCAGTTGACTGTGTAAGGTTTGTAGCATCCTCTTTCAAAGTTAAAAAGTCACCAGATAACCTGCCTTCCAAAGAATCAGAAAGAAAAATCCAATGCATTCTGCCATAACATCCCAAATCCATCCAGATGATTACAGCACTATTTTAAGGCAACTTTCACTTCATTATCTTTGGGATTTTTCATCCAAATCACACCAAAGCAATTTGTGCCATACTACAGCCCTGAAGAATTATAGGTGATTCCTGCAATATATAAAAGAAGATTTTCCATTTCTATCTGCCAGCTATATAGTAGCTATAGCTACTATCATGCTTTTTAAGGTGAGATATCCTTACAGATACTTTTGCGTGTATGTGCATGTACATGGCCCTACTCATCTCAAGATACCTGCAATACATCCTCACCTGTGCCTTATAATTCGAGTAGGACTGTGTTTATTTAGAATTAGCTCTTCCATTTATTGTAATGATTTTCAATTCCATGTTTAAATTTTACTAATGTTACCTAAATGTTTACTATGTTACCTAAAATTTTACTAAGATGATTTCTAAAACAACTTCTTTAATCAACAGTGTTTTAAGTGATGAGTGGGGAGGATGGAACAATGGGCTTGTTTGTAGAATACTTGTTTCCATTGCCATTTGTGAATTCTTCACTACCAAGTGAAGAAATTAAATAGTTATTTTGACATATTATTGACAATCTGTACTAAATTATAGTTTAATGATACAATTTAAAAATTACTTAGATATTTAATATTCACATTTATTCATATATATTCCTGTTGATTTGGGAAATCAATTATGTGGTTCAAAGAAGCAAATTAAATAAGCTTTGACCATTACAAAAATGAAATCTAGGAGTGAATTGGTCTATGCCAAATCACATGTAGGCCATTTCAAAAAGCTCATAGGAAAACTCAAAATAAAATCAAGAATCTTAGATTGTGATATAATTTGATTACCTCTGAAAATTTTGCAGGTAGCAAAACTGTATAAAAAATGAAGAATTATTAAAAATAATGTCCAAAATATCTGCAATATGGATGTTTTAAGGTGCTAGAAATTAAACTTCCTTAAAATACTATAATTTTATATGTTGGTGTTGACATCCAAAAATAAGATAAACATCCATTGGAGTTGTATCATCTGTCACTCAAAGAAATATTCCCATTTTTACAACTCCATCATAATCCTTTCTAAAAAATTAATAATTTACATGGAGTTGTTAGAAGCAATAATTAGAAGAACAAAAGTTTATTCTAAATATTTCAAAAAGATGTTTAAAAGAAATACTGCAATGTTTATTGAGACTGATTGTCATTGAATAATTGTTTGGATCTTACAGAGAGCATATATTATGAAAAAGTAAAAGACAACAGAATAAAAAAAAAAGACAAAACCAAAGTAAGTACATACAAACTATGGAAGAGCAATTGTCTCATAAATGAGAACTTACAAGTGTAAGTTCTCATAAATGAGAACAACAAAATGAATGAGGGTGAGGGGAAGGAGAGGGTTGGGTTATAATGGCCTAAAATTGTTTCTGACAAATATTTTTCTACCTCATTCTCTAGGTCTCTATTTTAATATGCAGAAACTTTACTAAAACCAATAATATATTATGTTAATATGATTGTAATTCAATAATACTATTCACCAAACAAATTATTCACGTGAAATTGTGGCTGTAACATATGCATTAATATTACTCCTATGATTTTGAAAAAAAACTTTGATCACAGATGATCTGTTGGGGTTATTTTTGTTTTTCTTTTTTTTTTTTAAATTTCCTAATGCTATTAAAAAAACCCCAACATCTGACAGCCTGTGTTTATAGGAAGTCTTGGAAAGACTTTTTTGTAGTCAGTGCCTTTTTCCATAATTATAAAATTAATGTTGAAGTGAATGAAATGAAGATGTTTCTTAAAATTTTTTTACAAGTAATACATGAAATAAAAAAGAAGTTCCCCATTAAATTTATTAAACAATATTTCTTATATTACCCATGTTCTGTATTTGAAAAAGTTCTCCAGTTATTTCTTAAATTATCGTTTCCTTTGACTTTTTTGAACCTAAAGACATGGATATATATATTTCATCATATATAAAACCAGATTTTAGAGCATATGAAAAAACATTCTTTGAATAACACTTACTATTGTTCCTTAAGAAGTAGCCTTACCTAAATAAAACTATATATTTTTATGAAATTTTTTAATTATAGATTTGCATAAGGTCTAGTTTATATAGAGACTCATTGTTTATTGTATGTGAAAAAAAAAGCTCCAAAATTATTATTATTTCAATAGCTGACCTGAGAGGAAATTGTTTTCCTCCTATACCTTTGGAAGACCAATGTCTGCGAGTGTCTAGACCTGCTTGTATACAGAAGAAGTGGAAAATGGGGATGTGAAAACTGAAAAAAAAAGGATAAGTGGTCTGTGAAACAATGAATATCACGTGCTGTAGTTTTTGTGAAGAATTCAAAAGATAGAGAAAATAAGAAATGGGGCAAAATGGAAAATACTACTTTATACTGCACTTTTGGAAGAGACAACATGTTTATATACTATTTAAATAAAAACACACACATAAAGAATTAAGGAACCATTCTATAAAGGGAAGAAATAGAAAATAATTTTTTTGAATATATGAAAATTAGTTTCTAACAGTATATTTTTCATTCCTCTAAAACCATATAACCAATTATATTCTGTTGCTAAAAATCATTAAGGTTGTTTTAGTCTGTATTGATTATAATGATTCACAGACATTATGGACTAAAGTTGAAGAGGCCATTATTAAAAACAACAGTGCTCTTCAATGCTAAGGGAAAAATATTTTGCATTTTATTATTATCTATTATTCTAGTTTTTGACCTTCAAAACCACCAGAAGTAAATGAGTTTTCTAAAGATCAATTATCCCTATTTAAAATAAATAATTTGAAGGATTCAAAGCACTAGCAAAAAAATCAGAACTCATCATTAAAAGCTCTCCAAGAATGGCCATTTACTGCTTAAAATATCTCCTACAACATCTTGAATTCTAATTGTTTAATATCACTTCTTTAAAAGCCTATCATTTGTTCTAATATTTTTAATATATTAAGGACATGTAGGCACTGCTGGCAAATGAGTTTTGAACAGCTTAAGGAAATACTGCTTTCAAGCTTAAGGGCAGACTTTTGTCTGCCTACAACAACAGAAAATATTAGGGCTCATATCCATTGTGCAATTCAGCCTTTTGAATATCCTTTTTAATATTAACTACTTTATTAAGTTTGTCTTTTCTGGAAGTATGGCACTTGGATACAATTTCATTTGCAGCACAGGTTTATTCAGAAGAATATAAGTCTATTTGTTGCTAGTCAGGTGGAAATTTGAAAGTGTTACCCACTGATGAAAAAAATCTGACCCTTTTTTGTGTCCAAAATGCCTAAACAAAATAATAGATTGCAAGTTACTGTTAACAAAGCAGCAGAATTATTAACCAGTTAGAGAGCTCATGAGAAAAGCTGGAGAATTAATACTTTTTCATGAATTTCAAAATCTTCAATTTCATAGCTGGAATGGTACCATCAGAGTGGATATTTTTACAGCTATCCATCTGGTTCCTTCTTATTCAATTTATTATCAAAATCTCATTAAGACCAAAAAACGATACTGGGTACTGTACAAATCTTCAGTTAGTGCTATAGCCTTTCATTCCATGGAAAAGATGGGATGCTTGATTCAGACTTGGTGACTGACAGACATGCACTGGGGATCATGCAGGCTTATGGGATCAAAGGAGATAAGAATTAAACTGTGAAGATCTTTCCTGTCTCCATGGCGGATACTACTTGAAGAAATAAAGATGAATGGTGGAGGAGATATCCAAAACAGTTACTGCATTGAAATATATCTGAATGTGCAGAGAGATTTTGACAGCTGTATGTGAGACCAGGAATGAAACTCTTATAATTTGACACCAAAATCTATGTGACAATCATTATTGAGAAGATAAGATCTATTCACTGGATTACTAATTGTGGAAGAAAATTATTTAGGTAGGCTTTTGAAATTTAGTGGTCTGTAATGCAAAGTAAAAAAATTAAGGGCTTGAGACCTCTGAATTTCAAGGAGAAGGAAAAAAAACCCCTCATATATAAAAAGATGATTTTACAGAGTGTTTTCCAGACAAAACAAGAGAGACCCACCTACTGTTGCAGTTCCTTGTCTATATCACAGTATTTCTTTCTCAACATTTGATATTATCTCAGAGTCAGACATGGCAATGTCACTGAATTTGTATTTCTGAGGCATTTCTGATGTTCTGAATGGGAATTCATTCAAGATGGGTGATGGTGCCATTTGACTATATTCAAATGTTCCTGCTGGAAGCATAGATTACAATCTTAATTTTTGGAATGAAGCTCTTGGCTTTTCCTTCAGTGTCATAAGTAGCATAGGAAAAGAAAACAGTTGCTGATATACAGACAATGTTGTGGCCATGGAATAAATCCAGATCAGGTGCAACTTAAGTGGTCATGGTCGTGAGCAAGAACTGTCATCAGAGCTAAAACGGATCTGACTTGATGCTCTGGGGAAGCACCTTTCGAGGTTTAAAGCTGAGTGTGGCTATTGAAGAGAATTGAATTTGAAACAGGGAAAGATCCAAGAATATGCCACTTGATATTATAAGCACATTCGTATTTCTACCTGAAAAATAATCAGTCTTGTAAAAGGGTTCACTTAATCATCAGGGTACAGAAAATTTAAATCAGATCCAAAATCTGTCCTTAAGATTATAATCTATTGCAGTAGATGTTATAGCTGGCAACATTAACAATGCAAGGAGAAGAATGAGTTATAGGAAATGGGAGAGTTACTAATTATCCACAAAATTATTATACTGAGTAATGAGGTTTTTTCACTTACTCAAGTGGGAAATATAATATTTCAGACAGCCCAACGGATAACTTTCTGGAAAGCTGGCAAGTATCCAAGTTTACTGTAGATTGTTCTTTCTGGGAACAGATGTTTTGGGAAAGATTTTATCCTGTGAGAATGAGCACAAGCCTGAGCAATGCTGAAAAGTGAATTGTCATTGAAAATATTACCTAAAGACACTTAGAAATAGGAAAGCGGATCAAAGCTTTCCAACTGGCAAGAACACAAACCTCTTCTATTTGGGCAAAGTGATGGGCTACCAGTAAAAATGAGTTTGGAAGAAAAGGAAGGAAAAAACTGTTGGACAGGCCCCCCAAACTGACTGCATAATTGAGTAATTAATACTAATGTGTACTATATCAATATTGGTAGATAATTTTCAATGTGATATTAGTGTAAGGTCTTGCCACTCTTCCAATATCTCTATTAATTTTTGCATCAGTTCTTCTTTTTTTTTCTTTTCTTTCTTTCTATTAGACTTACTTGTTGGAGGGCTGCCACTGTCCCCCTGCACCCCAATCCTGAGAAGTCCAGGTTGAGACACCCTCCCCTACATCTCCACATTCCTTGAGATGCAGCCCTTGCCTGTTGGGAAACACAGAGGATTTGTTGTATTTCACTGAACCCAAAGGGAATTTTTGATAGGTACCCTTACACACCAGAAATAGGTGTGTACATTGTCTTACTCATGTGTGTGTGAATTGATTATGATAATACTCTTACAATGTCAAATCTATAGTTTAATCATTCTTATAACTTTAGAAAACCCTATTGAATCACTTTGTAAATGTTAAAGTATTCAATGATTAAGTGCTGCTAAACTCTTTCACACCCTTATCTTGCATCCTTATGCTTTGCACTCTTTCCCTCTTTGGCATTCCTGGCTTCTGTGTATATGATTCCAAATTGCTTCTAGTTTTATCTTCCTTTCTATGTTTTAACCTGTGTATTAGTAATAGAGAGAACCTTGCCATCAAACTCTGGGAAGCTGCATTTTCACAATTCATATTAAACCCTGCTTTTAATCTTTGACAGTACTTCTTTTAATAGCCAAACCTCTCATTCACAACACATGTATCATGGTTATTCTGTCATATTTTTAATTCACATGGCTATTATCATGTATCAAATATGGACAGATACGTGGAGAGCTGTAATTCTAGAATTGACATGGCAGCATAACTACAGGAGATCTACAGGTTTCTTTAATGAGAAGAAAGAGTAAACAGCTTTTGCAGCAGGGACCCTGGCTTCTTATTCAAGTTTGGAGTTCTTGTTTTTTGCGGGGACTGTTATTATACCTTTTTTAACAATGTGCGTTGAAGACTGTTAAGATTTGATTGTAAGACACCATATGCTGAAGTCAATATTACAGATTTTATTTAACAGTAAATGTGAGGTAGAGAGATAGAAAGAAATAGGAGAGGGATGGGAGAAGAAATAGAAAGCAAGAGAAAGATTAAGTAGAAAGACAGCACCACCAAATGGGTTCCACAGAATCCTGGTCGTCTTCTTTCCCCAGGTCTTTTCAGCGGTGAGGGTCCTAGAGACATTTTTCTGGAGATACCAGAAAAACTATCCATGGGGAATAGATGTCATTCCCATGGCTTGGGCTGCCATGTTTATAAGCTGTTGCTTCCTTTCCAACAGTTTGCCACTGTGGAAATTTTTTTTTGGATAGGTTACCCAGGTGTGCCTCACCACACATGGAACTAGTATCTTGCTGGTTTTGCCATCTGTGCTTATCTCAGTGGAGATTTATCTGGTGGCTTATCTTACCCAAACTTCCTTCTGTGGCTTTGACAGTGCTTTCAGACGTACGAGTACGTTCTTTAAGACCTCACAGAGACAAACACCAAGTTCCTAGCATGAACCCCAACCAGAACAGAAATTCTACCTTATTGATAAATCCTTTTCACTCACTTCATTTTCTTTATAGTCTGTGAGGCTTACCAGGTACACATAAGCTAATAATCAGCACTATTATTTCCTCATGCTGCTCTACGTATCTGTCTGCACTCACTGACAGTCATTTAAAAGGTTTGAACAAAATGCACTTTCTGCAATTTGTGAGAGTTCATATTTCACTACTCCAACAATTTAGAGGAAAAATACTGTTTTTACTTAAAATCACTGTTATATTGAGCATGTTTCTAGCTTGCATATAGTTGTGGAAATATCCACTTAAGTGTTTAATATTGACATAAAATAAGTTCATGACTGTACTCATTAAAGATTTGAGGACAAGGACATATAGAAAGATCAGTCACTGGACTGCCAAAACTTTAATTGTAGAAAGAAATAGGATGTTTTTGGAGACATATACAGAGAAAAAATGTAAGTCATGGATTGTCTAGCATTTTACTGCAATAAAGAGGTAAAAACATTCATTTGCACAAAGTAGTTTGTAGTTGTCCTCCAGATACCATGTCAAACAGGGGAAATGGTAAAAAACACCAGCAAGTCACTTAAACCTGTATGATAACAATGCAGGAAACAGAGACCAGGTCTCTTATGGCAGGTCATAACAAAAATGATTATTGGGTTTGGCTATTAAAACTATTAAAGTTATTAAAATTAACTCTATTAGGACAGGTTAATTTTATTCATAGCACCTGGGATGGTGCTATCATTTGGATTTGCGACCAAAACAGTGTTGATAATACACCAATATTTTAGTTCTTCTTGAACAGTGAGTGCACAAGGTCAAGCTGATCTCTCTTTCTCACACTACCCATCCAGTGAGTAGACTGGGAGTGCTGGGAAGGGACACAGTCAGCAGAGCTGACCCAAACTGGCTAAAGAGCTATTCCATATTGTATGAAGTCAGGATCAGCATTCAAATCTGGGGGAAAAGAGGAAAGAGGAAGAGGAAGGAGGACTGTTGAACAAAGACTTTCGGAATTAGACCAAGTAACTGTTGTGCATGATGGAGGTCTGCTTTTCTGCAAATGGCTAAACAGTTGCCTAGTGATGAAAAGAAGTGAATGAATTCTTATTTTGTTTTGCTTATGCATACAGCTTTTGCTTTAGACAATTTATTTGGTATTTAGACAATTTAATTTGCTTTAGACAATTTAATTGGTGTAGACAATTTAAGACATACTTAATTGTCTATACCAACCCATGAGTTTTGACACATTTACCATTTAAATATTCTTCCTCATACCACTGAGGGTGAATGAGTGAGCAGTTCTGTTTAGATAAGCTTCCTGCTGGGGTTCAACCCCAACATCAGTAAAGGAAGACTTACAGTAGATTAAGGTATTTGTGAGTAACTCTTGAATTCAGACCTTTGCTTTGGTGGTTTTTTTTTTCCCACCATTACCACAGTAGAACACATTTGGGAGAACAAATAACCATGAAAGACTAAGAACTCTTTCATTCCTTCTCAGGCTGTACTACTGGCAAAAACAAATTCTTATATTTTATTGTTGTTTTCAGTGCAGAGAAAACAATAAAAACAGTGCATGAGTTCTTCTGACTTTTTAATAATAGTCACTGTAATTTCTCAGAATTCGTATCCAACACATCCTGAATTTTTGCTTCTGTTTGCCACATTTTTTCATGCTTACTTTCAAATCAAAGATTCTGGTATTTTCTTTGATAAGTTTTTGTTTCTTAAGCAAATGTGAAATACCAGACAGAATGTAAATTCTACTTTCTATTCTGTCACATGTGGAATTTGTGATTTTTTGCAGGGAAACTATAATAAGTTTGGGCACAACAGACTAAAATCTGACATTTATTCTCTGTCTGATATATGCTACTGTAACACAGCTACACTGTCTTTATAGATTTATAATGAGGTCTTGTTTAACAATCAGTGCAACTCAGTCATGGTTTACTTCCTCCCTGGAGGACCAATTGCTTATCTCATCAAAAGGATGATAATTCCCTCTGTCTGTCAGTTGATATGATCTTTATGTGGACACAAACTACATCAGCAGACTGAGCTGAGCTCCCAGCCTTGCTGGTGGTAAGGGGATTCAAATTCATGTTTATCATATGCACAAGATAGATGCTCTAGCTAGCTTCAGGCACTGCATTAGTGCTAAAGTCCATTAATTCTTATTCTGTTTTGCATATAGAGAATATTAAAATGTTTAAATTAATAAAGGAGAAGGGCCATCCCCTTGGCACAGTTTCTGCATATTAATACAGTTTTCTGTGCAGGAGGTGATCTGTGCATGCAAGGAATATTCCTCAGGCCATTGAAGACTGAGCACATGAAGCTATTTAGGGGACATGTGCCAAACACAGCCATCTCATAGCACCTCTGTTCATTAGTGCATGGAGTTTTATTTTTATTTACTTTGGATAAGAATGAGATCATTAGGTTCGTGAATGAAGGTAGGCTTGGAGTGGTCCAGCTCATCTGTGCATGTCATCTACATGGATGTGCATGGGAAGTTTGCATAAAACACATGCTATCCTTCCTTATTGTCTTCCATTTAATGGAAATAGTCATTACAGTGGTAGTTCAGCTCTTGCATAAAAACAGGGAAGGAGCCAGGATGATTATAGCAAATTCCTTGATTGAACACTTTCCTTTCAGTAGAGAATTTTTTATGAGTCTTTCCTGAGCATTTTCTTTATCTTGGTTTCCATTAGATAATTTTTGTTTAAATGATGACAAGATATAATCTTGTTTTGAACTAATAAAACCAGCTTTGCAACCTTTTCCTCTATGTTATTGAGTATATTGAGATTTTACTGAGTATATTAATTTAGCTTCCATTTCTACAAAGTATCAATCCTCTACTCTCTTTTTTTTATTTAATTAAATAGTACAAATATGTAAGTTTTAGAGTCCTATTTTTTAATAATAATAATAATAATAATAATAATAATAATAATATTCCAAAAGTCGCTTCCCTGTTATAACCTGCCAACAATATCAAGGAAGAAGCAAGAGCAATCCAAATAGCTAACACTGAAACCTACAATCCAGCATTCATAACCTTAAAAATACCTAATAGATGATTGCAAAAAATATACAGAACTTTTTAACTATATTCTTAAAGACTGAGAAAATAAAGAATGTTGCACTAATAATGA
This sequence comes from Ploceus nigricollis, assembly GCA_013399945.1. NCBI lineage: Eukaryota > Metazoa > Chordata > Aves > Passeriformes > Ploceidae > Ploceus > Ploceus nigricollis. Next base: position 239,278 of record VXBC01006342.1, read on the forward strand.
TGATGAGAAGTAGAGTCAAATATGGATTTAAAACCCTATGAGGAAGTCCTAAAACCACCTAGCAAATCTTTATTAACATATTCAGCTCATTTTAAAGCAAATGAGCTGAGATATTTGATATCAGGCTTGAACTTCGTATGAAAGCAATGACCTGTAATTGCCAAAACTTAAGGGTAGATTTCCATGGTAAAAAATTTGTATGGATCATTTGGATCTGGAAATTTCAAACAATGCTCAGATCCCTTCAGAAACTTTTGGGATTTATTGATTTATTTTTAAAAAATCTGTTGTGTGTATGTTCAGGTGGTTTTCTGAAAGGCAAATTAAGCTTATTCTGCCTTGCTCTTGCTGGATGGAGAACTGCATAGCTCTCCTCGGTGTGTTATCATACATGAATCTAGTAATCCCTGAAGGGAGACAAGTACAGCGCTTGCATTATGTATTGTGATAACACAGCAGTTACTCTGTTCTGCTGGGAGTTCAGGTCAAGCTGGAGTGTGGGCAAAGGGAACCAGTGTCTGCATTCAAAAGCTTTTTTGGGTTTAAATGCTCTGAATGCCCTGTGATACACTGATAAGTTAGAAGCTTGTCATTCCAATATTCTTTTTCCAGCTGCTTTATTTTTTTAAGGTCTTCTGTATTAATATGATTTTCTTCCTGTGTACAATGAACAACAGAGGTTAATTAGACTACAACCTCCCATCACATATTCATTGCCAGCCAGGGCTCCTCAGAGGATATATGTCCCCACATAACTTTCTACACCTGGCTGCTCTTAATGAAGATAAATAATGAGATAAAATGTTCACCGAAAATTTTATGCATTTTTTGGTTTTTGGTTTTTTTCCTGAGCAAAATGTACTGGAGCTTTCTGTCTCTCCATCAAGAGATGGAGACAAGTTACAGTTACCTCTGGTGCTGTTTTTCATATAGATTTCTTGGCTGGTTTGTGCTGAAAGATTGAGTTAGGACTTGATGCAGAAAAAGTCTATGACAAATATTTTGTTTGGCCTTTTTTGTACTGTATCTGTCACATTATAGCACTTTGTCCTTAGAGGATATGGCTTCATTCTCATGTTAAACAGATTCTTTATTTTCTTATTTTTCATAAAGGGTCTATTTTTCAAAATTAATTCTTTTTGCCCTCTTTTCCCCAGTCTGCTGGATCTCTTACTCTTCTAACATCTCACCAGGCTCTCTCTCCCTGCAGTACCTTTTTTGTGTCAGCCTATAGGCAGTCTTGGACAAACAGGGGGACCAACTGACTGTCCAGTTCAATAAGTGAGTGTGTTATACCTTAGGGAATAAATATGGGAACACAAAACTAGAAATACAATTGTGTATTAGTTCCTGTTGGCAGAATGTTTAATAATAATAACAATAAATGAGTGAATTTCTTATTTTAGTTTTATATTTGGGAATATAATACACTAAAGAAACAAACTCAGTATTTCCAACTAATTTTGCAGATACTACTCCATCATAACACCATAACCCTAGAGAAAAAGTATTAGGAGATATCATAACATACCAAAGACTGATTAAAAATTCTAACAACATTTAACATCATTACAGTAAGAACGGCATGTATCATGGTAAGTATTCCAAGCCTTAGATCAAAACAAACCCTGCATTGCAAAGTAACTAAAGCAGGCATTTTACAGAGTTTGAAAGCTATTTCCCCAAGGTGTATACCCAAAGCCAAGTTTTGGACTGCATGTCTTCTATTTTCTTTCTTTAAGCAGTGGAAATGCACATATAAACGCTTCCCTTTGGTTTCATTTTTTTCCTAGCAAAAATGAACAAGATATTTTTGGCTTGTTTCATTCAAAGGTACCCTAGAGGAAAATGTTATGGCAGACATACAGTTCATTTGCATGTTCAACTAGAATTTTGGCACAGAATTTTAAGAACTGCTATGCATACTAACAAAAAATGCCAACATTAGAGAAGCTAAAGATGGGGTAAATCAAGTAAAAGCAACATGACATGATGTAATTCAACAGGATAATGCTACTTACAGAGTAATCTATGCTTGAGCATGATGTAAAAATAGCACAAGTCTTTTTTCTTTTCTTTTCCCCCTCATATTTTAGATGTTACAATTCCTAAAAGTCAGCCAACACAATTAAATATTTTTATATTTTTATTTAAAAACTTTGGGGCATGTCAAGTAAATGCAGAAAGATCTAAACCCTTTTTTTTCAGATGAAAAAATAATAACAGTAAATAAGACATCTCTCTCTTTAGTAACAGTGGTTCAAAAATGAGGCTTCCAGCAGTTAAGTAGCTTGCAGAAGCATTACACTGCATCACTTCATTTATATAAGTAGTTACCTTTTTTAGTGTTTTTAAAAGCATATAGTAATACAGTGTCAGTCTCACAATGGAAAAATGCAAATTTTGACTAATGCGGGATCTCAAATATTGACTGCATTCTGACAGGTATTCTACCTATAAATCTTCAAAACTATTAATAACAGGACGTGGGTGGTGGAGAGGAAAGATATAACCCAGATATTTTACACAGTTTATCACAGGACCTTGCTGTCTAGGGAGTTGAAACCAGTTAAAGGGTGGATAAATAATACAAGAAACAGAACAATATTGATTCACAAGAGACTTGACAAAGATCCTTAAACCTTTTTCCTTTTCTTCCATGTCTTACAGAATAACAGTTTACTGAAGGATAAATGATTAGATGGACAGGCCACCTCTCCTAAGAGGAAAGGCTTAAAGGAAAGAGTTTGTTCAGCCTGGAAAAGAGAAGACTTTGGAATTACCTATTTGTGGCTTTCCAGTACCTTAAATGAGCCTACAAGAAAGATGAAGAGGGAATTTTTACAAGCGCATGTAGTGACAAGAAAAGGGGTACTGCTTCAAATTGAGATTAGGTTCAGATTAGATATAGGGAAAAAATTTGTTACCGTGAGAGTGGAGAGGTACTGCAATAGGTTGCCCAGAGAAGCTGTTGGATGTGCAGTTCCTGGAGTTGTTCATGGCCAGATTGGACGGGGTTCTGAGCAACCAGGTCTAGTGGAAGATGTCCCTGCATGTGGCAGGGATGTTTAAACTAAATGATCTTTAAGAACCCTTCCAGCCCAAACCATTCCACGATTTAATGATTTTGAAGGAATACAGCATACTTTATATATGCTAAGTAAGTTTAATTATGCCTTCTGTAGTCTAAATTAATGCAAATGACACCACTTATTTTAAATTATGCAAAACAAGTGCTTCACTAATTATTCTAGAGTAAGGAGCTGGCCAGAGATTTTCTTCAATTCATGTCTTTATATTAGTAGCTTATGCTATATACAGGAGCTGTAAAAATAACCATTTTTCCAATTGTAATTTCAAAACAGGCCATAAAGACACATTTTCAGGAACAGAGCTACATCTTTTATTTATCCCTCTGATAACACATATTTGTGATCTGTTTCATTAGATAATAGCACCTTTTTAAAAATATTTTTATAAACACGTACACATTCAGTTTTTCTGAATGTCCAAATGTTTGGTCATTTTTGAGGAAGAATCTGCTGTTTGAAGCCATCAGGATAAAGTTATCTCAGGATAAAGTTACCTCTGTGTTGCCTCTACAGTCTCAGGATTGGACTCTTTGTTTCCATTTTCTTAAACTCACCCTTCCATCAATGTGAAATTTTACATTGCTCAGATTCTTTTCTAAAGCAGCTAGATTTCTTTAGCAAGGAGAAAAGCACATCACTGCAGTCCCCAAGATGTGCCTATTTACCTTCACTAATCTGTGGGTTTTCAGTATTTCTGACAATACACTTTTGTGCACAGGAGTTCAAGTTTATTTCTTTCTCAATTTATTTTTATGAAGGTACTATATTCATGTCTTCTCCAACAAATAATTCACCTTTATAAACTTTATATACATTCTGCAGTGCTGTTCTTTATGTGAGATGAAGTGGCAAGTTGGGCAGTTCTTAAGATCTTTTGACTGCATAATAATAATAATGATAATAATAATAATAATAATAATAGTGAATGCCAGCTGTGATGGGCTGGGTACACAGTTAACATAAGTGATAGATAAATGCCCAAATAATTCTTACACAATGAAATAGGGTACAGAAAAAAACCACAGCACATCTGCCCATAAAGACACTTTGAGGATACTATTGATCATGACTGGCTTAGGGACACAGCTTTTGATATTCTACCTTCAGGTAAACAAGATTGAAATACCATAATACCATTTTAAATAGCATTCTGCAAGCAGTAATCCATTCAAGATAGGGTAAGGAGGTGGCTGCAGACTAGCTCCCTGTACTGTGTGCTGAAACCATATGAGACTAAAGGATCTAGAAGCCATCTAAGAATCAACTAAGTTTAACTCAGTAATCAGAGACTTCCATTTATGAGATGACTAGAAAGAACATCATCACATTCTGATGCTTTTTGGAGCTTCTTACAATAAATATTATTTAATTATTTACATTGTCACAGCTTTTTCTATGTATTACAGATAATCTACTTACTAACATAATGTACAAAGCTTTTTGTATGTGATCTGAAGGATTTTTAGTTTCCTTGCCTTTATCTCTCAGCTCTCTATTCTCAGTCCTGTTCTCTGTGTCAGATTATTTTTTCTTTTTCATTAGATTCTCTCTGGACCTGATGACCTCTGCTTGGGAAATTCCAAGTGCTTCATCACAAGTCAATTTCTGTAATCGCTTACAGAGTTTTCTGTTTCGTGTCATGTTCTCCTTTTAGGGATTTGATCCTTTAATGTTCCAAAATTGACTGATCAGCTCAAATCAAACATAATCTCTTCTATGATGCTAACTTCTCTATAATAGAGTTCTGATACCTTAACAGCCGATATCACAAGTCAAGTCCCCTTGTCATCCTTAGTTTGAAGGGACCTAGATTGTAGGTTCCCTACTCACTACTGAAGAACTTAGTCTAACGATCAGATTCAATATTAAAGGAATATTTTCAATTTCTTCAGCTACATTTTCAGAGGAAGAGTGGTTATGGCTGTTGTGACTTATATTGTATCAGGGATGCTGACATGCATTAAGCATGCTCCAGCATTCTATGAGAGTTGTTATCTGTTTTGTGAGTAGCTTACTGTATGAACTGAGTTTGTTTTACTGTATGGCTGAGTTTGTTTTGTCATAGCAGCAATGATAAGAATCATAATGCAGGAGGAGGAGATTTTCCCTGAAAGTAACTGAGCATGTTCAGTTAGGGAAATGTTTATACTGTGAGAAGTAGGGGCAGCCAGTAAGAAGACGCAGCTTTCAGTGAAACTGTAACAAGTCCAGACACCAAAATGACCCACTGATGCATTTCTGTTGAAAGACTGAACGTGGCAACTGTGAGTGTAACAAACAGTAAGGACAGACTTCAGCATTATCAGGATATATTTTCTTTTTGTATGGTGGTTATTTTTGCTCATTGTTAAGTTCACACTGCTGATGCACAGAAATTCACAGAGAGCTATGTAGATGACTTGAATGGAGCAAATAGTCTTTCATTATTCAGATCATTAGGCTATTTTAAAGATTCCTCCTGGAACCTAGTGAGAGTTGTGTGAAGTTACTTCCAACCCAACAGTGACTCAAAGTTTTTTGATGGTGAAGAAGTCAGAATGAACTACCCATGACAAAAAGAAACATTGGACAGAAGAAAGACTGGGTTATGAGTCCTTTATTTTAACTTGCGTTACCTGACACATACATCTTGTCTATTTCAAAGCTACCTTGTTTCTGTGTCTTGATATATCCTAATTATTTTTTTAATGCGAGCTTTTTATGAAACAGTTGTTAGTGTTTTCATTTCAATATATCATGAGAGACTTCTTATCACAAGTTGTATTGTGTTCAGCCTTTCTTTTGGATTGTTACAAAACTTGCTCATATATTGGTTCCTTTCCTACATGACTGGGCATCCTTCCCCTCTTAATAATAATGTGTGAACATCAAATTAATGTAAGTGCCTAATGGCTTTACCAATGTAGGGATAAGAGCTTTTTAGGCTTTTTTTTCACTGCCTGGATCAGTTCTGGAAATTCATTAAAACACTTTTGGAGTGTCATCATTAATTACGTCATTTAAGATAAACTTTTTTTACTACCTGCAGGACTTGATATTATTAAAATATAGATGAATAAATGTATTTAAACACAATTAAAGACATTCAGTTTTTCACTTGGACAATCTGATAATGTAAAGGTTACTGGGCACCTGGACATCTGTACACCAGTAGAATCTCCCTATGCCTTTGCTCTTATGAACTGATTTCATGAATCTCTACCCATTTCTAGTCTAGAGTATTCCCATTCTCCCATTTCCTTAAAATTAATCTTCTATAAAATTGTATATGGTTAGAAACCGAATTCTGAAATTTAAGCTGCAACTAGTTCAACCTTTCAATTCATAGTTTAGTTAGGATTGCTGAGGTAGTCAATGTACAGGAATGTTTTTTTAGGTGTTACTTCTCCAACAGAGGTTAAAAGAGAAATTAGAAATTTTAATCTTCCTTCTTGGATATTTCACTCATTTCACTGAAGTGTTGCTTACGGGTAAAAAAAAATTAGAAAACTATAGGGGGGGAAAATGCAATTTCCTAAACAATGGATTTTGCTGTGATAAGTTACCTTGTAGGAAAAAAATCAGAATGAGGAGTTTGTCACTTCTGATAGAGAAAAATGGTGACTTCTGTACAAACTGTTGCTAAACTAAATGTCTCATCATTCACTATATTCAAAAAAAGCAAAAATTTTGGTAGCAATAATCTATGCACATCATAATCTTTTCTTAAATGAGACATTTTTTTATTATTATTATGTAAAGAAAGGCAATGTTCTCCTTTTACCTTATATATTTTGACAAGGAAAGTTCAAGTTGCATTTGTTTAAAAATAATAATAATGGAAACAATAGCAATTCCTCTAAAGGAAGTTGTATATTTCTCAGCTTTTTAATTACATATTTTTGTGTACTATTGAAGAGTTAATCTAGTTGATCTTTTGCATGATGCATCCAAAAAGAATAGAAACATTTTTGAAAAGTATATTTAGGTGCTATTATCCAAACAAATACATTTATTGAGAAAAATTTCTGCTTGACATTTTGTGTTTTGACTGGCATTTGCTAGTTGCCAGCTGTCATAAGGAAAGGACTGCAATACATGCCGTTAGCAGCATATGCCTTTTTGGGCGCTGAATAGCGTTTTCATACAAAAAATCAAATGATCCATAACATATTATGCTGTCATTTAAAAACTGCATTAGAACTGTAACATTTTTCATGCTCATAAAAAATTTTGTTCCCTAAGGCTTAATCTACCATTTTCTTACTGTGTTTGAGGACATAATGAAGAAAACATTTATTCTATTAATTGACATTTTGTTTTTTCAATATGTAAACGATTCTCTCAGAATGTAGATTTCTTGCAACAGTTTTTAGAAGACTTTGATTTCTGTGCTGTGCTACTCTCTGTCAAATCTATCTGTTTTTTCCTACTACACCATCTTCTCCATCATTCATAACACTGACAAGTACTTATCAGAAGAGATGAAGATTTGAGACTCACCCCATTTTTTCTTTCCTAAAGAACTTTTTTTGTCTTTCTACAAAACTGTTTCAGAGATATTTAAGAAAATGTGAGTAAATAAGATATTTATTTGTCATTTTATAATAAAAATGCGTGTTTATTCTAGTAACCATATTGCCTTTTAATTTTATTTTGCTAAGTAAACAATCACCCTGCTTTACCACAAAGAAATAGAAGACCATTTGCTTCCTGGAAAGAGAAATTATAATTTCTGATTTAGGTAAAAAGTCATTGATGTTCGGATTTCTTTGTCAAATATTTGTCACCTGTTATGTTTCAAACAGGAGAAAAGCTGTTCTAAATTCCCTAAACAGTCAAAAGGGAAAAATTAATTTTTCCTTGATGGAAATTTTGTTTTTCTCCAAGGGCTATCTGAAGAGCTAGTCAAACTGTGATACTAACTTTAACAGATATTTAAATTAAGAAGTTTAATTTATTCTTCAACATTTAAGAGCAATGCAACATTGTTTCTATCTTACCGTTATTAAGTATTGAACATTACTGAAATTCCCCTAAAGCACAAGAATTAACTATTTTTCCCCTTTAATTTTATTAAGAGACTAATCTTTTGATTTTGTTAAAGACTAATCTTTACCTTCTGCTTTGGTCTGGCTTATCTGTTTTATTTATTGACCCTAAAAAGGCCAAAAATATTCATCAGAAACCTAAGTAATTTAATTTAATATCACACTAATGCTTTATGCAGTATATACTGCTTGTAGCTGCACTGTTCTTAATGTTTGCTCTGTTCATGGTTTCAAATACAGAAAGATAATTTTACAGAGCATAGATGATCTAATTCAGAAGTTTGATACTTGTGTTATCTTTGATTATCTATACTTTCATATAAGTATGTTACAGACAGAGGAAGAGCAAAAAATATATAAAATTATATATTTTAAAAACAGCAACAACAAAAAATATTTTAAGAATTCTTCATCTTAAAACAGTACCTAGAGTTTTAAATCTGCCATTGCTATTAAAAGTAATGCCATTCTAAAACAAAGCCCAAACTTTGACTTTAAAATTGTGTTTTCTAGTGATAGCTCTGAACTTGAGGACAAAGGAAAACAAATGCCATTTAATTAGAAATTTGATGAAAAACCAATATATATTATCTTGGCCAAACATCTTTATTTAAATAAGGCAGCAAGTTTTAAAACAAAGCACAGGAAAAAAATAAATCTATAGTTTTTCTTTATATCATGATGAAAAATTGATACTAAAAAATTTTCTCTGTACGAGAAAATTAGTATACTTTCGCGTATACTAATAATGCATATGCCAAGAAAGTATCTATCTGTAAGTCCAAGTCAGAAAAAAACTGTGTGTTATTCAGAAGGATGTTGGTTAAATTACTGACATTTGACTCCTCTTCCTGTAAGATAGAATTTCAAGGGAGAAATATGTGAGAAATCAGCTATGGAAGCCACATTTCAAAGTCCATTTTCCTAACCTGCTACTCGCTAAAGATATGAATCTAACTGCACAGAAGTGTAACTTACAGAAGGAATATTTTCAGTGTTCTAGGTCATCTCTGTATCCAAAGTGACCAAGAAGTGACAAATGAGAGGTGCAGTCATTTGGTAGAAATCAAAATCCTATGTGGGTTTTGTTTAATTTATAAATTTGTAAAAATTCCTACTCGTTAACTCTGAACTTCTTGGGCTCAACTGCTGTACTCATTATCTGCACATCTAATATGTAACAAACATTTTAGACATACAATCTTTGAAAAAAAGCTAATTAAATTTTTAGATTTTTTTTTTTAATGTACAGTTAGTACATAGTATGTGTATTATCCTGTTCTCTGGCCCAAATTAATTTTGATCTACCTTTTTGATCTACCATAGAAAAACAGTAGATAGCCAACTAAGATTAGTTGCATATTACTTTATATATTTAATTAAATGTAGACTAAAAATAGATGGCAACATTTTGACGTAAACCTTTTGTTATAAATGTGTTATGGAAAAAAATATGAAAGATTATTTAATACTCTGATAGCAATTTGTCACATATATTAAACTCTATATTTCCTCTGCTTCACTGAGCAGCTCTACATATAATTGGTTGATAATAAGGTGTTGAACCAACATATCAACTGTATATATCAGGTGAATAGTCTGTGCTTAGCTCCTTTTAGGAATTTAGAGACATGTCCTTTTCCACTTTATATTCTTTCCTTCACATTGTATTTATGAAAACAATATTATAATGTTAAATACTTTTGTATAGTCTTTCCTTTGTGAAATAATAATTTAAAAATTCTACACATATATAAAGTAACACTTGAGTCAGAATAAAGGAGCATTAAACAATAGGCTTTCTCAGCAAGCTTTATTTTTCTTTTTAGAAATATGGTGATGTTATTTTTTCCTATGAACAGCTTGATTTTTCAAAGCAGAAATTCCTTACAGATTTTTAATTCTCTCTGTATCTGTTGCAGTGGATATATCTCTTGCATGTAGCACTGAGTTCCTAGTGTAAAGAATGAAATAAAATAACCATCAATTTACACAATGTTGAGCGTAGCAGAGATAATAATTCTTTATTACTATACATACCCATGTTTGAATTTTTTCAAGATGCAGTTTTAGTTCCAGAACAAAAACCAAATGTTGAACAATAAATATTTTCTAACCAATTCTAGTAAATTATGTACAATGCAGTGAAAAATATTCTTTTTAAGGCTTATTATATGAAAATAAAAGCTTTTCTATTTAATAAAATGGACTTTCATTTGAAATAGACTTCTTTAGTATTTACATTGCAGGTATTATTGTCATTAAAAGCAAAAATTCCACATTACTTACAAGAGTGATCTTAATAGGGCTTAAAAACTTATTTTTTAACATGAACTTAGTGGAATATAATATAAAAACTTAATAGAGATGCACTATATACCAAATTTAGCCTTTCAGTTGGGAGATTCAAGTTCTGTCTAGAAACTCCCTGGAATGAGAAATATGCCTGCTTTTCAGCCAGTTAAAAATGCTGTTACTACATTGCCTGTCATCTTGAATCTCCTACAAATATCCTTGGGAGGTTATTTGTTCCTGAGATAAGAAATAGGAATCAAGAGAGACCTCTTAAACCACGATGGCTATCACCATGAACAGCTGAACATACAACTCTCATTTGAATTCACTTCCACATAATAAATATGTGTAAAGATCTAGAGTTCATGAAACAATCTTTGTCAGTTTGAAACATAATATGAGGAAAAGACCAGAAATTAGGCAAAGAACTTCTCATGAATCATACTGACAGTCACACAAGAAGCCATGTTTTTCTGAAATGTGGAAGTTTGTCTAATCTGATAAAGTCAGAAAGACTCGTTGGAGCATAATAACCACATGCATGCAAGATTTAAACTCTACTTGACAACTTGATCACTACTAAGTTAGTAGTCATTGCAGCAGACCTGCAGAAATTTTCACACTTTTATTAGAAAACCATTTCTATGACCTTAAAAATAGTTTCTTTCATGCTATATAAAAAAGCATCACATTATTTTTTGTTCACAAATGAGGGACACAGAGCTCAAGGTTTTTTTGTTCATATGTCATATTTTCAAAATAATAACAAAAAGCAAAATTCATGTGGAAATCTCTCTCAGAATACCATATGCCTTTTAATGGCTTCCTTTTTAAGATGCTTCAGTCAACCAATTAAAAAATCTCTCTTCTTCATAACAATGGAGGGAAAACCATATTTAATATTATATAATTTTAGTAAATATTATTAATAATAGTGTCATATTTATAAATATGTCTAGGAAATAATCAAAATTAAGAATGTGGAACCCTTAAGATAATATTTAAAAACCATTTAAAATGCAATAAAAAATTATGGAATGAAACCCAGATGATTAGTCATTTTTGTCAAACACATCCCTTAACTGTTTATTCCATTCACAAAATTTAATATTCACAGAATCACAAAATTCACAGAAAGTTTTTGATTGGAAGGGGTGTCTTGAGATCATCTCTCCCAAACCATCTGCTCAAGCAGCTAGATGTCAGCTAGAGAAAGTAATTCTTTTGAGCATCTTCAGACTGGGGACTCTGTCTCTTTTGGAAACCAGTTCCAGAGTTTCACCGCCCTACAGCAGAAAAGGGTTTTCTTGTATTCAGGTGGAATTGAAGGCACTTGTATTAGTGTTCATTGGCTCTTTTCCTTTCAGTCTGTCCCACTGAAAACAGCCTCGTTCCAGCTTCTTTACACCCTTGCTTCAGCTAGTTTGTACGTATTGATAAGATACTCCCTGACCTTTCTCTTCTCCAGGCTAGAGAACCTCAGCTTTCTGCACCTCTGCTCAGACAAAAGATGCTCCAGCCCCTCAATCCTCCCTGTGGCCCTGTTCCAGACTCACTTCAGTGAATCTATATCTCCTTCGTATTGGAGTGCCCAGAATTGGGCACACACTTCAAGTGTGGTTTTATCAGTGCTGAGTAGAGGTTAAAGATCACCTCCATTGACCTGCTGTCAACACTCCTCCTAATGCAGCCCAGGCTGCTAAACTTCCTTGTCACACAGACACGTTGCTGGCTTATGGTCACCTTGTTGTTCTTTCTTGCAAAGCTCTTTTCTAGCTGGTCAGTCACCACCATATACAGGTGCATGGCATCGTTCCTCCCCAGAATTGGGACTTGATGTTACCTTTGTTGCTTAGATGTACATGGGCCCTCTGTAGTCATTTCTCCAGGCTTTTCATGTCCCTCTGAAATCAGCTCAATCTGATGTATCAGCCATTACTCACAGTTTTCTATCATCTTCAAACTTGCTGAGAGTGCACTTTGTCCCATCATTCAGGTTATTAGTGACCTCAGCATTTTCTGTTGTTCTTTGCCACCAGACTCCCTACCTCATTCAGTCAAGGGCTCTTTTTTTCCATAGTCTTCTCTCTCTCTTTTTTCACTCGTAGAATACTTTACAAGCCTTGGCAAATTTATCTCCAGGTTTTGGCTTTTCTAATTCCATAAATCTGCATGATTGGTCAGAAACTCTAAGCTCTTTCTGAGTCCCCTTCCCCTGTTTCTCTCTGTTGTACACCTCCTCTACATCTCAATTCAGACAAGAGGTCCTTGCTCATCCATACAGATTCTTGCTATCTTTGCTCAAATTCTTACTTTTTAGACTAAACTGTTCTTCACCTTGGTGGAGGTTACCTTTTAATATCAACTAGTTCTCCTGGACCCCTCTTCTCCCCAGGCTTTAATCCAATATAACTCTTTCAAGCAAATATCTGAAGCGGTTGAAATCCAGGGCTGGATTTCCAACAGACATCAGGGTGCTTAAAATCACAGGGAGGACAAAGAACTTGCAGCTTCCTTCAGTTGTGTGAAGAAAAGCTCCTCTACTTATTCCAAATTATCAGGTCTGTAGCAAAAATACACTGCAACAATGCCAGTGTAGGTCTGCCCTCTAATTTTGACCCATAAAATGTCAATTGACTCCTGATACCTCCCAAGTCAGCTCCATGCAACTCATACAATAAGATGTAGATTTATATCCTGGATCCATAAAAATAAACGATTCTGTTGTCTTCAACTGATGGCTTTATATTAATTACTTCCTGTAATTCAGAAGTACATCCTAAAGATGCAATATTCCATTATTCAGTAAGAAAACAACTAATTCTGCAAAACACATATCGTGCCTAATTCGTGCCTAACTTTTAAAATGAAGGTATATTTAGTTTTCAAGGGAAACCACAAACTAAGGAAGTTCTTGAATATATAATAAATATTTTAATTTTTTTAAGCTCTCAGATAAGTAATAGTTTTCAGCTGGCTGTATATTAAATATCTCTAAATCAAATATGTATTTGCTTTACGCACACCACTTTGTAGAAGAAGCACTTGTTCTCACACTCACCATAAAACATTTTTATTGACAACTGTCAAGGTTGGTATACTGGACTAAAAACTCCTTTTTTATGCATTAGAATGACAGTTTTTATACGTACATATGCAGTACCCACAACTTTGTCTCAAAAAGACTGTGCTCTCCCTGACAAAACTGTTAATAAATTTGAACATACTTAATCTTTAAAGCTGGAGATGATATATAAAAGTGTCATACCACAATTATAATGTACAGGTCATTACAGCAATTTCAATGTCTCTATGTTAAGTGTCATATAGCTATTTCATTTGGAAGAATGATTAATTTTGTCATTTATCTGACAGGGTGACAAGATAAAACAGAAAGTTAACCTGCATTTACTTTTTTTATAATATGTAATCCACAATTTTAATGAACTCAGAAGTTATGCTGCTTCTTTATAAGGCACTCAGGAGGAATAACCCATGCCTCTAGTGATTTAGTATCCTTAACTTGCACTTCTAATTAAAAGTGCAAAAAAACTATGCCTAGATCTTCTTCATTTACTGCTTTTTGTAGTTTTTGTTGTTTCCAAGAAATATTGTTTGCCAGGGGCTCGTTGGTATACAAAATGCCTGGACTTTGATTCTGATATCCCATATGGTCTTCCTTGGTTTCCCAAATGCTTACCACAGTGAAACCTATTTTCCTGGCAGCCACAGAGGCCTTTAACAGCCCGTACTACCCATTTTCCATTGTTCAGAGATGGCTCATTTTTTTCTTGTTATTTTGGCATATAACTATGAACAGGTGTCAATAGGTGCAAGAAAGCATGTGGTGTCAGTATAGTGGGGCTGTCACAGAAGATGGACTCCTCTCCTCTTTTCCTGGAGAACAGATGTCCTTTGCAGGGTTCTGCAGGTCTTCCTATCTCAATCCTATTGATACCTGGCATCTCTGCCTAATGGCAAAAGCTCCACCAACTTCTTTATGGGCATTCTGCCATCCAAACAGATGGTCTTAGAGTCAGGCAGCCCAAAAAAATTGATGTGTATATATTTTTAAAGGCCATAATCCCAACTAGCCACATGGAAACGGTTGCCCTTTCTCCGCTCCTGTTACTATTATTCAGACAATATGTTACTGATATTTTGCCTTTGATCTGGGTTAATATTTCAAATTGCATTGCATAAATTTCATTAAATATTAACTTTTCTCACATATACATAGATGTATGGATATATATGTACACAATCAAATGGAATTAATTTGCAGCATTTAGCAAGTGAGTGATTTATAACTTATTTACGTCATAATACTTAGCAGTTATGCAATCATTTAATATTCCAAATCCTTCGTATATTCAACTCACATATTCATTAATTCATATTCAACATCTATATAATCAATCAAGGTCAAGGTAATCAATGTAAACACATACACTAGAATAAATAAAGTTAATATATGTCAAAATCTATGAAAATTTTCATGCCTTTATTTTCTGAAAGCTCATTTGAATTATTATCGTAGTTGATGTCTACTTCGTATTCTGAATCATCACACAGAAGTAATGAAATGAGATTCTATATAACCCTTTTTAAGGAAGGTAGAATTAAATTAGACTTTGAATATTTTCCTTCTTTTAAGACTATAAAATTTCCAAAGAAACATTAATTTAAATCCATTCAACTCTTTAGGAATTTTTCATTAGGTAACATTTACATATTTGTGCTATATCATCCTACATTAACCAATTATACATGCAATCACTTACGCAATTGGTTGCTGCAGTTTTAGTGCATTTAAATTTATATTAAGGATGCAATGACTTAGGCAATTATATACAGAGGACACTGATGTGAACTGGGAAACTTACAAAGAATTTCAAAAGTTATTTTTCAAAGAATGCTCATTATTGCAGACATCCAGTAATCATATCCTAGGTGACTACAGAAACTGGAAACCTCTAGAATGATCTCTTCTGACATTTTCCATTTTTTCCATCAACTAAGTTAATCTGTTTTGTTATTGTACACAAAGTCTCACCCATCTTTCTTTCAAGAATCTAGCACCAGATCATGTTTACTACACTATTAGTTGCAAATATGAAGTATGTCTTTATTGTCATGTTATACTGCAACAAGATTTTAAATACATTCTCTTGTAGTACATGCTTTTCAGAATGGCTGTTACAAGTTCTCCTTCATGTGTATAGGTAGTAGCAGATGCAGAAGTGATTTAAACTGGGTAAATATTTCCAAATATGAAAATTTCCCACGACGTTTCATTATCACAGACATAGGACTTAAGTTCCAGTAGTCAGATTTATTGTTGCTAAAAATTTCCAATTGAAAAGAGATGGATTTGTAGAAAAGGACATGACCTATTCCACCATTTTATTTCTTTAGCATAACTGATAACAGCTGTCATTTTTATCTGAGAGCATAGCATGTCCTCAGGCGCAAGTAACAAGAAAAAAGACTGCATAATAAAATTGTATCTGTGGTGTCATAATTGCCATAAAAAGAAAGATAATACTGGAATAAATATGAGCTATAGGAAAATACAATAATGAACTATAACAAGGTAAATGAAAGACTACCAGGGGAATAAAAGATGGAAAAGAAGACCTGTAGTTGTCAGACAACCCCACCAATCACTTGATTATATCATGGTATCAACAGAAACTCCATTTTGCAGAGAAATCAATCTATCCAGCTTTATTTCACAGCAGTCTCACTGCTGTATTCTTATCTATGATTTATCCCCAATAAACATCAGAAAAAACCAGGGTATGTTAGTTGATATAATAACATGTACTCCACCAGAACATTTTTGGCATCCATAAGTGGATCCAAGGAGAATCAGTTGTTTCTCACAATCCAAGAATAACCACCTGTCTGAAAACAAGAGAAGTAGCTGGAGACTATAGATATTACTAGATTTATTTAAAGTTGAGGTTTTTTTTCCAGACAGGTTAATAACATACATAGAGTAAGATAAACCAAAATTTGCTGTTAAGAATATTATGAAGGTTATGGGACCATGGATAAAAGACAGAGCAGCACTTGCAGACCTTAAAGGCTTGAGGTAGTTTGTGACTTATGGAAGACACAGTGAATGTGCTGTTAGCCTAAAAATATTGACATGATAGTGAATTAAACTCCTTTATAGGGCTTTACAAATCTTTTTGTTGTTACTGTTAGTCCGATGAAAGTGGTAAAATAATTAAAAGTGGTAAAAAAAAATGAAGGAATGGAAAAAATAATCTATTAGATAATTTACAATCAGAGCTAAAGATAATACAACACATTTCGCTAAAGGACATAAACAGGGCAATCTTTTTGAAAATTGTCCTGGCATTCAGAAGAGAGTGCTTCAGCATGGATGGTAGTGTATTATTTCTGTCTGCTTCCAGGGAAGCCTTATCTTCAGTAGGGTTCTGTTGCGGTCTGCAGTGGTGGTGGACACAACTTTACCCGAGAGCGTCTTGCGCCAACAGGTAGGAGCCACGAGAGCACCAGCACACACACAGACAGACAGACACACACACAGCAGCTCGGCAGTGAAGACACGGGAGTGTCCAGGCATGGAATTCCAACGTGCTTTATTCCAGGCGACGCTGAAGAGCTCCAGGGGCCAAAGACAAAGACAAAGGAGGGTCTAGGGTATAAATGCAGGGAAAGACAGGGCGGAGGAGAGTATCAGGGATACAACGGTCTGAGGGCTCAGGGGAGGTACACTGAGAAGGAACCAATAGGGAATGCCAGGGGGGATAGGTGGGGTTACCTAAACCAGTGGGGCCATGGAGAAGGGGGAACTTACCAGAACTTGAACATATACGGGTAAAAGGGGTAGGGAAGGCCAACAGGCCAGTGGGGAGGACAGAACTGGGACAAATTAACATAGTGCTGCAGAGCACCATGGGGGAAGTGTCTTTCCTCACCCTAAGCTGTGGGGAATGCCCGGAGCCTACAGCATATCCCTCCAGGGCATTACCACTCCCCTCTTCCCCGCAAGGCTCACAGGCCTCTGCAGGGTTCAGATACCCACATTGCTTTGTTACTTCCAGCTGAAATTAGGTTGTCTGTGATTATATTTACATCTATATTTCTTACTTGAAAGTTGATAAATTGTTTAATTGAGAGTGGAGAGCAGATCAGGTCATACTGGAGACAGCAATTCAACCCTGCTTTTTTCATGTCTTTCTTTCCCGAGAAGATATTTATACTCTTTAATAAAATCAGCTTTCTAATTAAGGTAATCTAGATTAACAGTATGCTACAATAAGAGGACTCTGCAGGTGGAATTATAAGGCACATATAGGACTTCCACTGCTATTTTCTGAAAGTTGTCCCTGCATTCATTTCCCTGCAATCATTAAAGAATGCAGGGTAAGCACATGTTTTATCCTTATAATTTTATTAATGACTATTGACTTATTTTAATAGATTTCTGAATTATATGTTCCATATAGTCACCATAACAGTGACTTGATGTATTCCAGCATACAGACACATTTTTATTTAAAACACAGTAAGAAATGGTCTTTATAAATTTTTTCTCTCAAGGTCTTCAGGTCATTTATTGCACAGTGCCTCTTTCTCTCAATAAATAGCTCAGGTATAGTAAAGATTGTTGTGTCAGTGATAGCAGGCTTCCCAGGTACAGTAATGAGCTCACAGCACAGGGTTTTTCAGAGTAACATGGCTTTCACATGGTCCTCTGGGAAGGATAACATGTTCTTACTGGGGGTTTTATTTGCTCTGCCGGTGATTATTTCACAGTAGCTACTGCATTTCTGACAACTAAACTTTTTTGCTTTCACTCCATTTAATTTCACTTTGCTTTGTTATAAATTCCCAAAAAGATAAGATTAATTATTCGTCTGTGATTCTAGATGTACTGAAGTGAAAAGAAGAAATCCTATTTTAATTCCAGTGTTCCACAAAACAAGTAAACTTAGAGAAGTTTGCATTAGCACTGTGACATTCTGCTGGGAAAGTGATTCTTAACAGGAGTCCTGCCAGCCATGTATATGACAGGGAGCTTGGTGTCCTTGTGGTTGTAATACTGAGATGTAATTTAGTAAATTATGCTACAAGTGTATGCAAAATCAATACTAAGGTTTTTTTAATACCTGTGCACTTGAAAAGACTGAGATGTGATAGAAATCCACAGTGCCATTACCTACATCCTATAGTACTGATTGTGAAGTTATGTACAGAGGGGTCACCACCTCAGGAAAACACTTCTCTGAATTTGCTAAGTAATGTTAGCTAAGAAATATATTCAGTGCCAAGAAGCCAGAAAAAAACCTGCATGATTGTACAGGTGAAAAATATAACACAGAAAATAAAATGGATTTTGGACATTATCATTCTACTTCTGAGTTAATAAAAATACTTTTAAAAGAAATAACTAGGACCCCTGTGTTTCAAGTCATACTGTTTCTTTTTCATAATCTCTATCCAAACATTCCTAAATATAGGAGTCCCTGTGCAAGGCTACAAAGAGGTCTCCTTAAATATCAGCTTTCAAACATTACCAATATCCCCTTTAGACCAAAGGTTGTTACAAAAGCAAAATTCTATATGCTTTACATTATTTAAATTAATTTTGAAATGTTCACTTATAATTCACTTCCCTCTATTTTTTGAATGATCTAAGAAAACGTATTTTTTTGCAATCAGTTTGATTGTTCCTTTATATTTAGGAAAGGCACTGCTAGGGACAACAGAGTTTATGGGAAAATGACCATTGAGATGAGATATGATTGCCATGAGATATGTGAATTTCAGTGAGAAGTGTACAGGATTGAATACACATTTCTTGTAGTAAAGAAACAAAAAAACATACCCCAAATCCTAACCAAAGAAAGAGAAAACCCACCTCAGACCAGCTCCAGTCCATTCGGCTTTAGCTCTGAAACATCACAAGAAAAAACTAGAAATAAACATCTCAAGAGTAGCAGACCCTGAATAATTAAAAAAAAAAAAAAAATCAGATTTTTTTTTCCAAAACAGATATGGAGATAAGGCTGGATTTAGGTTGCCAGTGTTTAAGTCTCAATGCAAGAAAGATGATGTAAGACTGTGGGAAACCAGTTTAATCAAGCATGAGAAACAGTCATTCTGGGAAAATGACAGTCCTTTGGAAACACATGGACATAACACAAAATTGTGCTGGACCATTTCAACCTATATGCAGAAACTTGCCTACCTTCTTTTTTTTTTTTTAATCTTATGTAATTGTCATCATGAGGTGAAGCCAAGCAGGTTGTGATTAAAGCAGATAAAACATAAAAAATGAACATATCTGTCTAGTGTGCATGAAGTTGCCCACAAAACTACAGTTTCAAGAAAAGTTCCTGAAAATACTCATAAAAAATATTTTCCTGTATATTAAATTATTATAATTATGTTAATGCTTCACATTATGCTATAAAAATGGAAAGAAAAATGCATTTCTCTTATAGGCAACTTGTAATATTTTACTCTCAATTCAATCAATATTTACTTTCAATTAAGACATAGCAGAATTTCTATACAAAACATAAAACATTTTGAACTGCTTCTAGATTGAGGTATTTTGTCCTGTTCTCCCACTGAACATCTGCTTGGCCCTGAGCTCTGATATTAAGTCTTGAATGAAAGTTTCTTGAATTGAATTCAAGAAGATTGTCTATTTTTCTTTAGAAATTTACATAGAATTATAATTACCTGCATTGTGTCAGACCAGCAACACAGGCATCCAACTAGTTACTACATAGTGATGGAAAGAAAAGGTATTGGAATTTGACATAGAATGCCTTCATTTGAAAACAGCAGCATCAAAAAAAAAAAAAAAGGAGATGAGTAATTATGCAGTCTGCACTAGAAACTTGTCAATGTATCCTATGAAAGGAAGTGATTGTTTCATAAAATTAAAGCAGCATTACTATGTTACCAATTTCCATATTTTCTTTCAGTTTCAGGTAAATTTCCTCAAAACTTTTTATTAAAATAGCTGAAAATTCTTTTGGTACATATTTTGGATCAAAAAAATAAATCCATATAAATGATCCATCTTGAGGATCTCATATATAAGGTCTCTGAATAACTTGTTTTAATATTCCTTTTTAAATATTGTTCATCTTTTAAGTCATAGTAGAATAGGTATTTTGTACATTTTGGTTATGTAGAACAGAATTGCAAGGAATAGTCCTCCATTCATGTCTAATCCAAACCTCTGGAGGAATTATAGCTGCTACCTGGAATGAAAAGAGGTTTCCTTGCTATTATTTAATCATCCCATCTGTTATCTATTATCTGCAGTAATAAGAGCAAAGTTCAAAAGCTGTAAGTCCTTCCTCAAATTAAATACCATTAACTTTAGCCTCACATCAGAATTTCTTGAGATGTCTAAAAATAAATACCTTCTTTGGATATCTTCAATAGGCAATTCATCCTCACTTGCAAGTAGAGAGTCTGAAATAAAGCACTGTGCATGAAACATAAAAAACTTTACAGTATGGTAATGTGGAAATACTGCATTCATTTGCAAGAGAAATAAAATATTTTCTCATTGTATTTGGGGAATTTGCTTGTTAATACAGTTTCTTTGACCTTCCAGGTATCAATGCTAACATTCCTTCCAACCTGGTTAAATCCTATCCGTTCCTGATTTATCATCAATGGAAAATTCTGTCTCATAGTCTTGAAGTGCCTGCCTGTCCCAAACTGCTTTATAAAGGAAGACCTGTAATTCTGGAAGCAAAAAAAAAGACATAACAATTGCTTCTTTTCTATCTGTGTGTGTCAAGTCCCCACATGCTATTAATTCATTCAGTTCCTCATTATAAACTGAATTTCTCAAATTAATTTTTAAATTTTTTTCAGGTTTTGGGACAATTTATGATTAGCTCTCATGCATAAATTAATGGAATATTAAAACCTGACAGTGTCTTAGAAAAAAGAAAAAGCTGTGATCCATCTAATGGTTCTCAGAAACACATTGCAAAAGCAGTCAGAAAGTGCATCCAACAGGATTATCTAACACTGATGGACTGTTAGAGATGGAATTTGGCTATGACTCATCTCACTTCTGGGCACTGGCAAAGATCCCCTGAGCTATCTCCATGCAGCAGTAAGGCTGCCCAGCTTATGCTTTAATATAATACCTTCTGAAAATATAACATCTCTAGTCACTATTAATTGGATTGTTTAATGTCACCTTTCCTTCATGGTAAAATCTCTGACTTCTCTAGACCAAGGCAGATGCTACAGTTTTGTTGAGTTTTAAGCCTCATATTGCAAAATAATATAAAAAAGATGGGAAAATAAAAAACTGTGGTAGGGAAGGAAGCCGGTGAACCCGAGATGGGAAAAGATGATGCTGAGTCCAGTTCAGAAGGCTGAATAGTTTTTTATTATAACTATATTTCAATACATTAATATATTATTAAGAGGAGATACTAAAACTACATCCTAACTTCTTACTATCATATCTAACTAACTGTAACTTCTCTCGTGACTCCCTCCTCCAAGGGAGTGCAGACACAGGTGCATTCCATTGGCCATCAGGGCCAAACAATGCCCAGCAGTGTCCAATGAACCAATGATTCCAGGTAAACAATTTCCCAATGCATTCCACATGGAAAAACAAGGGACAGAAATAGAAATTGTTTTCTTTTCCTTCCCCTCTCTGCTCCTCTACGAAACATTCCTCAGGGAGCAGAGATGTGGGCACTGCATTAAACCTCTTATCATGATAATTATTGTTATTATTTAAAAACAGAGACAAAAAAAGACACCTTTCCAAAAAAAGGGAAAATTACTAAACTACTGGTTTTTAAAGAAAATTTTAAACAAGTAATTCTTTAATATTTTCAAATATTCATCAATATTCTGCATGCTTGATTGCAAATGCAAGAAATTGTTTTTTACATTTCCTACCAAAGAACAAAATTCTGATAAAAATATAGCCCAGAGTAGCTTGAAAAAAGCTTTAGTGAAACTGCCATTTAGTTCCAGGAACAGAGATTCTAACATTTTGTCTGTGTGCTCACTTGAAACAGCAGTTTCTCTGAGACTGTTAAAGCCTGAAGTATTTGAATTAGACCTCTTCAGTTTGCTTGACCTTAACTGTTGTACAGTTCCTTTTTTTGTCTTAGCTTCAGATACCTGTACTTAGAGATCTTTATGTGCCCAGTTTGCAGAGTAGGCCTACTTTTATCATTTGTTGGATGTCTGGTTGTTCCATATGAAATTCAGTTCCCAAAATATTCATATATATTAGCTGGACAGAACACATCCTTACAGCAATAAATCCTTAAACTTTATGTGTATTTATGATTTGTTTGGAGGACTCCAAAAGCTCCAAGGATCATTTCAACAAGGAAACTGAGTGTGACTAGTACACCAAACTCCTATAAAAACTTTCCAATCCCTCATTTTTAATTCCTAAGAAACAGCTGTTACAACATAGTTTAAATAATATTAAATTTATTGGAAACAAAAAAATATTTTCTGAGGTAAATTTTGACAGTAATTCTGACTTTTTGGATTGTTAGTAATTGCTCTTGCTGCCATTTTACACAACAGAAATATGTGTTTGAATCTGAATCCTTGCTAGTAAAGAATAGTAAATAGGAGTTCTTGAAGCATGGGAAATACAGCTAGTGAAGATGATTAGTTTTTATATAGAAAATGTTCAGCACAGGGGAATTAGTGAAAAATCAAACAGACAGTTTGTGTGAGAATTTTGACAGTGGTTCGGCAAGATTCTCTAAACAGATAAAATCAAAGTGAACCACATGAAAAAAGAATTTTGTACAGAAATTTCTGAAGGCGCTATGTCAGTTTCTGAGTCTCAAATCTCTGTGATGAAGAAATTCACCTTCTAAACTTTCTGTGCACCCACTTACACATTAATTTTCTTAAAGATCTGCTAGCCATATCAAGGACCATCTGAAACACAGATGGTAAATGACAAAGTGTAGAAATTCAGTGAGGAAATACTTGCGTATACTTGAGTATAACTCTCACACAATGACCCATACCTGAGTGTTTAAATATCACATTAACAATAATTATTGATACACTTATTCTAATAGGATTTGTGCACCACCACACAATGCTTACAAAGCTAGCAAATTAGAACAAATGCATAATAATTTTATTCTCATTTAAGATGTTGTATACAGTTCAACTACACAGGCAGACACAAACTGACACTACAGAATTTTGTTGATAAAGGATTTCCCTCAATCTTTCCATTCAAGTTAAAATACATGTATTTTATTTTGCCAGGTTGATATATCATAATAATTAAATAATTTATTTCCAACATTCTTTGTGGTCATGCTAAACCTAAGAAAACTAAATAAAATTAAAAACAAACAAACAATCAAAAAAAACAAACTCACAATTTTTTAGGCTGTCCCACCCTCCATGACTCTACTGACTTTGCTGCTGAGGTCCTGTAACTCTGAAAATCCATTTTATCTCAACACACTTCTAATGTTCTCCCTCTGAAGTGCAAATTTATCAAGTTCCCAGTAGAAAGGAATATTCCTAATTAATAATTTAATTTATATTAACAATTTATAAAAACAGATTTCCAAGACTAACAGTCACGTACATAAAGTTTTTAACTACATAACATTATGCCTGTTGAAATGGTCACCTTTGTGGGAGGGAAATCTGAGACTCTTGTTACATCTCTCTCAACAGTGGAGGGGGGGAAAAAAAGGAAAAAATTGTCATTGCTATAGTAAGGGAATAAGAACAACAACACAGAGCAACCACAGACTGTTCATTCATTAAGAGACTATGAAAACTTTACTTCATCTATTAAGAGATAATGAAAACTTAAGTATTTCTACTGCAGAAATTTACACCGCCTGTAGACTTTGCTCAATTTTTTTGCTTTCTTCAAACGAGGGGGTCTGTCAGGAAGTTTATTAGTCATGTTTGTAATCAATCTCCTAAAATACATTACACTGTGCATTGGAAAGTTACAAACATTTAAAACGCTCAGACACTAAGATCAAATTTTACTTTCAGTGTGAATTGTACCAGTGAACAATTAACCAGGTAATTACTTGTTAACCACGTAATTAACAGGTAATAGAGTAGAATTTTACTCTTGTGGTATATCAGCTGATGTCCCTGACATAACCTGGCATAATGTCCTCAGACTACAAGTGACAGGACTGAAAGTTTGTTGTCATGACATCTTTTAGGCAAATTACAAGTGGAGATGTTTGAGGGAGCTGAGTTAAATAAAGACACTGAAGCAGAAATATTTTAGTAAGTCTGTAGGTGATGTTAGGATCAAGAGCAACATTATGTACTCCCTGTATGAAAGAGTCACAGTCAAATGTACGTCAATACTGTTTTTTAAGGTGGAAAGAAAACCACTGGAGATGCAGCGGTTAGGATCAACTGATAAGAAGGAAGGATCAGTAATGGAGAGAAGAAAAAGTTCAAAATATGTTAAAAGTAGTGTAACCAGAGGGAATTTGGTTGGAAAGAAGAAACTCAGCATTCATGAGGAGGCAGGTTTGACATGGGAGGATCAAAAGGGGAAGTATATAAAAACACTCATAGCTGACAGAAAAGGCTGCAAAGGTTAAGCACTGGAGTTGGGAAAGAGGACTGTATTGATCATGGCTCCATACAGCAATTTTATCTATATTATGCAACTAATGAGAAAAAAAAGTAATACAAAGTGACCCAGTCATAAAGAGATCTCCAAATTGCAGTCTCACATTTCTATTTTATGTTTTGGAAACAGTACCAACCTAATATTCTTTGTAATTCTGTGCTTCACAATTTGCTTCATATGTATCTATGTTAATGGTTTATCTGATCACATAGTTTTAATTGGCAAAAGAAGCCTATACATTCCTTGACGTAGTGCCCTAGGCTCTGTGGAAGTCTCTTATTTTTTAACAAGGTGTGTTTGTGTATGTATATGGATAGAGTTACATTTTGAAGAGAATTTATGTGATCAGGTTTGAATGTACTCGATACACTTTGAAAAGCAAGAACTGAGAAGTATCATTATGTATGCTGAAGCAGTGGGATTACATCTTTTACATTTCAGTGATTACCTTTCACACATTAGGTACGTTGTAGAACAACACTGGAAAATACTGCTGTGAAGTGGAAAGATTCAGAGTATAAATGTAAGGAAAATATTGCTAGAATCAGGTATGATTCAATAAATTGGGAAATATACTAGTAAAATAATTCAAAATAATATAGAAAAGTGCTTGGTTTGTATCAAGCACTCTTTCTTCTGGAACTGATTTGGGGCTTTGAAATAATATTATTCAATTTTTAAATCTATAATTTATCAGGCCAAAGTTCTTATTTTAAAAGTGGCATCAGAATAAGTTTAATTTGTTATTCAGGAAACAACATCCTTGAGTATGTGAAATAAAAACAAACAAACAAACCCCCAAAATATCTAATTTCTTTAAGCTGGTGGTACAATGTAGCACATACAACTGGCTGTGTCAGGTCATGTTGCACAAAGCTACCAAATATAAAAGCTGTTTTTGAACACCTCCTGCCAGTGGGTTGTTACCTACAAGGACTGAGTCTTTTACTGTTATCCATTGGAAGGAGTCAGTGGCAGGTGTTCTGCTTCTGGCATTGCTCTGCTTTAGAATTTATGGGATTCTTTCTTTTTCCAAGGAAGATTTCATTAAATGCTGTTACAGCTCTCTATGCATAGTCAACAACCCTAGACTGAAATATAAAAGAAGAAAAGAATTCCTTCTCCCTGCAGATTTTGGACAAAAGGAATATATTATCCTAATGCTTATTGCAGAGAAGAATGATGCCTTGTATGGTACCATTTATTGTTATAATAAAGAACAGGTTGCTGGTAAGGCAAGCTGTTCATTAGAATGCCATTGGCAATAACAGTAAGAAGCATGTAACTAGATGTTCCTGCCAGCCCTAAAGACATTTTGTGCTCATGAACAACCCTTAGGATATTCTTTCAACAAACTACAAACTTTTTATTTGCCTCAGAAATGTATAGGTGTCCTGTAGACTAAATTTATGGTGCAAAGAAATTTATCTCAGGAACACCCCATACACAGAAATAAAAATGTAATTATTCCAGTGTTTATCTTTCAGAATCCATGAATTTCAGTTCCAGCCATAGTAATTTATCTAAAACTAGGAAAAAACTGTATTAGTTTGGTTTGTTTGCTTTATTTTTTGCTTTTTGCTTTGTTTTGTTTTGTTTTGGTTTTTTTCCATTCCATCAGCAGAACTTAGTTCCACTTTTAAGACCTGTCTGTTGTATATAATTTTTTCTAACTGAATGACATGAATAACATCAGCTTATTCCATCACAGCAATAAAATTAAATTCATTATCACATGTGAAATTGATACTTTTTTGGTTAACAGTTGAGAATAAGTACAAGATTTAATTAAGAGAATGAATTGATGTCATGAGAATGGAAAATAAATTTAGGAAAATTATGTACTAATGGAATTTTGTTCTAATATTATTTCTGTAATGGATGCTTATTTGCCTTATAGATTTGGTAAATGTTAAAAAAAGTTAATTTTTGTAATGTAGTGGGTTGACCCTTGCTGGCTTCCAGGGACTCACCAAAGCTGCTCTATCACTTCCCTCCACAGCTGGACAGGGGAGAGCACTCCAGAAACCTCTTGTGTAAGGGAAGTAGGATATGGAAGTGGAGTAGCATAGTTTAGGAAAACAATTGTTCTTAGATGTGAGCTGCTGCTTCTCTTTTGCACTAGACAACAGCTCAGCATGACAATTTACATTTACATTTACAGCAAATCACAGACATGAAACTCTTATACACTGAGAACTCTCAGTATTTTCAGGGAATGTGTCATATTGAAATTCATGGAAAGAAACAAAATCCAAAAGCTGCCTATGTCAAGTTACTAAGTAGTTTTAGAGGAAAAAAAATAGTCAATTCTTTTTATCAAAAAATTTCAATGATGACAAAAAAGTCCATCCAGATATTAATACAGGTATAATCCTAGGAAGGAATGGTTGGAAAAACAATGTCGTATGACCAAGCTTATGTGTGCCTAAATTTAAATCTAACCCGTTCAATTCATGAATGGGTTCATTTTCTGCTTTCTTGTTGTAATGTTTATGAACTAAACCACATAATCACAGAATAAGCTGACTTGAAAGGCACCCACAAGGATCATCAAATACAACTCCTGGCCCTTCACAGCACCATCCCCCAGAGTCACGCCATGTGCCTGAGAGCATTGTACAAACACTTGAGCTCTGTCAGGCTTGGTGCTGTGACCACTTCTCTGGAGAGCCTGTTCCAGTTCCAAACCACCCTCTGTGTGAAAAACCTTTTCCTAATATCCAACCTAAACTACCTTTGACATAACTTCAGGCCATTCCCTCTGGTCCTGTCACTAATTCTATTGGTCCATTACTACATTCTACTGGTCCATACTGGTTCTATTGGGCCATCCAATTCTACTAAAAAGAACTTTTGGTTTTAAGGAGCTCACTAGTGACTTAAAATGACTTTATCATTAACAGTATTGTATTTTCTTTTGAAAGCCAGCATCTTAACTAAAGCCAAGCCTTTTTTCTCATAAATTTAAACTACTCATATGAAGTATTTTTCATATGTAAACTTTCTTAGTTTATTTGAACAGCGTATACTCTATAATATTTATTGAAATATCTTGTATATTAAGCAGGAGTTCATTAGGCTTATGTTGGTCCTATGAGTACGCATTTCACAATCTTAAAATTTCCCTTATAGAGGTTCTGTCTTGTGTATAAATGAGATTCACCTATATCGTAACAAGTTGGAGGAGGAAAGCTGTCAGTTTCAGATAAGGTGTTCCCATTAACCATTTTTGTAATATACGTTAACAATATAGACTCTTAAAGTCTAATACATAGCTGCACATAAAACTTTCTGACAGATTATAGTACAACCACAAAACTTCTCAATTGCAATAAAAGACCATAAATACACCTCTAAAGTTTATGTTTCAATTTTGCCTAATTGTTGCTTTTGCATTCTTAAAAAATTCCACTAAAGTAGTTATTAATTCTTTCACCACCACTACAGATGTGTTAGAAATGCAACACAATTTATATATCTCATAGATTTTTGTCTGATGAATTGCTATTATTATTAAAGCATTAATCACAGCACTGTAAAGAGGAAAGACTAAGGTGAAAATACAGGGAAATTAAATACTACAATGAGTTGAAAAATTTTATCTAGAGTAATGCAGTCTTTCATACCTATTAAAAGATAATAGACACTATACAGGCCTGTATGCAAAAAAAGGGAGGAATAAGGAAAGTATAATTTGCTTAAAGAGAAGATCATGCTCAGATATCTGTGATGTGTCATGTTACTACTGATATCAAGATGGTTGAAAACATTTCCTCTAGTTTTTGCCAAGTTCCTAGTGATGACTTTGATCTAGGAGACTTCAATAACCTTTTTATGGCAAATGGTGAAGGACTGAAGGAAATCAATAAGAGTACCTATCAAATTCCCAAAGCATGCAAAGGTAAACTGAACTTCCTGTTGAGCAAAAAATCTTTTACAATAACCTTTCACCTTTACTTTGAACTTACTTCTTCATATGTGAACAATTTACCCTGAAGTTAATTTCATACAGAATTGGAGGACAGCCAGTTGCAGATGTGTGAACTGCAAAATCACTTGGAGAAACATGGCTTTGTATTTATTATAAACTGAAAAAATATTACGCAGAATGATGGGGGAGAAGGAGAAGAGGTAAAGGAAGGGGAAGAAAAGAAAAAGAAAAAAGGGAGAAGAAATAAAGAAGAAAAAGGAAAAAAAAAAGAGGTGAAAAGGGGGAAAAATAGAATAGAATTCTAAGCAAGAGAAATGTTCCTGAAGTTTACCTGATTCTTTGCTAACCAAATATAAAAAGAGATACATTTTTGAACACAAGTTGTTCAAGAGAGAAATAATTGCCTTAATCAGAAGTAAGGTTTTGGATGAAAAAGAAATCACAGTTCATATTTTTAGCCTTCATTTTTTTCTTCACTGCTAGAATAATTCTGCTCTCATGTTTTTGAAACCTTTAGAAGGATTATCTAAAGTTAAATTTGTTAAAAGCAATTATAATTTAAATCATTTCATATATGTATGTGTACATGCTTATGTCTGTCTTCATTATATATGAACTCTAATCATTAAATTCTGCTATGCCACTACTAAAATGTCCTTACATATTTAATCTTTTTAAATAGAATATTAAAAAAGAGTAAATATGTTACTTAATTTCTTGAAAAAATCAGTGAACAACAGAAAAAACAAAACTAACATAAGAAACAATGCCAAATGCACATCTCTGGATATACAGAATTTCTGAAGGCACATAACAGCAGCTATAAATTTGCTTATTTTCATGCTGCATGGGACATTACATTTTAATCAGTCCTAAAAATATTTTTGCAAATCACTAAGTTTGAAAAAAATTCTTCAACATCAAACATGTTCTCTTACCAAATTATGAACTAGGATTTGCAAAATAAACTCGAACCCTATCTGAGCTATAGACTCTTACATGCTTCTATTAATGAACTTGAACATGTCCAGTTAATATTTCATGGTAGAATATAGAACACATCTTTATTAACAGTTCTTATGACTATTTGTCCCAATCTCTTTTATATTCCCCCACATAGTGTGTATCAAGACTTGGTTAAAATTATATAGGAACCACTTCCAGTTGACAATTTGCAGGAAGATATGATGTTTTAACATGTGTCATCTATTATTGTATGTTTACTCATAAAGTCATAAGGGTTCACAGCACTGATAGAATTGTACTGTGTGTATTGCCTTTATCTGCCGGAAATGCTCATCAGACTTCTCTGAGAGATAAAACAGTTATTATTTTTCCAGAACAAATAAAGGCAAATGAAAACTATTTCTGGCTTCAGTTCTATAAAATAATTTAATGATCTTACTCATATTTCACTGTCTTTCCCAATAAAAAGGTGTTCATCATTTATATATTTTTGCATTTTATCTTTGATAATTTAGATACCTTTTTTTTGGTACTGAATCAAACTATCCAAGTAAAACATCATAAAATTACTGTTGTTGTTGTTTGTTTGTTTGTTTGTTTTTAATTAGATAGTAAATTATATTTAGTGAACAGACACAGTATCATTAGTGAAGGTGTTACTCACATAATATATGCTCTGCTTTCCTGCAGCTCTGCTTTGCAGGTCATAGCTGTTGGCTTCCTAATAGCCATTTGAAGACACAAGAAACAAAACAACAAAATTATTCACAAAGGGTATACATAGCAGCTATTGCTTAAGAAATCATGTTCCCTTGACAGCAAAAATTCCATTAGATAAAACTTATTTCAAATTTGTATTAATGTTGACACATTTAATATCTATGAATTCTTGCTAAAGAGATGTGTTCTAGTTCACTGTTTCTCTCAAATGTAAGGTTTTGAGGTCTTTCATGGTTTATTGTTTGGTTTTGGGTTTTTGATTTTTTTTTTGTCCTTTGAGTTTCCCTCCTGTTACCAGGCAGGAATTTTTCATTGCTGCTGAAAGGAGATGGTTCTGGCTGTATAATGTTTATATAAAGAAACATATACCAAGAAATTTAATCAGTTTCATGCTAAACTTTGCTATCTCGAGTGTCCTACTCAGAACTCTAAGTTTTTTTCCTATTGCCCATGTTTTCAGCAGCATAGTTTAAATATCTAGCTGAGAGAACCCATAAGAATATACATCAAAACAGTGTGACCTGTAAGTCATGTCTAGACTCCGTAGCCTGCCAGAGTTCCATTCAGAGTTCATGTCCAAAGCTACGCTGTCTGTCATCCTCTGCATACTTGCCACTTGCCCATTCATCTTTTTCATTTTGTTGTTTCCTTCTTCTCAGGTTAGTAGAGCACCATGATGTTGCTGCAGCATTTCTTCCCTTCCCACTGTGCTTGCTATGTGATTGCACAGTTTTGTCCCACTCTGTTAAAAGAGTTGTTTCTTGCATGACCTTTTACACAGAATTTTAATATGCTTTCTTTACTGTCAGGACAGGTAACACATTTCTGAAGGATGTGGTGTCATCCAGAGGAACCTGGACAAACTGAAGAAGTGCACTTATAGGAACCTCATGAAGTTCACAAATCCTAGTGCAAGGTACTGCACCTGGGCTGGGGCAAACTCCAGTGTCACTGCAGGCAGGAGGCTGGGCAGAGGGACCCGACAGTGCTGGTGGATGAGAGGCTGGGCACAAGGTGGCAATGTGCACTTGCAGCCCAGTAAGCCAATTCTGTCCTGGGCTGCATCCAAAGTGTGACCAGCAGGCTGAAGTAGGTGATTCTACCCCTCTGCTCCACTTTCATGAGACCTCACCTGGAATGCTGCATCCAGCACAGGAAGGACATTGACCTGCTGAAGCATATCCAGAGGGGGGCCATGAAGATGATCAGAAGGCTGGAAGACCTCTCCTGTGAAGACAGGCTGAGAGAGCTGGGGTTGTTCAGCCTGAAGAAAAGAAGGCTCTGGGGAGGCAGCCTCCCAGTACCTAAGGGGGTCCTACAAGAAACAGGAGAGGAGCTCTTTACAAGGGCATGTAGTAATAGGACAAGGAGTGATGAATGAATGAAAAACTTTATACAATGCTTGTTTTTGAAATTTACTATATAATGGTTTAAAATAAAATAATCATTATTTACTTTTATTGGGGATCCAATATAATTATAATGGGGATTCTTTCCATTGCAGAATTAGCAACAATATTTTCTTTCAGCTTTCACTCCTTTGCCTTTTTCTCCATTCTTCATAATTCTAAAGTCTGTATTTGGTATGGGACTCCTATTTTTTCCCTTGTGATTTTCATTATTCCCTTCCACTAACTTAATTCCCTCTTTTTGTGAACACTTAACACATAAATTTTCAATATTTATTCAAAATTACACAAAATTGCAAGGCTTGAAAAGGATGCAAACTCCACCTTCTACCAATTCTAAAGGCTGCATATCTCTTCTGCCCCTCCTAATTCTATAATAATGTAGCATAATGAGATCTCAGACTTTAGATGAATAAGGCATAATAATTACAGTGTTGATATGAAATGACCTGCAAGCTTACACCTCACAGACTAACATTTCCTTTTTAGATCAAGATCAGAAAATTAACTCTGCAAGGAAACAGGCTGTGGGATGATGTCTGGCACATGCAGGAGTCTGGACACACACGTAGACAGAAGGTGACATAGCCTCAGAGTCCTGAGGATCCTGCAGTATTTAGGCTCAACAGAGCAAATCAAGGTCTGAAAGGCTCATCCTTGTCAGTGGTACAATGCTGTGTGTAACACCTACTCAGTGTTACCTCATAATGATAATATAATGTGTCATTTATAGTCTCTTCTGACCCAGGGTCATGGTTATTTCTTTCATGTCTGAACATCAGGCATGAAGCCTGATGATCCCAAGGTATGAAGCTTTGTGCTTTGGGAGCAACAGCTCCCAAACAATTTTTTCTGGTCAGTATGCAGTATTTTTTTTTCCTTCATTTAATATTTTGTGTTTTTTCCTTCCTTTTCTATAGAACCATTAATCTGTTTTTNAACCATTAATTTGTTTTTTTTTTTTTTTTTTTCATTAAACTGTGTTGGCCATCTGTTATTAGAATTTAAAAGGTATAACTTTGAGTGGTCATACTAATTCACTGGACCCAGAAAGTTAACTCTATTTATAAGATGTTGGGAAAAAAAAAGTGTCAGTTTACATGTGGCTCCTCTCAGATCCATAAGAACATACAAGAATATAAAAATCTTCTTGGCCATGCAGTACCTATATAAGAGGTAAACTGCAGCATGCCACAGAAGAACCACTGCTCCTTGGAAGTAGTGGAGAGAAAAGACACTTCTCATATCCTTTTGCTGAGTCAGG